>JASPKZ010009372.1:1855000-2455000 GCA_030220185.1 Diploptera punctata | reverse complement strand
ACTGCTATAATACATTCATCCTCTAGATATTGCAAAGATAGTATATTAACTGATAATGAAGGTATATGATTAATGCAGAGGAATTCAGCTGATATGTGCAATCTTTCAGAATTAACTTGCTCCATAGATGGCAGGAATATCTGTTCAGTCAGCATGACCAAATCTTCACTCATAAATTCCCAAATATGCTTTTAAAAATGGATGTAGACTAACACACAATTCATCATCATCATCCATGCAAGTATTAGGCCGTATGGCCTGTTACAGTCTCAAAGAGGAGTTTTCCATCCAGCGCTTTTTTGGACGTCCCAGCGATCTTTTGCCTTGGGGGCAGTAACGAAGCATGGCTTTTGGAATTCTATGAGACGGCATTCGTTAAAGATGGGCTTTTCAGTTATTCTGGTAGTTTTGTATATGGTGAAGAATGGGTTCTACATCCAACTCTTCCACAATTCCCTCATTTCTTTTATGGTCCCACTTTGTATAGCCTGCTGTACGGCGCATAAATCGCATCTCATTTGCTGTTATTCGGCTTTCATCTCTTCTTCATATTGTCCATGCTTCACTACCATATCTTAATATTGGTCTTGCGAGAACCTTATAAAGCTGTAATCTTGTGTTCTTCTACTAAAGATGATTTCATTATACTATTAATTATTCCCATTGTTTTTGTGAAATTTGTGATTTTCTTTGATATATCAGCTTCATCTCGAAATGTTAAATTATAACCCATATAATTAAATTGATTTACTTATTCTAAAATTTCATCATCCAAAACAATTTTGCTAGATATAGGGTATTTCCCACAAAAAGCCATAACTTTATTTTTCTTTGTATTGATTTCCATATTGTACACATAATTCATAACTAAACAAGTAAATCATTTACATATTATTCCAATAAAGTATAAACTAATTTGGTATACATTAACTTACCCCTTCTTAACCTAACAAAATAAAAAAGTAGTGTAAGTTCTTATTGTGAAGGTTGGTCATACTGGTAGCAAGTTAGTCCTGCCATCTATTGACAAGGCCTTGCGCATATGCACTACGGTTAGAAGAAATTATTGAGATTTTGCCTACATAATAAATACTTAACAATTTTAAAAAAGTATTTTAAGAATCATTAGAAATGTTAGTAAAAACAAAAAATTAAATAGTGCAACAGTGCCATAAGTATATTGCATGGTGTACCAATGTGAGGACTAAGGAAAAAGTATAGTAATTGTATAGTAATCTCATGGATTTTCCTCGAAGTGCTACAAAAACACAGTGTGAATGCCAAGATGTGCAAATGCTTATTGCAGCCTCTGCTAGATGGCAGTGAAATCAGTGTTACCAACTTTTACAATAAATTCCCAAATCAAGTTTTTGTGAGAATGGGAATATGTTATCTCAAGTTAATTGAGTTGGCAAGCTGACGATGATATAGAGGATTACATCGAAACATGTTGAAACAGAACTCAACATTAATTTGAGGTAAGATGTTCCCATTCTCACAAAATCTTGATTAAAAGAATCACAGAATGTTACTTCCTAAAATAAACCATTACAGACAACCACTTAAGTTAAAAAGAAGAAAGAAAATCAGAAATTCCCAAATGTTTATAATAAGCGGACGTACACCAACTTCCTAATAAAATAAATTACATGCATATTATTTAATAAACTATGAACTAATCTTGTGTACACTAACTTGTCCCTTCAGAACCTAACAAAATTAAGGGAAAAAGTCGGTTATATGTCTCAGACAAATTTTTCTAAGTTCCACAGAATCGCAGTGCGCATGCGCGAGTTGCAGGAATTGCCATAATGGTTAATATAGCCTCCGGTAGATGGCTCTGCAGTCGGCGTTACCAACTTTGGGAATAAATTTCCAAATGAAAAAAAAATGGACGTTAACTAACTTGCCATTTTCTAACTAAAGAAAACAATTTACATGCATATTATTTATTCCCAAATGCTTAAAAAAATGGACGTAAACCAACTTCCCATTTCCTAACGTAATAAAGCAATTTACATGCATACTATTTAATGAACTATAAACTAATTTTACGTACACTAACACTAAATATGGTTTGAAATTATTTTCAAATGGTGGCAACGTTGGAACAACATGGGAAAGTAGCAAGCAAGTAATTTATCCACGATCATGTTTTACGTAAATATATAAATATAAAATATTGTAAAGAAAGCTTGAAGATCATTGGAAAATGTTTAAAACAGTACAAAACGTGTTTACAAGTGTTTAGTGCATCAGTGGCATAAGAGTGTAGTGTAGAATTGTGAGAGACATAACCTACCACATCCAAATTAAGTTAATTTCTTGAAATATGGTTTGGAATTAATTGCAAATGTTGGTAACACCGATTTCACTACCATCTAGCAGAAGTTACATTAAGCATTAGTGCATTTAGGGCATGCACACTGTGATTCTATAGAACTTCGTTCACAATTTGCGTAACTATATAAATATTTTTAAAAATTTAAGAAATGTTTAAAGATGTTTCCACATGTTTACAACAGTGCAAAACATTATAAATTACAAACGTATGTAGTGCAGCAGTGGCCTAAGAAGGTTGTATGAAAAATCATAGAGAGGTAATCTCTAAACTTGAGCCAGGACTAATGTATAATTGAGCTCAGAAGCGTAAGAATGTATGAAAATCATAGAACAAATTATTCTAAAGTTAAGCCTACATTCTGCCTATCTACACTTTCTCCAATTTAAAGGAACCAAAATCAATAAATGATTGAATTAAAAATTCGACTAAAATTCAAACGTATTACAAATAGTATTGAACTGTACAGACAATAATGACTGTAATGTAGTTTGTCCAGTGATTTTTCGTATAGAGATGAGATTACTAACCATGGTCCCCGATTGCTTGTTCGCCATGCTCCTCCAGCATGTTTTCCTTTATTATGTTGTTTAATTCTTCTGTTCGGATCAACTGTATATCCAATGTATGTTCTTCCTTTAAACTTTGGATTTGTACAATACAATAAGTATACTCCGTAGAATTCCTCAATAACATCAACATTATCAGCCATTATTGACATTACAGTTAATTTGGCTATTATGATATAATCAATCTTGTTATCATTCAAAATTAACAGTATAGCCAAATATCGCTACATTTATTGCATTAGAGTTGAATGGAATTACTATATATATTGAAACATTATAATTATATTTTCCTTATGTTCTTAACATTTATAAAAATTAAATATCTCAAAATACACCAATTTTGAGACGTTTTTACTTTGTTAACTAAAAATGTAAAATATTATTTGGTTGGCTACAGTGTAATACTTATGCTACCATACATTCCCAGTGTGACCACTGACCAATATAGCATAATAAATCTACATGTCAGCTGTAATTTTAAAATATCGTAATGATGAAACAAAATAGTGATTCAGGCTGCGATTCATCAGATATGTGTAAAATGTGGGTAATTATACGATTCGTTGTACTATACAGTTGTAATCAACTCAGCAATTTTGAGATGTCTAATAACTTTAGAAATAATTGAGGTTAGGTAAACGAATTATGCATATAACATTCGCATTTATAAGTTACATACGTAAATGATTCTAGTTAACTGATTGGACAATATAAAGATACTGTTAGACCTCAACCGAAGACTTGTAACATATTTGAAATGATAGCAGATATTGTATTATTTTCCTCCACGCTACTCGCGACTTCAGTGGGTGATGTCCAAACATATCCTTTTCATATTCGCGAGCTCTTTAACATCTCACACATATTTGCAACTTAAACCCATGACTTGTATTTCCCCACTTTAGGAACCTGCATCCTTAAATTTTCTGACCTTAGTCGGAATGAAACTCGTGAGTCTCGAATCTCCAGACTCAACCATAATGCAGACAGAGGAAGTCTGGGCTTAAAGACTAACAAGGGATCTATTAGTGTTCTCATGTGGCAACCTATCTTGTAATCTTTTTATAACAGCATTCCATATTGTTTTGAGCCAAGAAAAAATAAAACTACGAGTTTTAACTGTACTGTACATAACAAAAAATTGAGACCCCAATTTACTGAAAAATGCAGTGTAATATAAATGTTATGCTTGGGCAGCCCTTGCTCCAGGAAGGAATTAGTGCAGAAGATAATAGATGGTATGCAATTGTCTAAGTGCTACAAAAATTCCTGTTTTTATCACAGGATCTTGAAATTTGAATTTGCACCTGACTTTGCACTTCAACAAAATTATTAAATTAATTTCAGTGTAAGAACATAGATAATTCCCTTGTAAGAGAATAATATGTTTACCACTTAAAGAGTTTGGAGAATAGCATATATTTAGTAATGCTTTTTTTTTTCAGATGTTCAAAAGCAAAAGGCAAATATGTATGTCCTCGATGCAATATTCTGTATTGCTCACTGCCCTGTTATCAGTCACAAACACACATCAACGTTCTGAAGCATTTTATCGTGACTGTGTGTTGGAGGATATGAAAACCAGAGATTCTGATCCATTGGCAGAAAAAAAGATGTATGAAATTTTAAAAAGGTTCCAAGAGAATGGAAACATTGATGAAGATAATTATGATGATGATAAAGAAAATCTGGGTATGATAATTTATATTAATTTTTTTACAAAATATTTAGTATATGGTTCACTTTAAATACTTTTGATGTAATCAGGATGCTCTAGCTAAAAGTGATGCAACAATTAAATGAGTTGTTTTCAGTTGTTTTTTATTATTAAAAGTTAGTAAATAATTGTTGCATTTATTATTTTGAAAAGAAAAATTAAAGACTGAATTGGAATTTGAACCCAAAACCTCTAGCTATGTATGCTAATGTGCTAACCATTATACTATTTCAGGCTTCCAATGCAAAGGCTAATTTTTCTTCTTTATATACATTTCTCTTTATCTTCAGAAGCAGTTAGTCATTGCTACCAGTGCCATCTGGCAGCTTCTAATTCAAGGAGACATTTTTAATTAAAAATTACATAACTTTTATAGCAGTTAAACATTATATTTCGATGTATTAACCCGTCAGCGCCGACATCCATACGTGGTATAGACCCTCTCTTCTTCACTTATTGCCGACATCTATACGTGGTATAGACCTATGCAGGCGTGTTTTCTTTTTGTTCTGGATCGTACATTTTTGAAGATACAAAATGTAATTTATTTGTGTGTTACGTAGAAATTATGAGCTTTCAGGACATATGAATAAAAATACTATTTGTTTCATTTTTTAAAAATTTAATTTCATATTATTTTTTTAAAAACAGATGATATTGAAAGTAATCGTAATTTTCTCTAAATGCTGCGAGGACCTTTTCATTTGTTTTTTTTTTACTGCTGTATATTCTTATATTTGCGATTATGAACAATATAATTTTGAAGCCTACAATCTTACTTTTCTTTCTAAGTGTATGAGTCAGCTGGTGAGCACATTTTGTGCATGTGGGTATTGAGTTGGAAGTTAGTTTCTTACTTCAAAAATCGATGGCAACACAGACCTAGATTTGTGTGCGCTTTCTGCAGGGCTTCTAATAAACTTATACACAATCTAATTTTTCAGGTCGATAAAATGATATACAAGCTATCGATTGATATATAAATCGACCTGTTTAGGGGAATACCTGATTTATTTTGCCTCTTTCAAATAGATGTTACTTACAAGGAATCAGTCTGAGGCGCAGTGTCGTGCGTTATATACGTAATTATGGCCAGTCGTAACCTAAAAGACACTTCATCAGAAAAATTACCCCTAAAAGTGATAAATTGAAACCTCAAAGGAGGTGTGTTGTTGTTTGTACTAAACATGGGAGAAGAAAGACATCTGTTTATTGCTGCCAGGAATGTGATGTAGGTCTGTGTATTGAAGAGTGTTTCGAGCGTGTATCACACCAAGCTCAACTACTAAGGTTATGTGATTTTTTATTTCTAAAATTAATAGTACTAAAATAAGAGAAAATTATTTTTATGGTCTGTGTAGTTGTAAATAACTGCTGTAGAATTTTTATACGAATCCAAGCAATAATTCAGATTCTAAGTATAAACATTGCTAGTGCTTTGACACAAGATTGAGCTTGAGTTCACTCTTCTAAATATTCATTCTGATTTTGGTTATGTCAGCTGCTTTTGTATATACAAGTTACAGATGAATCAGCACTATGCCACACAATATATTTAGTGTCTCACAGAAAGAAACAGGGATGTCCAATGTGAGCAAATGAAATTATTTAGTAAAAATGTGTATCATGAGAGAGAAATTCAGATTTTAAAATTTTTTTTAATAGTTTATAAAGGCTACTGAACTCCATACGGTATGTATTAAATTTCTCATTTATTTCTGAGCTAACAAGTAAAAATTTCGTTCAAATCCATCGATATTTAAAAAAGTTATGATCGTTTATACAAATCAGTGTTCTAGGAATATTAAAATGTTAAAATGGCCTCCGTCCATGCAGTAGGAAAGCAAGTAAAAGGGTGCGTCACTGACGGGTTAATTTAAATTTTAACATTCACAATGATGGACAATTATTATTTTGAAAAGAAAACTTAACTCCTGAATGAATTGTTGCATTTATGTTCACTTTTTAACCCTTCCAGCCAGAGGTTTAAATTACTCAGTTCCTATGGCAGCGTATGGTACAGCAGTACTCGGAAAATAATTGTTTACTGTAAATGATCTATTGATTCAAATCAAATGAAAATCTGAATTTCTATTGTTTAATATTCACTAACTTTTTGTTACTTTACAAATTATTTTTTATTATAAGATAATTAACCCATTCAAATCGGATGACGAGCTGAGGTCGCATGATGTTCTTAAGCACTAAAATCGTATGACGACCTGTGGTCGCGCAGTGTAGAGATCGAAAAAACGAATTTTTAGTTTATTTTGCTGCTCATAGATATCTGTTACATACACTTTTTCTTCTTCTACACATCCACAAGAATGCTGTTTCATCCCCTCCATGCCATTTAGAAATTTCCAGAACGAGTTTTACCCTAAGAAAGAACATGTGTCAGTTGTAAGAAAAATGGCGCCAAGGAAAGTTAAGGGTAGTGACAGTGATGGAATTAGGAAATTATTAGAGCATGAATTAGGCAGTGATTCAGAAGTTTCTGATATATTTAGTGATGAGAGAAGTATTGATGAATCTATAAGTGATTCAGAAGCAACTTCTGCTGAAGAAGAAAGCGGTGAGAGTGATAATGAACTTATTGTCCCGCCACCTGCAAAAAAACAAAGCCGTATCACGCCAAGTGATTGGAAGTGGGTGAAATCTGAGAATAACCCTGTTGTATATCAGTTTAGTGGTGATAGTGGTGTGTGTAATGAGATTAAAAATCAATATGAATATCAATCTCCTTCTGAACTCTAAATATTTTTAGATTATATGGACCCTTTGTTTTCCATAATAACTAAGGAAACTAATGACTATGCAAGGGAGCAGTTAGCGAATCCTGAAAGAAAGAGAAAGAAGATGACGATAATGGTTTGATGTGACAGAAGATGAGATGAACGGCTATTTTTCGCTAGTGATACTAATGTCACAAGTACGAAAATCACGCTTACAACTGTACTGGTCTAAAAATAGATGCATCGAAACACCAATCTATGGGGAAACGATGAGTAGAGAGAGATTTCAACTTATCTCTCGTTTTCTTCATTTCGCAAATGACAGAAATGCTATAGATCTGGACAAACTGAAAAAGATTAGGCCAATCATAACACACCTGTCAGAGAAATTTAGTAATCTCTACTCACCTGCACAAGACATAGTACTAGATGAGAGCCTAATGAAATTCAGAGGTCGATTATCATATGTACAGTGTAACCGTTCTAAGCGTTCGCGTTTTGGAATAAAGGTATACAAAATATGCGAGTCATCTACTGGATATTGTCATTCCTTTAAAATTTACATCGGAGATGACATTACTGATCCTACACTTCCTGCCAGTACAAATGTTGTAATGGACATGTGTCAACCATTGTTTGACCAAGGACACACTCTCTTCTTAGATAACTGGTACACTTCACCAGATCTTTGTAAGAGATTGATATCCCGTAAACAAATGTAATAGGCACTGTTAGGCCTACTAGAAGAGAGATGCCCAGCGATATTTCTAGCAAGAAAATGAAGCCTGGCGAGTATGAAATCTGGTCAGCTAACCATATTCTTTGTGTAAAGTGGAAGGACAATAAAGATGTTCACTTTCTTTCCTCTAAGCATCGATCAGCTGACATTAGGGGCACTGGAAAATTAAAAAGAAAGAGAGGTCAACAACCAAGAGAAGAAAGAAAGAAACCAGCTTGTGCTATCGAATACCAGAAGGGAATGGGAGGGGTAGACCTCCAGGATCAAGTAACTGTCCTTTTTCCTATTATGAGAAGGACAGTCAAGGGGTATCGCAAGATATTTTTTTATTTACTTGATATATGTGTTTACAACTCCTTCATAGTCCACAACAAGCTAACTGGCAGCAAGAAAAAAACTTTCTCTGACTTCAGGATCGCCCTTGCAACCCAGCTACTTGAAAGTATTCACATGCCTGACTACAATGTACGAGGCCGACCTTCATCTAGTGCTACACCCCTAAGACTACAAGCAAAAATTGGGGTCACTTCCCGATGCACATCCCACCCACAGAGAAAAAGAAAAAAAATGTTACTAAACGGTGTGTGGTATGCTACAGCAAAGGAAAAAGAAGTGAAACTGCATGGCAGTGTGAAAAGTGTTACACTCCACTTCATTTACCGGGCTGTTTCAATGTCTACCATACCCAGACATCATACTAAATATATCCATTGGTGAGTACATAATTTCACTAACGTATTTACAGAATTTTAAGCCGGAATATTCAATAGTTCATTTTTAAATTGATTTTTAGTTACTGGAGGTAATATTAAGCTGCTGCGTTACACTTAAATGCCAGGCAATAGGACTTGGGATTTAAATCAGGTTTCTTGGGTAGCAGAGCTGGACTTTAAATGAGAGGTGGATGGGTTAAGAGTGTGAAAGTTGGTTCTGTTCCACTGGATGCAAACCTTTTCTGTTCTGATTCCTATTTAAAAAAATGGTGAATGTCGTTCTTTTGCTTTGCAATCTGGACACAAATGTGTGGATTCATTTTATTCTTCTCTCTTATGGTAAACAATTCATCTTCCCTTTGTGGTTTTGGTTCCTTCCTTATTGCTGGGATTTTTTGTATAAAGTGTCTTTTTAAGATGAACAGTGGATTGGTTGATAGATATTTTTATTCATTTTCTAAACTGAACTGACCTTCCATAACTCTCAAATAATGATGTAACAAGTTTAAGCCTGTTCTTTAAATGATCCTTTGTATGACTTCCACAGTTGTAAATAAGTAAATTATGAACTGCAACATTTAGAAGGCTTCAGAATAATTTTGGTACCATTTTTTACCATTCTTCCTCTCTAATAAAAAATGGCTGTGACTTCTGAGCTTTCAAGTTAACTATACCCATAATCTGATTGTAGGCAAAACAGCAGCTGGTTTCTTTACTTCAACCTTTGTTTTTGTTTGTGACATCATTGATGCATCGTGGAAAATTGAAATGATGGACACATCCTTTCTATCCTTCCATCTTAGAACCGTTACACCATCCTAGTGTTGGGTAATGATCTCTCCTTTTTTCAATTTTGCATTCTTCACATCTGTTCTGTTGAGGCCGAAAGTACCAGCTACATTAGTTCCTTATTTAATACACAAGTGATCCTCTTGGTGATAAAATATTAAAATATACAGTCAATATGCCCAATTCACCAATTAATGATTAAAATGGTCAACATGTTTCTACAGCTAAGCTGTCATCCTCAAGACCAGATATTGACTCAATATTTGGTCTTGAGGATGAAGCTTAGCTGTAAAAACATGTTGACCATTTTAATCATTAATTGGCAAATTGGGCATATTGGCTATATATTTTAATTACTTACTTATGTTTTTAAAAATGCAACAAGATCAGGACAGTAGTATTAATTATCCATCCACAAATTATATCCTTTGTTAAACAGATCTTCCATTAGTTTCACAATAATAGACAAAATTTGTTTTGTTACTCCATATTAAAAGGAAGTTTCAACATCCAAGTTACTGCCAGTATATCCTAGAAATTAGGCGACTATAAAGACAACAACTGAATATTTAACTAGCCATGGTGTTGTTTCAGGTTCATCTAATTTTCTTTTATTTTTATTTTAATTTTCTTCTTTTACTTTCTGGCCCTTCACTTTATAGCCTCTCTGAATAATATTAGTGGCCTAAAGTTTAAAAACCTTTTTTGTAAAAATTGCATTATAGTTAATCAAAAGAAGAGAGAGAGAAAACGCTTTTAAAATTACCTGTACATCAAACCGCCACAGAGATGATTTATAAAATGTTAAAAATATAAAATGAGTACCTGATAAAATCAGTCGGTCTCAACTAAAATAAAGTTCTGTTTGAAAAACTTTGTCAAATAGTTAAAAATATGAAGGCCTTTCAAAACCATGTTTCATTCTGCATTAAAACTGGTTTGGTTTATAGCTGATGCATAAGGTGTACATGAAACCAGCCTGAGAGGTTAAATAGTGCATATTGAGAATAGTTATAAATTTACTTATAATTCTATGATTAACCAATCATAGGCTTATATAAAATTATTACAATATTATTATTTATTTTATGAGAAGTTGTTCTATTTAGAATGTTGCTATTTCCCCAAATCAAAAAGCACTTGAATAGTTTAAAATAGTACAAAACTATAACAATTATTATACACTCAAGTTATTTATAGAAGTATCTATAATAATATTTTACCATTTTATCAAAGTGAATTTTTTTTTGTTTAGATTCTGATGATGATGAGAATGTACCAGATTTACAAGAACGTCTTGCTAATGTTAATCTTGATGATGCAGATTCTGTTTGGGAAAAATTAACATCAGCTGAAAAAAAAGAATTTGAAGAACTACTTCAAAGTGGTGATGCAAGTGAACTTGTAACACCATGGGAACCCTGGTGGCTATATAGGCAAGTCACTTAACATTAATATCATAAATGGTCTTGGGTTGGGTGGTTTTATTTTATTTAATGACATACTGGACATCTCAAAAATCATGAACAAAAAATGCTGGGAGGCTAAGTCAGATGACCCATATGGAAAATGAAAACTTCCTATAGAAGACATATGGGAAAGCGAAGGCCCAACTCAGACTGTAGAGCTATAGGATGGATAGTTAATTATATAATATAATCATGATTTTTAATTATACGAGGGCGGATCGGAAAGTAATGCACAATAATTTTTTTTTAAAAAAGTTTAATAGTAAAAAAAAGGAAAAAAATCACAAATGAACTTACATTTTTTACCTACTTTTCGACATAGTCACCAACTTTCTCAACACATTTTTCCCATCGTGTTACCAGTTTCAATATGCCCTGTTCGTAGAAGTCCGTTTGGTTGGAGTGTAGCCATCTGCGCACTGCTGATTTCACTTCCACATCTGTCTCAAAGTGTTTGCCGGCCAGGAATTTCTTCATGGGACCAAACAGATGAAAGTCCGATGGTGCAAGATCCGGACTGTATGGTGGATGCTGGAGCACCTACCAACCAAATTCGGCTTTTCTTCTGACGAACGACAGCAGCAACATGGGGGCGAGCATTGTCATGAAGAAGTTTAACGTTAATGTTGTGACGTTTGTCACAAATGGCACGATGCAACTTCACCAAAGTTTTAATGTAGGCCGCAGCATTCACAGTGGTCCCGTGTTCAGCAAAGTCCACCAATAAAACACCATGCATATCCCAGAACACTGTCACAAGCACTTTCCTGGCAGATTGAGTCACTTTGAATTTTTTCTTTACTGGGGAACCAGCATGTTTCCACTCCATTGATGCCTGCTTTGTTTCGGGCATGTAGTGGTATGCCCACGACTCATCACCTGTGACGATTCCTTCCAGAAAGTCATGTCCTTGTGCGGTGTACTGCGTTAAGTGGTCCAAGCTTGCCATCATTTGCTGGCCCTTGTGGTCGTCTGTCAGGTTCTTAGGCACCCAGCGAGCACTAACTTTACGGAATTTCAAATTTTCATGAACAATATCGTACACTGCACCATAGGAAATGTTGAACTTCTGTGATAAGGCTCGCAGTTGCACACGCCGGTCGTTCAGAATTGCCGCCTCAATGCCTCTGACATTCTGCGGGATTGCTGCTGTTGTCGGCCGGCCGGCCGGAGCGTGGCGAATCACTAAGGTTCACGCGTCCCTCTTGGAAGAATGTGCACCACCTGGAGACATTGCTACGGTCCATACAATCATCCCCATACACGCCACGCATGTCCCTGTGAATTTCACTGGGTTTATGCCCTTTGGCCCACAAAAATCAAACAACACTTCTCTGTTCCTCACAGGTGGACGACTGTAGAATGCGCGCCATCTTTGTTGCATAGTTCAAGCTTCTCTCGCAAGAGGTGCACCTGAGAAAAAAGTACCATCTGTAGTGAAAACTTCAAACTATATCTCTGTGAAATTTCAACATTCTAGCTGCAATACCAAGGCAGAAAAAAAATTATTGTGCGTTACTTTCCGATCCGCCCTCGTAATATAGACCTATAATTGAAATTTTCTTCTGGAATTACTCTACTCTTTTTTATACTTAACTCACTGGCATTATCAAACCTGTAGGTTTATGGCTGCATGGATATAAGTCCTTCATATATCCCTATCCAGAGCTAATGTTTTCCAATCATCTTCTGTATGATCTGCTTCCCTCAAATCATTGTTAATGTTATTCTCCCACTTCATTCTTGGTCTACCAACTGGGCATTATCCTCTGGTTTTCCTACAAGAAGCTTCCATGCCCCTTTTTTCATTCCCCAGTTTGGGTCTTTGGCCTGAAGTAGTCACTGCCCAGAAAACCAAAAAGGGGAGACTATTTTACTTCCAGAAAAAATTACTCCAGTGGAACCCATGACCGCATTTCTTGATAGTTGTATTTTAAACAGTGAAAGATTGTCACTGGTTTATCGCCTTCGACCATGGGTAAGCTTTTTGGCAGCAATGTTATCACTGGCATAGCTCTCGAGGTCATTTATCCACATAAGCCATTCTACCATGATAAGGTAAAGATTAATAGAACTCATTAATATATATACAGGGTGTCCCAAAATTATACCGACAAACTTTGGGAGCTGATAGATACCAATATTTAAAACACATTTTGTTAAGAAAGGTTTTTTTGCTGCGGTGCTTCGTTTAAGTGCTAGACGCGTTAATGTCATTACTGCCTCCCACCCAGTTGGTTTAGATACGTAAATTACATTTGTGTACACCAAACCTCAGTTAATGTGACCTCTGAAATGTAGCATGGGGATTTTCGAAGGCCCAAACATGTGAATTCCAGCTGTTAAATAACTGCTCACATGTGAAACATGCTTCATCTGTGAACATGACATGGGATGCAAACAGTACATCGTTTTCAATTTTGTCCAGATACCATTGACAAAATTGCTGTCGCAGAGGATAGTCTTGAGGCCTCATTGCGTGGACCTTTTCAAGGTGAAAAGAGTGCAACAACATTTCCTGCAGAATTCTTCCCACAGTGCTATGACTTATGTGCAATTGTCGAGCGATGGCGCGAGTACTAGCTGCAGGATTGTTCTCAATGCACCGCAACACATCTTCCTCATTCTCAGGAGTCCGTACAGAACATGGCCGTCCTTGACCTTCTGCTCGTCTATCCAAGGAGCCTCTTTCACATGGTCTACGTTCAATGCTGGCAAATGTAGTGTGATGAGGAACTCTTCGGTTTCGGAACTGTTCTTGGTAAAGCCTTACAGCGGCACGACCCGAACCAGCTTTTCCATACACCAACAGCATGTCCGCCATCTCACTCCACGTGTACCTTTCCATGTTGTAAATAAAGTAGTATGCAGCAGGCATTCCAGCAAACTAACGCACAATGTCAAGGAAACACAATGATGAGCTCAGGAAGTAAACATGTATGCTAAACGAATTGAAGCGTCTTTGTTTTATTTCTTTCGTGTGTTTCCTTTAAAAGATACATGCTGTACACAAATGTAATTTACATATCTAAACCAAATGGGTGGGAGGCAGTAATGACATTAACTCGTCCAGCGCTTAAACGAAGCACTGCAGCAAAAAATCTACCTTAACAAAAAGTATTCAAAATAATGTTATCTATCAGCTCCCAAAGTTTTTCGGTCTAATTTTGGGACACTCTGTATAACTTTTCCACAGAGAATAAAAAAATAAGAAATTTGAAAATTTTCTTGACCTTTTGATCTTTTGTATTTTTTTTTGTTAGCAAAGTAATTTCAAGTGTATGTTAAATTGTAACATATTGATATTTGAAATCTTTTTATTAATTTGGTTGTTTTATTTTCAGGAAACAGAAGGTTCTCGTTGAAGATGTAGAAAACAATGAATCTACCAAATTTAACTATGAAGCTCTCTGCCCTCCATTAAATAAAAACATACTTTCACTTTCTCAAATATCCGTAAGTTCACTTAATATAAATTTAACATGACATTACTATTTTATAATAAAGCTCTAAATATTTATTTAACTTTCACAGGGAAAGAACACTATGAGGTTTAATTTAATAATTAAATTAATGTTTTTATTACCTCACCTCATATCTTTTTTCTTCTATACTGCACTTTCGGAGCTTATCTCCATCGTCAGTAGCCTCTGGTCGACCGGTGTTATGTCGTTTCTTGGCGGTTTCCTTACTTCTCAGTAAGAAGGAAACCGCCAAGAAACGACATAACACCGGTCGACCAGAGGCTACTGACGATGGAGATAAGCTCCGAAACTGCAGTATAGAAGAAAAAAGATATGAGGTGAGGTAATAAAAACATTAATTTAATTATTTAATTACTCTAAATATTTGTCTGTTCAATATCAATAATATCCAGCACGGTTTTTTTTTTTTTTTCCAGAAAACTACTCCATCGCCAAATGTCAAGTACAATATAATAAATGTTTTAGCTGCATATTGTTACACAGCAAGATTCTTTAATGGTGAACACCATAGTGTTCCTTCAGAATCAAGCAGCATTATTGCAACTCTTTCTTCAAATTTGAGGGATAATCACACATATGATTCTTCTGTGATAGCTATTGATGCTGTAGCACATGAAGCAATTAATGTAAGTTGTAATTGTTTCATTACATCTTTCTAAATGTTTTTAATGTGTTTATTTTTTTTTGTTTTCCTCCTTTTAATTTATCTTCTTCATACATTACAATTCTCTATAAGATGGTTTCAAATTAAAAATATTTATATATCATTTTCATGCATTTATTGCTAATAATTATATTGATTTTATTACTAAAAATAATATGTCAGGTATTATCACATCTATCACGATATCATATATCTTTCATTCAATTTATAATCAAATGAGAAAATAAAAACAAATGAAAATTTAATATTTTATTTTGAATTTTAAAAATGTAAATAAATGTTTCATGTACAAACTATCAAAACAACACAATTAGATAAGGTTTGGACTTATAAAAAAAGGATACTGGAAGGCAGATTATCAAGGAAGATTTATGAATGAAATCTGACAGGAAGAAGGAAGAGAAGAAGACCAAACTAACAGACACAAGGAATAATGGAAAAAAAGAGGCTTTTGGAGAAAGGGATGTGGAAAATAGAAAGGAATGGGCATAGGAAGATGTCAAAGACTTGTAAAACCCGAGAATAAATTGAAATAAATATTCATTAAAAATATGACTATTTATATCTAATACTATTGGTACAATTATTTATAAAACTAGCAACACATTTTAAAAAATGATTTTTTTGTCCTCTTATTCTAATTTCTATACAGTACTTGATATCTTGAAGTTAAAATATCAGAAACTTTTGCATGTTTTAATGTTTTCATTGAAGTTCAACTTCAATATGTTCTTTGTTAGTTTTTTTTTTATTTTCATCTGTCAAACAAGTAATATCTACTTCTATGGTCATAAGTTATCATTTTATGGTTATTTTGTATCTATAATGATGAGGTGAGGTGATAAAATTTGACTTAAATAAATAAACCTCCTAGTCATATTTGAAGAGAAAAATTATATGCTCAGACTGGGACTTGAACTGGTGTTAATTCCTGAAAAGTCAATATTTTGTATCAGTGGTGTGCAATGATATTTTACAGGCAGGACCAGCTGTAATGGAACTGTCATGACACTATTTAACAAATCTACGTGCAGACAAATATAAAAATAAAATACTTTAATGAGTTGGGATATTTTGACTCATCTCATATTTCTTGATTTTTATGCAGACTAGTTTTGCTTGCTTCTGTGCAACATCCTTGATGCATTCCAACTGTTGCCTTGTAGTTGTCCATCCTGCAAGTTGATTTCTGCTCCCTCTGCTGGCTGACCGATGAACTTCCAAATCAGATTTTTTTCTCTTTCTCTGGGAATTTCAAAATTAATGGTATTCTTTACATTTGCAAGAGCAAAAAGAAAACCATGAATTTTGAAATTCCCGGTGAAAGAGAAAAAAATTTTATTTGGAAGTTCATCGGTCAGCCAGCAGAGGGAGCAGAAATCAACTTGCAGGATGGATAACTGCATGGCAACAATTGGAATGCATCGAGAATGTCGCACAAAAGTGACGAAACTAGTCTGCATAAAAATCAAGAAATATGAAGTGAGTCAAAATATCCAACTCATTAAAATTAAAAGAAACCTCATAGTGTTATTTCCTACATATATCTAATAATAAAATATGTTAGGTAATTTGCATTGAAATGCAAAATGAAGCTTATTTTCTTCACCTGTACATCAGTAGAATCCTCCTCACTCCTTTATGGGCAAATTTTTCTAAGACATCATAAAACTGACATCAAAGAAACCTGAACTATTCTATGTGAGATCTCCATCTCTGAATCTTTCAACAGACCACTAGTTATGAATTTATTGATAGTTATCAATATTGCCAACATGTTTATTCAAGTTACATTAGATTAGGTAGATATCAACGGCCTTCACTTTTATTGAGCATGTTCTTCGTAAGGTGCTGTTCTGCTTTAGTAATTATAATACGACAAATTTTAATTTATAAATTTATAATACCAGATTTGGCTTGCAATTTTAGAATGACTATTTCTCTCATAGACTGATAATTTTTTCTCTTTCTGTTCGTAGTGAGAGATATCTCCACAAATTAACTTCTTTGACAAGGATATTGATTCAACAATGTACGATTGATATGGTACAGCAAGAAATGCCAAAAGAAAACAACTTCAAAAAGTTACCAAAAAAAAAAGTTTAGTTCTGTTGCTCTAAAAAATGTATTAAATGTTGTATAATGAATCTGCACTATTGTTGATAGTTATTTCTCATACAATCATGTTATTGATTTTTCCGAAGCCCAAAGAGATTTAACAGTAAAGATATGCCATTTATAACTATACAGCTGGCTTAGA
This sequence comes from Diploptera punctata, assembly GCA_030220185.1. Taxonomy (NCBI): domain Eukaryota; kingdom Metazoa; phylum Arthropoda; class Insecta; order Blattodea; family Blaberidae; genus Diploptera; species Diploptera punctata. Next base: position 2,437,519 of record JASPKZ010009372.1, on the reverse strand, counting down.
AATTGCCCAGAAGTAAGATCGGAATACATAACCTCACATTTGATAAATATTAAACAATATAATTATTTTTAGCTGCTGATGTTGTATTATTCACTAAATAGCCACTCCAAATCCAACGTGAGGTTGAGTTTTTCATTAGACAAAGTCACTCGCGACTTTATCGCTCGTGATTTTTTTTAGAAAAACACAACCTCTTGTTAGATTACTGTTGATAAAAGTTCTACTAAGATTTTAAAACATTATACATTTTAAGTAATCAATTGATTTGGCATTTACTTGATGAAAATCCATTTCACGTTAATTAAATAGAACTTTTAAAGTTCTATATGATTTTCATATTTATTAAAATACATATTTGTTACAGCTATTTCGGTACTTTGTACCTTCTTCAGATGAATTTTATCATGATTACAAATGAATTTTGTTATTATATATAAACTCCAGTACATAACGACTGTAACTATGCAATTGAATGTAAACAAACAAATTTTAACAAACATTCTCTTATTATAAATTTAAAAGAGATGACACATTTAAATCCAGTTGGGAATTTAACAGCCTATTTCTCTTCTTCAATTTATTTATCATAAGTAATGCCACGAGTGATTTCCAAATTATCGATAAATTCACGACTCACGAAGTGAGGAGTGAATTGAAGTATTTTAGTCAGTTCTTCATTATTTTCCACGTTGTGGGCGCAATTTTGAAGAAATAATTCTTTTCCCATGTTATGACGATGTTTTGAAGCAGCTAACTCTCTTCATTGCCCGATGTTGTAGTAACATTTTGAAGGATTAGTGTCCAAAAATAATAAATAAGAATTACTGGTTCAGGTTGGGTTTGATTTTTTTGGTAGAGCTGGATTCTCTTCTCAAGGTCGAAGTTGGTACACAAGATAGGAAAACACTTTAAAAATCACTAATAACTGATTCTTGTAGAAATAGTTGTAAATTTATTTAATATTTAATTTCCCAGCAGATCAAGTAAATATAGGTGGTATTATTCTTCACCGTCAATTAAAATTAAATTATTTTCTTTTCTTGAATCTAATATCACATTTTATCAGGAGAGCTGTTATAGCTTCTATCCTTGATGAAAGTTATGTGCAGACTGACTAGTGTAATTCTGTTATAATTTTAAAGAAAATTATTACATCACATGATTTTATATTTAAATTCTATTGGTTAATGGTCCATTAAATACCAGGTTTAAATTTGATTGGTTAAATCAAAAAGTTAATTGTTTTAACACCCAATCAGAATTTAGTATAATTTTATTTAAAAATATTAAGTTAAGCAGGTGTTCCTATTACAGTTATAACAGAAAGCCTTATAGTTCAGACAACAATGACTTAAGACCATAAAAAGAACCTTAGGTCGGAAAACAAGGAAAGATACGAAACTTAAATTATATAAAACAATGGCTGTTCCTTTGTTGTTGTATGAAGTGAAGTTGGATAAATTGGATAATGAAATCAAGGGATAAAAGCAGGATACAGACTGCAGAAATGCTGTTTGTACGTAATGTGAAAGGATGCACTAGAGCGGATAGAATAAGGAATGAAACTATACGAGAAGAATTAAATATATATAAAATTGAAGATAAAGTCAGCGAAAATAATAAGAAATGGACAGAACACTTAATGAGAATGAACAACGAAAGAATACCAAAAAGAACCTTCCTGTATAATCCCAGAGGAACAAGAGATGTTGGCCGACCACGTAGAAGATGGACTCCACTTTTAACTTCGCCGGAACAGGCTGTATAGCCTAAACCTTGTAGTAGAAGAAGAAAAATGACTTAAGACACAATTTTAAAAGCATTATTTAGAAAGACTGTTATATAATACAATTTCTTTAATTGTTACTGAGACATTTTTATTCAACAATAAACAACAATTAATTATTTAGATGTTTTTCTTTATTTAAATTATATTTAGATGTTAAAAAAATGTTAAAATATAAAATTATTAACTTTAACTTTCATATTTATTATGATATTAAAATCCTGCTATAGAATTTATCTAGAGAATTTGGAAATCTAGAGTGGCATTTGTTAGGACTATTTAACGAATAAAAGTAAGTTGTTTACTTACAAATCATTATTTAACTATAGTTATTTTTAATATGTATATATTTAATGTAAACGGCGATGTTTGAAAACAAATGAGAAACGATAGGTATGCTTCATCTGCTTCTTTTGTTTATCACTGCAACCAGATCGTACTATTTATTGCCAAAGGAACGAAATATTGTAAGAATCCTCTCTAGTGGAGAAAAAATGAAACACATCAAACTGTATAGTAATTCATTCCTGATGTTGTATGATGTAAATATGACAATTATATTTTTCTGGATTATTACCTGGGAAAAAATACATTTAAGAAAGTGCAAACAGTGGTTTCTTTTTTTTGGTGGTATAATAAATTGCTACAAATGTTTTTATATTAACTCCTGCAAGCGCTATGTGTTGACATCTATGCACTATATATACAATCTGGTAGCCGTATTTCTTATAGGCTCAGTCACTGCAAAATAATGGTCAGACCTGTTCAGAATTTTAAAAAGGAGGAGCTTTCTTTAATATGGTAAATATAACACTGATAAATATTTGGTGAAACACGACTCTGATTGGTTGTAAAACAGAAATCATTGAAACGTGATTGGTCATTGACTCCCATTTGGGGCATGAGTTAAATAGTCTCCACAATTTCTAAAATATCTAGTTTTTCCCCTTTGCCACATACATGTAAAACTTCAAAATTTGAATCAAAACAATGATCATATTGAAGTAGATGGTTAGTGTACTTTGAAGTATCTACATTTCTGTTTTATGCTCTCATATGTTCCTTTATACAGACCCGAGCTTGTTAGGTGTTAACAAAGATTAAAGAATACCTACATCATGGCTGGTCCGAGCAAGCTGATTGATTCCTATGGGATAGGTAGGCCTATGTCCAACTCCATAGATACTGAGGGGAGGAAATACATATTTACGTTGTTAATGTCTTGAAATGCTTTCTATCATGAAATGTAATAAAATTTTAAAATACAATAGGAAGTAACATTAAGAGGTTTAAAATTCATCGGCGAACATATTGTTTAAACAACTCACCTCATAGGATTCATGCTTCCATGATATCGCGATTTCAAACATAGTCATGTTCATCTTCAGCCATAACTCCGGCTGAAGATGAACATGACTATGTTTGAAATCGCGATATCATGGAAGCATGAATCCTATGAGGTGAGTTGTTTAAACAATATGTTCTCCGATGAATTTTAATGATTATACCTCATAATGTTTACTTCCCAACATTAATTTAATATAATTAAGAGGTTTGTTCAATATTAAAACATTTTGTCTGTTCATTCTTACCTCTAATAGTTGTTTTTGTTGAACATATGTTTCAAGACTTCTTAGCCCCATCGTCAGTGATTACAGACTGAATTTTCTCATGTTGTCAGCCCTGATTCCTGCTCTCTTGTCTCTGGTCCAATGTATTTACTAATGAGGTTCCTTTCTCCGGGAATTTCAAAATTCATAATTCTTTCCTTGTTCTTCTGTATGTAGATTTTTCCCATATGGTGAGTTCATTTTGGTTTTCTAACTGTTTTAATAATTTTGTGTTTACATCTATTTTGTGTTTTTCTGACCAAACATGAGCAGCCACTGCAGATTTTTCTACTTCCCCCCTTTCTTTTTTACATTTCTTATGTGTTCTTTAGTTCTAATGGATAAATTTCTTTTTGTTTTTCCTATGTATATCTTATCACAGTCTGCACATTTTATTTGATATATTCCTGATCTACATACAGAAGAACAAGGAAAGAATTATGAATTTTGAAATTCCCAGAGAAAGGAACCTCATTAGTAAATTCATTGGACCAGAAGCAGAGAGAGCAAGAATCAAGGCCAACAACATGAGAAAATTTAGTCTGTAATCACTGAAGATGGGGCTAAGAAGCCTTGAAACATATGTTCGACAAAAACAACTATAAGAGGTAAGAACGAACAGACAAAATGTTTTAATTATGTAATAAAATGTTATAAGCTGTTTTATACTTAAGGGACTAACCTAGTCCTGCTGATCATTGCCGGTATATCATTGGTATATATTGATACAAGAGCTTAAATAAAGCTGCCTCTAATATTGAAGTTTTCTGAACCAGAAATGACAATATATTATCATATGCATAAACATAAAATGTCAGAGAAAGCTGACAGCTGCTTTCAAGGGCTTGGGAAAAGAATAAATATATACTGTGAAGCTAGAGAATCTTTCAGAATTGGTTGGCTTGGACATTTGATAAGAATAGATGATCAGAGACTGGTCAAAAAACTCTACAAATAGAAACCTGTAGGAGGCAGAGCTGTTGGAAGACCAAAGATCAGAAGGGAGGATGACACAATGAACGATCTAAGGAAAATGAAAGTGACTAGTTTGAATATGGCAAGAGACAGATTGGCATAGAGGAGGATTGTTGAGAAGGCCAAAACTTTTACTTTTGAAGTTGTCGTGACTTAAGATGATGAAGCTAGAAGAAAAATGGCATGAAAATTGAATTCTTGGCCATTGGAAAACAGACAAATAATAACTATAATAATAAAAGTTATATTTAAAGAACAAGGGAAGGGCTACTCACCAACAAGCACTGGTCAGCTTGGTGAGTTTTTCTTTTTTGACCGAATTGATATTACTTCTCCTCCCCATACCAATTCCCTCTTTCAACTTTTCTATCCAGTCTCCCTTGACTGACCTCTTGTTTCTTTCGACCCTGATAGTATTAGAGTACTCGAGGCCTAGGGGTTCATTTCTCCTTCCTTCCTATACCTACTTTCTCTCTATGGGTGACGTAACCACCACATGTGGTGCCTACTACTAAACGGTTATAACTAGTTTATTGTACTCCAAATATTGGAGTGCAAGAGAGCGAATTATTTCATTATCAAGTGCTCGACATTAGATACCAACCAACCAACCATATTTAAAGAACAGAGTTAAGGTCATAAGACCTCATCTTCCACTCATCCAATAAAGTTAGATAATGTGTTTTTCTCATAACATCCAATTAAAAATATTCTGAATGTAACATAATTAAATAAATTTAAATGATTTTTTATATAAATAAGTTGGAGAAAATGGTTTTTATATCTCACCTCATAAAGTTTGATCTTTTCACAATATCAATTTCGAAGGTGTTAATGGCAAAATTTCAACAGTTGGAGTTTGACTGAAGATGCAGGTGAAATCGATATTGTGAAAATGTGGAACTTTATGAGGTGAGATATAAAAACATTTACTCAAACTCATTTATAAATTGAAAATACCTCATAGCATTACTTCCCACTTTATTTTTGATTAAATTTAAATGATTTTAGATATAGGAGTCTCAGAAATATCACTTGTACTATTCTGTTATGATATGTTGTTTTAACTCATCTAATTTTTATATTCATAAAATATTTTTCTCTTTTTTCAGTGTGCAGGGATCAGCGGTTCACCTGAAAGCATTTCATGTATGAAGAATGATATTGAATGTGTTTTAAATGGACCAGAAGAACAGAATTATAATTTCTATTTGTTAGCTGCTTTATCAGATATCCATAAATTATTTACAGAAGCAAAAATGTCTAAGGACAAAGGTAATACTTACTTACTCACTGGCACTATCGAACCTGTAGGTTCATGGCCGCACGGACATAAGCTCTCCATACATCCCTATCCTGAGCTAATGCTTTCCAATCATTCCCTGTATAATCTACTTCCCACAAATCATAGTTAATGTTGTTCTCCCACCTCATTCTTGGTCTACCAACTGGGCATTTTCCTTCTGGCTTTCCTACAAGAAGTTTCCATGCACGTCTTTCATTCCCCATACGTGCAACATGTCCTGCCCATCGCAGTCTATGAGACTTAACTGTTCTTATTATATCTGGCTTCCTATAAAGACCATGTAGTTCATTGTTATGTAGTCTTCTCCATTCACCTGTCTGTTCATCTCTCTTTGGTCCAAAAATTTTCCTAAGAACTTTATTCTCAAATACTCGTAATCTCCTTTCCTCCCTTAAAGTAATAAATAGAGAATAAAGTTCTTAGGAAAATTTTTGGACCAAAGAGAGATGAACAGACAGGTGAATGGACAAAGGTAATATATACGTATATATATATATATATATATATATATATATATATATATATATACATACACACACACACACATTACGGATATAATTTATTAATCATTTTTAATATATTAGGATGCCAATTCCATCTTTGATCCGAGGCTTGATCCTTGAGACTGCGAGCAATGTGTAAGATACACCTTGAAGTGGTTGCAAGCTGGTTTTCATGGAGGGTTTATTATTCGGGGTTTTCTCCCTACGTGATTGCCTTCACCCAGCTCCAGAGCTCAGCCTGCCCCATTTTATTTTGGAGTTGTCTCTCCTAGATGGGTTGTCTTGCAGGACTAACGAATGTACAACCGATAAGTCTTCCTCCAAGGAATGATTTTGAAAATAAACAGGATGAAAATCCTACAAGTTATGATTAAGAAGAAAAAGAAGAAAATGCCAAGTACAGAAATTAATTTAAAATTTTGAACATTGTATTAGAGTTAGTTCATTGGATTTTGGAATAAATTAAATTTCACTTTAAGAAATTATATTTTCATATATTTTTAAATATGAAACATCATATTTAAAGGAAACAGAGTTACAAAATAAATATGTCACTGTCTCTGTCTCATTTTTACCCCCCCTTAAAGTCTAATAACTAATTAGGTAGATAAACAATCTCCTTTTCATCCCTAAAATTGTGATTGTATTGTATACAACCTTATAAAATATTTTCTTACATAAATATAATTATGAACATAATGTTAAAATTAATGTCTCAGACAAGCTATTAGCATACAACAGTTAATATAAAATAGAGAAAAAATTTTGCCTTAACCGGGATTTGAATGGATTAACGAGATTCCCTCTGTCCCTATCTACTATCTATTACGAGTACATTCATTTCAGTATTACATCTGTAATTAGCTTACATAAACTCCATAGCATGATAGGCCTAGAAGGCCCTTGGGCTACCACTGGCTGCTGGCCTCATATCCACATGTGTTAATCACAGATGTAGAAGACTATCATTTAGCCAGTGTAGAGGTGACATGTGGTCCTTAGCCATTATAGCTGTTTTTTTTCAACCTGGAGCTACTACTTATTGTAACTACCCCAATATTTGTAATAATGTCTGGATGAGCACCAATCCATTCTGGCCAAAATTCCATGAGAAAATTTCTTCCCCCGTGGAGACTCGAACCAGCGCAAGTTCCATAGCTCTGTGCCAAAGCATCTTGCTTTAACCACATGGATACAGCACGGGACAGTTAGCTGATATACACAAAATAAATCCCATCGTAATGTCTTCTTAGTAAAAGAAACCCTGTAGTAATGTGAATAGAATTCAACTTATGTGGATACACAGGATTTCAAATAGAGAAAGATTTTTGTCTTTCTGGATTGCCTGATTAGTGCACCAGCAGAAGAAGCTAGAGATCTTGGGTTCAAATCCCCATTAAAGCAAAAATTATTATCTTTATGTTGTATTAAATGCAATTATGTAAGTATGGAGGAAGAGAACAAAAATTATTTATAACTTTGGAGAATATAAACTTGCTCATTTCTTCTAGTCTCAAAAATTATCCATTTGTCTCTTCATCATTCTGCACTTTTCTTTTTCTCCCTTGGAGAAAGTAATGAACTTTTAAACAGAACCCAATTTATTTTATAATTTATTATTTTTATACTGCATTTATAAGCCCTCCTAATCTTTCATCATCATACCTTGAATTGATTTCAAATAAAGGAGTTTGTTTTGCACAAATACTCCATCTATTTTAACCAATCTAATTTTTTTCCTCTTCAGTTCTATTTCATTTAAAAATTCTGTCATGTCCTCTAAAATCTTATATTCTTAGCCTTCCTCATGATCTTCCTATTATGATTCATTGTTTAGCTCATATTTATTTATTTATTTTTTTGCAATTTCAGGACCAACTGCAGGAAAATCAACTGGAGAGTTTACAAAACGATATAGTGACAATTCAGCTATTTCACAAATCCCTAAAAATAAAATGAAACCTTATATTAAAAAGATAGAATACTATCTTTCATGGTCTCATGATATTTATCAGTCATTCAATTTGTAAATTAAACTTGATTAATAGTTGAAGAGAAAAATTTTCACCTGAACTGGAATTTGAACTTGAGACCTCTGGTTTAATGCATCAATGCTCCATCTTTAAGGGGGGAACCTACACCTTTAGCCATTAAAAATATGACATATTTCAATATATTTTTTATCAGCAACAATGCTGGTTACAGAAATGGAATTTGATATATGATATCTATATTACAATGTGAGCATGTTTGTGTACCTAAGTACAATCTAACTTCAGTCGTTATGGTTAATTAAATATTCAAAATGTCAGCTGAAAATTTGGTATTGTCTTACCGTTTCCCTAATAATTTTCCTAAATTTCAATATATTTTAATGGTTATTGTTTTATTTTACTCATTAATGTTGTAGCTACAAATATACTACAATTGTTTAATTACATAGAGTGTAAAATTTTATTTTTCATTTTAAATTGATGTATACTCATTTTTGTTAAAATTTGCATTGAAAATATTTTTTAAAATAAAATATAATAGGTACATTACTAATTGTAATATACTTTGTTCATCTCTGTAAACTACATATACATGCAAAATTTCATCTCAATATCCTGAAAACTTTGGGAGTTATTAGGGAAACCATATTGAAGAAATTTAGTTACGGAATACAAGCAACAAACTTACCGAAGATGTAGGTACCTTCTAAAATTAAAGGGCTCACTCAAGTGACAGCATTGCACATTTTTAAACATAACTACTCGAAAAGTAATAGAGATATCAATGAAAACATTTCACTAATTTAAAGATGAAGTTTCAATCTACATGAAAAAAAAAATAATACATTGGAAAATGACTTTTTTTGATCCTCAAAGGTGTAGGTCCCCCCTTAAGCTATACATGCTCCCAATTCTTAAACGGGAAATTTTTCTCTTATTAATACAAATCCCGTCGCCATCTGGCATGTTCTTATTCAAGAAGTTATTTTAATGGAATTTTTGCACAACTATTACGGAAAATTTCCACCTGAATTTTTCTCTTCAAATATTAATTTCCTTCAATGTGAGCGATAAATTTAAATCAAAACTCATATGCATTATTATTTAACTGTGTTTTCCCAAACCTAATAAATTGCAGCCTTTCAAAAGATGTGTATTCTAATGTCAATGCTATCCACTGCACTTCTCATGCTTTGAGTTCCTTGCTGGGCAGATGGATGTTGTAATGTGTTCTATTTTCAGTTTATATACCACTTTACATAGATGATGTATTCTTGTATTGTGTACAGAGAGGAGTGTAAGATGAATGAATTTTTGTGTGTTGTATGAGAGCAATAAAGAGAAAGGAGAAAATGAAACCCAGTGTTGGCACATAGCCTACTCCTGTTGAAAAACACCAAGAGGGCCACCAAGGATTAATTTCCCATCCAAAGGATGAATTGCTGTCAACAGTATGACATGTTTTCTCAACGTATGTACTATAGAGCGATCTGCAATTTAATGCAGTAATGTGGTGCTCAAACTAGCAATTAAAAATTGTACACCATAACCCCACGTGGGCCCGAGATTGGAAATTTTACAATTAAAATTTTCAACCCTCAGATATTGAGTCAAGGCCCACTAGTTGGGAAGCAGGCATATTACCACCTGAACCAGCATGGCAGACTTAACAACAAAGAAATTACCTACATAATGTAGCAGAGGACATAGTAATATGGATGAACATGAAAATAAATTGCAAGAAAACTCACTATATGAATTTACAGAATTAAATGCACTTAGATTCTTGGACATCAATTACATAATATATGAATTAACACAAGCAAGACTAAATTATTGTAACTCAATGGTAAAGAGAAAAATGTTTGCCTGAACTGGGAATCAAACCCCGAACCTTTAGCTTTCCGTGCTAATCCTCTGTACACTGAGCTAATTCAGGCTTCGTTCCCATCCAAGCAGAAATCCTTCCTTTACCTTATTCTACTGGTCCCACACTCAATTGCAATGAATCATTATTCACAAATACACAATGAATGGCATGGATGGGAACGAAGCCTGAATTAGCTCAGTGGTCTGAGCATTAGCACGGAAAGCTAAAGGTTCGGGGTTCGATTCCCGGTTCAGGCAAAATTTTTTCTCTTTACCATTGATTTACAATAATTTAATTGTGCTTATTAATTTACTTATTTCTATCATGTAATAGCTTTAGCTTCTCAATATTAATTTAACAAGCAAGACTGTTTATCAATTCTTTTCCTTACAACATGCTACACATAAAATCCATCTTAAAATAAATAACAAGCTATTACAAGAGGAAGAGAACACTACATATCTAGGAATACACTAGATAAAAAGCTACCGTTTACCACACATGTAAATACAGTGATATAAATAAAAAAGTAAGAAGGAAAAATAATTATTATAAATAATTATTATAAAATAAATATTAAAAGATGTTTGGATGGTGTAAAATGGGAAGGTATAATTGATCTTCTGAACAAAACATATAAAAGCTACATAAAACCAAATCTTCTATATGGAGCTGATGTACTCTCACCTACAAATGATACATTAAAAGGGTAAACTGAAATAATGCGATCAAGATCTCAGGATAATTATAGGAGCTGTTAAGACAGCCCCCAGTGACTGCTATGCTATGTATGACAGAGTTTGCCAATCAAACCAGAATATGAAATTAAAATCACAAAATTGGTACAAAAATTAAACTGCAGTAAATTAAAGAATAAATGATTTTGCCAAACAAACAATTTACCTTGGCTGAAATCTCAAACCCTACTTTCACATTAAGATTAAATTAAAATGTTTTGTACCTCACCTCATATCCAGTCCTCTACCTAGACTGGTTTCAAAGCCTGGGCAGCTTCATCTTCAGAAATTTCTCATCGACTGTTTCAGAATAACTGCTTCCTACTTTCACAGTTCATACAAAATGAAGAAATCAGTAAGGTACTCTCTATAGACACAAAACTGATTGCCTCAATTACCAACCCACTAGAATATGTTGATGTTAAGGTAAAACTTGAAATCAAAATTGAAATTAGTTAAAAGAAATAGTCCGCTGCTGTGGTCTCGAGGTAGCATGCTGCCTTCTCACGCAGCAGGCCTGGGTTCGATTCCCGGTCGGGGCAGGATCCTGGGTGAGGCTTTTTTTTTTCGGGGTTTTCCCTCACCTGTAAGACAATAATGTCTGGAAGCTTAGAGTCCAACGATCCCTGGCCATCATCATCCTTCATCAGTGTGGAAAGCAACAGGAAGCTCCACACCTATAATTCCCTAGTAAAACTGCAAAGCATAGCATGATGGTATGATTGCAGTGAAAGACCTGCCCTCGGGCAGAATTATTATGAATGGATGGAAAAAAAATGATTCTCTTGATTTCCTAAAAATTATAGCATCAGAAATCTTAAATGTAACTTACCCAAAAGAAATATTGAGCAGAATATATTCATATTTGAAGAGAAAAATTTTCGCCTAGACCAAGACTATATTCAACTCATATAAAAATCAAGAAATAGGTTTTGGAATATATTGTGAAGAGGTGGGTGAGGTTTTTCCTCACCTGTAGGACAAATTTCAGGAAACTTTAAGGCCCAAAGAGTCGTTGAACATCTTCTGGCCATCATTATCGTATTCACCTCGATAGATTAAGTTTAGAATTAAGGCCTCTCCTTACACATAACCATCCATCATATCATTGGGGCAATGCAACCTCACCTTCCAGGCACCCCAACCTTAGAAGTGGGTTACAATATGCCAGTGGCAGGAGAGAATACCAGAAATGCCAAAATAAACTGGTGCCATTGAATTTTTTAAAAAATCTGGTATACATTAACTTGTACATTTTCTTAGCTAACAAAATAAATTGAATACATAAACCGTAATCTGACAAATTAATTATGTAGTTATGATTACTTACAAGTAAGCCTAAGAAATTGAGGAACATTCCTTTTTTTTATTTTATGTCTAAAAAGAGGCCCAACATAAATATATATATATATATTTTGGGTCATTGTAGACCAGAAAATGGTGGGTTTTATTTGTCCTTTTTTTATTTTTTTAGTTTATTGGTCCTTTTTAGGTCTTTATGGTTTTTTATAAATTTACCTTCTTTTGACTATATTTGTACTATTTGTATAATTTAAGAATCCGCAGAGTCTAGTCTTAATTCCAACTCCTTTTAAAAACACTATCTAATTTTAATTTCAGAAGACTTTTCACATTCCAAACACTTTTGTTCCATGAAAAACTATTGAACCCTCATAAAATATCCTGTTATTTTTAACCAGCCTACTAACTGCCTGAACTATGGTATTTCGACTTTAAATTTTCTAAGAAGTTGCCACTTTGTGACAATGAGACGACTGGAGATGACTATTGTGATATATTGTAATGCCAACTGAGACAAGTTTTCCGAAGTTCAATTTTTGTTATTCTAGTGTAGTTAAGTCAAATATGCTTCTAGTTGTACCTTTTATACTGTTTAAATTTAAATTCTTTTTCTGCAGGATATCCATTGAAGGTTCGCTGAATTCATTCTATGCAGGAAAAACTGTTCATTCTAAATTCTCCAAGAACTTTCTGTTTAATGAACACAGAATTCCTTATCAAACTATGTTGAATTAAAAACTATAAAGTACGAAAGAAGATGCATTTTTAGTCTTTTTTTTTTGCAATGTGTGTTGCACTTCACTAGAATGTTGTTCTTTTTAAACATTAATTTGAATTGCTTTTACATCTTTTTTTTTCTCCAGTTTTTAGGTATTTTTGGGATATCTTTAGGTATTTTTTAAAGGCATTTTATAGGTCCTCAACTTCCGAGCTCTACTTATAACACAGGCCTGCTAATTTAATTTTTTTTCTGTAATACAGGGTTTAACAGGTCTCTAAACCTAATTTTAATGTGCTGAATTCAAATATTTATTATTAATCCATTAAATTGTTGTATAACCTAAAGAGGCTTTATATAATATCAATTGTTAAGTTGAAACAGTTTAAAATAGATAAACTACTAATATACCTTAAGATATCTATTTTCTCCTCTGCTTAGCAAGAAATGAACGGTGAGTTCATAGGCATTTGTTCTCCTGCTGAGGATTTTCTCTTTACCAAACACCAACGATAGTACACAATCTTGGAGACATCCCATCAACCCTAGTACCTCGTTTCCATCTCCTTTATGTCCCACCGGGACTTGAACCCGTGACCTTCTGGCTTGTAGCGCAGTATCTTAACCACTACGCTATGGCGTGCTCCTGTGCATCTCATTCCTATTTGTAATTATTGTTCGTAGGTATTTGATTTGAGCCACTTCTTTTAAATTTCTCCTTCCATTATATATTTATATGTGTGAACATATATTTAGTTTTATTGATACTTACTTACTTAAGTTCCAATTTCGTAGTATTACTCAATAGAGGGTGCATGTTGGCCCTTGTATCTCCTTGCTATCACCTAATAATACTATGTCATCAGCATAAATAACAGTTTAGTAGTACCATTGTGTTGTAAGCCTTCTTCTTCCCCTATTTTTTATTTGTAGTTAAGATTCATTTATTTTATATTTGAGTTCACGGGACTTTATCTCATTATCATTATGATAAATTAATGTATCTAGCTTCAAAGAGTTTCTTACCTCTTTCTTTAAAATATTTACTTTTTATGGGGTTTAAGCTGTTTTTATCTCCCTTATTATTTAGTGAACATATTTAAATTTTAATGGGGTTATTACATTAATTGTCCCGCGCCGTAGCCGAGCGGTTAAGGCAGGAAGCCTTGGCGCAGAGCTACGGGACTTGCGCTGGTTCGGGTCTCCGTGGGGGAAGAAATTTTCTCATGGTGTTTTCGGCCAGTATGGGACCGGTGCCTACCCAGCATCGTGATGCATTTGGGTAGCTACAATAAGTAGCGGCTCCAGGTTGAGAAAACCAGCTATAACGGCTGGGGGACTCGACATGCTGACCACATGTCACCCCTACACTGGCTGATTATCATCTACCTCTGTGATTGACACATGTGGATGTGAGGCCAGCAGCCGGCTGGTAGGCTAAGGGCCTTGTAGGCCTGTCGCGCCAGGAGTTTTTTTTTTTTATTACATTAATTATCCTTATTTCAGTTGTTGTGGAGGCATTATAGTGAAAATAAATCAACTGTTCTATAAATACAAAATTGAATAGTTGAGGAGATAGTACATCTCCTTCCTTTAACCCATTGTGAATTTCAGAATTATCTGAAAACTGTTTGCTTATATGCACCCTATTCTTTGTGCCATTTAGACACATTTGAATTAGTCTAACTTTTTTTAGGAATTATTTTAGAATAATATGTTACTTATCTTAATTGAATCACGTGACTTTTGAAGTCTACATATAGTTGATGCACAGTGTCATTAATATTACCATTTATTTTCTGAAGCCTATCTTATACTAAAAATCTTGTCTATTGTAAACCTGTTTCTTCTAAATCCGTATTGAATGATCTCCTATTATGCCATCAATGTAGGGAGTAAGTCTGCTTACTAATAATTACTGACTTCTGTGATCTACTGTTATGGAAGGTGTGTTTATTATATTTCATTGGATGATCAAAAAATATATTATTAATTCTTAAAGCATTCGTTGCAGCAAAGATAATGAGTATATCTCCATTTTTATTTGTAACATCTTCGTTAAACCTTTGAGTAATGCCTAGTAAACAGTTTTTCCCTAGTTTCCAAATATAATATTTTTTTCTGTTGCTAAATTTGTTATGACATTTTGAAGAGTTTCATAAAATGATTCTTTTTGTTGCAAAGGTGTATCAGGTGCCTATATATATTCCCATAAAATGTAAAATCGGCCGCGGTGGACTAGTGGTTATGCTCCTTGCCTTTGGTCCCGAGGGTCGCGGATTCAAACCCGGCCGGGGTCGAATTTTGCCGTCCTAGTACTACCTTGGTTTCCTAGATGTCGGTATGAGGCGGAACGCTGACCACGGACCACTCAAAATTACATCTATACGAAAAACAAGTGTAACTAAATTCGTATGGTTCAATTTCGTCCCTGTAGGGGGAGAGCGCCTAAATCTCTGTAAAGGGAAACTATAGGCTTACAATCAAATGTATAATATTATTTTGTAACTTTACTTTTGCATGTAAAATCATTTATATATTCCACATCATCTATACTTTCTTCAAACATTTGGTGTAACAACATGCCTACTCCAGATTGTGCTCTATTTTATTTGGGTTGCCACTACATATAAATACATAATCGTCAATTTTTGTCATTTTTTTTTTTTTTGTTTCTGATAATGCAGAAATTTTTAAATCTTTATCTTTTATTTTTATCGGCAATGCATTTAAGTGGGTTATCGCTGACCAGAACCGAAACAGTATGCTCTGTGATCGAACATAGAGAACCGAACTCTGTAGAGTAGAATGAAGTACACAAAATATAGGAAATCGTTCTCTATGCAGGAAATACGCATGACACTAGTGTATTTCCGAATTTTGTAGAATGGTATAGAATATTCCTTATATTGAAATTTCAACATAGTTTATGACTAATTAAGGTTGTGAGATTTAATCTATAAAATGTCGGGCACTGAAGAAAATGGTAGTGGTGAACATGTAAATATGTCCAACAATCCTAGAGTAATGGGTGCAATTCAATATCCAACAGAAGAAGAAAGAAATGTGACAATTCATCCAAATCAACCAAGACAACCACACAATTTACAAGATTTGCACAGATTTAGTGTTGAAGCTTCCACAGCTGGTCAACATGCAACAAACCAAAAATATTCCATTTATTCCTGGTCCAATGGATGAAGAGGTAGGCATTAATCAATTGTTATCGACAATGCATACTATTTACCATACCTATGAAATGATGAAGGGAAACTTAAAAGCATCCCTAGTAGGCAATAAATAGAAACTGAAATACACATTACATGGAAGGCTAAGTTTCCAATACGCACAATGATTTCAAAATACCTTACACAGATTCTGTTTCATTTTACTTTCACGGATTTTTTTTTAACATTAGCTATCACTAGAAATCAGGGAAAGTGGTTTTATTTTTTGGGAAAATTCGTTTTAAAATGTCAGGATTTCGATGTTATTGGGAATTTGGCGGTGTTATTCTAAAAAAAAATGTAAATTTGAGTCTTTTTAATCCTAGTTTAGTATATTAAACCCAATAAGAATAATATATCCAGTAGTTTAAGGTCAACTTTTAGCTTGTACAATTTTAATACAATGAAATGCATAACATTGGGGGCATTCAGCGGCCAAAGTGCTGCAAAAGCGCTTTATCTTCAGCATACCATTCAGCGGGCAATAAAGTGCTCTAGCAGACTTGCAGCGAAGTAAAAGTAGGCTGCAGACAGAAGAAACCGCTGCATCAATTGTGATTGGCTGGTTCATTCAGTTTAAACATGGTGTCTTTGTCTGTAAACAATTTATGTTTGATATACAAATTTTGTATTATTTACATCTGGACATTAATATATGAGTTATGCGAGATGGTTAACCCTTTTAGACAAACATAAGGGATATATTAAGTAAAACTGAAGACAGTGATAATTTTAAGAGTGTTATCAATGTCAAGAATTTACGATTATAACCTCTTTTCATGTAGATCATTGTGTTATTGATGAGTCAATGTTTTTATTATGAAAATTATATTCCCAGGTGTTTAATTCACTAATACCTTGTGCAGAGTTAATTACTTACTTACTTACTCACTGGCACTATCGAACCCGTAGGTTCATGGACACACGGACATAAGCCCTCCATACATCCCTATCCCGAGCTAATGCTTTCCAATCATTCCCTGTATAATCTACTTCCCTCAAATCATAGTTAATGCTGCTCTCCCACCTCATTCTTGGTCTACCAACTGGGCGTTTTCCTTCTGGCTTTCCTACAAGAAGTTTCCATGCATGTCTTTCATTCCCCATACGCGCAACATGTCCTGCCCATCGCAGTCTACGAGACTTAACTGTTCTTATTATATCTGGCTTCCTATAAAGACCATGTAGTTCATTGTTTAGTAGTCTTCTCCATTCACCTGTCTGTTCATCTCTCTTTGGTCCAAAAATTTTCCTAAGAACTTTATTCTCAAATACTCGTAATCTCCTTTCCTCCCTTAAAGTAAGAGTCCATGTTTCGCACCCATATAATATAACTGGTAGAATAATAGTTTTATATATTTTCAGCTTAATGTTTTTTGAAAGGAGTTGGGACATCAAAAGTCTCTGCAATGCATAATAGCATGCATTTCCAGAATTGAGCCTATGTTTAATTTCTTTGTGCATCTCATTCCTATTTGTGATTATTGTTCCTAGGTATTTGAATTCAGCCAATTCCTCAAAATTTCCCTCATTGTCATTAGCTGTCCATTTCCATTATAAATGTATTTCTACGTGTGACCATATATTTAGTTTTACTGATATTTACTTCCAGTCCTAATTTCTTAGTGTTACTCAATAGTGTGTGCGTGTTGGCCTTTAGTATCTCCTCGCTATCGGCCAGTAGTACTACATCATCAGCATAAACTAACAGCTTATTAATACCATTGAGTTGTAAGCCTTCCTCATTCTCTAAAGATTTAATGGCATGCTCTAGTACAAAATTAAATAGTAGAGGAGATAGTGCATCTCCTTGCTTCAACCCATTCTGGATTTCAAAAGTGTCTGAAAACTGTTTGCCTACACGCACCCTACTCGTTGAGCCATTTTTATTTTTAATTTCAAGATAAATTAGAATTAAATTGGGAAAAACTGCACTTACACTATCTCAAAACTGCAAAGAACTGCGAATACACGGTAGCAGTTAGAAGTAGCAGTGATAACGTTATCATTGAATGATAACCCACAAACATCATAGTGAGTTACCAAACGTTTATTAAAAATGGGTGTACACTTACTTATCACTCCCTAACGCTGATCCAACCAGCGATAACCCAAAACAGCAATAGAAAAATCATAGACTAAGTAATATACTCTGTGGAGAAAATAGCAGTTAGCGTTAACAGTCTCATAATATTGCGATTTGCATATTTAAATAAATACTTTAAAATTGTCTAATAATGTTATAAAAATTGTTTTAAAATATTAGAAAATGATGGTAAGTACAGAACAAAAGCTATAGTTTACAACAACATAACACAAAAATTATGAACTAGTAGAAGTGCAGTTTGAGCCTTAAATTGTGTTCATGGAAGTGCTACAGTGGTTGTCGAACCAATTTTCTACAGATAAAACGAGCATTTGTACTCTTCTTTAAATGTGTAACACAATGAGAAAATTATGGAATGGACAAAGAGATGAACTATGTATCTTATATTTGTAATCTTTTCTGAATAAAGAGCTTTGTGAAGTATCAGCCATAAATTGAATTGAAATATTCTATATTCTAGAAATCTTATCTAAATTTAACCAAAAAGATACAAATACTCTAGTGTGATGTGCATTAATAAAATTAAATTACAGCTAGAGTTAGTTAATGTATCAACAGAAAATTTGCACTCAACATATGATTTTAATCACAGCTGATCCATTATTTAATCTCCAACTTTATATACTCTGTCCGGTCATTGAGATACTGAGAGCCATTACTTGAACCAGGTGTGAATAATTTTCACTATTAATCCCAATTTATCGTAAAATGAAACGTGGTCTTATATCTTTTAATTCAAATGCATGTAGTCTCTCTTATGGAATATTGCTATTCACTGTATACTACCATTAATCTTGTGGTAATTGTTTTTCATATATTATAAATGATTCAGGTATATACTATTTAGTGTAACACTTAACTTTACGAAGAATGTGGCATTGCTAATGTTAGAGGTTATATTAAATAATGTCTTTATATAAATATGGTGAGCGAGAGGTTATCTATAATTAACTGCTGTTATGACAGAATTTCAAATCTATGGTTGGAAATTACATATAATGTTTTGGTTTTATTTTAGCCATAAAGATTATGGTAGTTACTCTTATAAGTAATTAATATTTTCAGATGATGCAAAAAAAATTAAATTAATCAATTGTTAAGAAAACTGTATTAAATTATTATAAATTGATATTCTTCTTTGTTTTCATTCCTATTCCTTAACAAATTTAAAATAAAGATAAAGTATGTTTGAGGTTGAAAAAATACAATGATGCCTTCCTTTATACAATTGTTTGGTTGCTGTACTTACGCCATGTCTTGCACTACTTACATTAATTTTGCACATATGCCTGTATTTCCTGTTTTCTAATGTAACCCCTAATCCTCATAGATTTAAATATAGGCCTAAAAGTGTCAAATGTTATGTACGAAATGGCATGAATAAAATGGCTGAACAAATTTGAAAAATTGAATAAAATTTGTGCTACAGCCCGGCAATACTATTAGTGTGGTTATTAAATATGTGATGATGAAGGAGCAAGATATGCATCACATAGGAAATTCGCAGGAGTGATATTTTAATATAATAAAATAATATCAGTTGTGTCCAACTCAGGGTCAGATTGAGAGATCAGATTAAGCCCCTATATTTATAGAGGTCTGTAATTAACAAGGGTGCAGTTGACTACATTTGATGAACAAATGGATGAGATGAAAATGGGGAAAGGTTGAATGAAATTGTGGTAGGGGAAAATGGGAGAAACCCCGAAAGAACCTGCCGTAGCTCTGTTTCCTCCACTACAAAATCCATGTATAGTGACTGAGACTCTAATAAGTTAAAAAAGCTACTCTTACTAAACACAAATTAATAAGATTAAACTAATAATAAATATTATAATAAGGTTCTCGAGAAACCAGCGGTGAGAGGCGAGCGTCTAATCGCTTGCGTCATGGAGCCGCCTGATATATTAATAATTTAAAAAATACAAATTTTCTTCTTATAATAATATTTTATTTTAAAGTCTATTCGTCAATTTCATAAATTACATACATTAAAATAAGTAGTAAATTCTGTATATCCCTATTAGTATTATGATTAATTTCAATAGCATCGCGTAGTAATGAGTAATGAGCCAATGAACAAATTGAAATTTGGCAGTTCATTCAACGAACTCCTTAAATTTCTGCTGCAGGAAACAGAACAGCAAGCCTGATGCCTGATCTGCTTGAAGTTGAGTGCCATAGAGAATGTCATATACCGCTCTCTGACTACAAGTCTATAGCATTATGATGGATAGATCTGGTAACCCTACACTAAATAATAAAAGTATCTAATTAAATAAGGAGCCATTTATTTGTAGCAAATGGCCTATCTTAACCTTTACACTGCTACGAACGGGTATATCCGTTGGCAAAGAAAATGCTTGCCATGCTATGGGTGTGGTATATCCATTCTCAACTCCAAACACCTGCTAGTTATATAATACATATTACATTGCTTTCAAACTAGGCAGGCATATACTGCCATCTCTTAGGAACCTAAATAAACTTTTTCCATATTTCTCCCTGCATTGAGCAAGGAGGGTTTTTAAAGGCTGGAAATATCTCAGCAGTGAAAGGGTTAAAAGTTTTAAATAAATGTATAATTTTTTTTTGACCTTTCATTATGCAGTTCACTCAATTTACACAATATAAAATAAATGTGGCTACAGATAAGTGGGATCTTTTCAGCCTTCTCGTATTCGATAAATAAGAGACTTAGTGTAAGAATATTTGACATGTAAGTAATTTAATATGTAATGTATTTTCAGAGGAGAAGATTCTTGGAGAATACAATGACGTCATTGACTATGGATGTAATCACATTGTTGATGGATGCAATTGATGTGTTAAAAAATGCTGGAACTCTGGAATTGGAAGATGACCCAATAGCATGTGAAGAGGCTTTTGAGCAAATTGCATTTTACGTGGATAACATTGATACTGCGAATGGTTTGTAATATTTTATGTATATTTACTTTTTAATGCACCAGTACATTTCTTTCATACTTCAAGTCGTCACCAATATTGTTAATGATTATTGTGCCGTAGGTAATGAACTGACGTGCAACTTCAATTACATAGAATAAGGTGTGTAAATCTTGGTTATATAAAAAGAACTCCAAGTGTGACAAGCCTAGAAAAGGCCCTTGGCCTACCATCCGGCTGCTGGCCTCACATCCACATGTGTTAATCACAGAGGTAGATGATCATCTAGCCAGTGTAGGGGTAATATGTGGTCAGCATGTTGGGCCCTTCAGCCATTATAGCTGGTCTCCTCAAGCTACCCAAATGCCTCATGATGTTGGGTGGGCACCTGTCCCATACTGGCCGAAATTCCACGAGAAAACTTCCTTCCCCGATCGGGACTCAAACCAGCGCAAGTCCCATAGCTCTGTGCCAAGGCTTCTTGCCTTAACCACTACAGCGCGGGACTTGGTTATATAATGCAGTTCCCAATTGTAGTAGCTCAATATTCTTGCTATAACAAAAATAAGTGATATTAAACCCATGAAACAAACTTATTAACTCAAAAATATAGAATAGGAATTGATTTTGTCAATGATTTCTGGATGATCTAATTCTAATTACTCTCTCTTGGGAGGATTATGTGCTTTCTTCTTGCAATTTTAAAGTGTAAGATCAACATTTCTCTTCAGCTATGAGGATTTATATAAAAATTTTCTGTTCATCATATTCATTATTGAAGTTTGATCATTAATATGAGTTTGAAAGATGTGTATTATGTTTGCAGACTTCCATAAAATTGGAGGATTCTGCATCTTTCGTCCATGTCTTAATTCATGCCATAGTTGTCTGAGATGGAGAGCTGCAGACATTTTAGCAGAGTTAACTCAGAATAATCCTTATTGTCAGGATAGAGTGTTGGAAGCTGATTTGTTACCAGATCTTTTGTCCCTTGTTGACACAGATCCAAATGACAATGTCAGAGTTAAATCTTTGTATGCTCTTTCATGTAAGTACAGATTATATTATATACCTATATTCAAATAAAATAATTACAATAATTTACATAAACTATGTAAAATGAACAGCATTATCAACAACTGGCTATGCACCATTATGTAAGTTTTGAGAAACATATGTTTAAATATTTTTTTACACTTCAAACTCTAGCACCAAACTAACAATACTCAGTTGTGCATGAACATTCTAAGAGCAGGAACATCTGGCACTTAGCTGCATGATACAAAATTTAAATTAGCATTTATTAATATCTAGTTTCATAGCTGTTTGTTATAAAAAAAACAGATTCTCTGATAGGACTGATGGCATATACATTTTTCTTTAATAATATGACTGACTATATTTAAAGATTTTGCACTAAAGTGTCCATGCACTTACTTCATGAGCCAGTTCAACAGATGGCATCAAAATAATTATTTTTTAAATGGCACTTAGCCAGTTGATACATAACATTGCCCAATTGAAAATAGACCTAATTAATGTTGTCTACCCATTCACTGTGGAACCCAAAGCATGAAAATTACAGGGGATGGTATTCAAAAACAATAATTTAGATCCAAAATTGGCATTCCAATATACTCCAACTGGACATAAGGACCAAGGGTGACCAATACATCGGTGGAAAGATCTTTGTTAGGATTACTGTCACAGGTCACATAGCCTAAAACATTTGTTTATGATGATGATGAATTTAGATTTTTTTTGTCTAATACCACCAGGTTGTCTTTTATGACATTTCCTGCTTTCTCCCCTGGCATTGGCAGAATTGTAATCCATTTCTTAGGTATAGGTGAATAAATGATAATGAAGTGCCAGGAGAGTTCTTAACTTAAATTCCAGACCATGGGCAACTACAGAATAATTCCCTTTAAGGAATAATTCCTATGGTTTGACTGGGAATCGAACCTGGGACCTCATGAACAGTAGTCAAGAACACTGATCACAAGCCTATGAGGCTGGTCTGAATTTAGATCTAGATGTAATGGTAATTTTCTTATCTGGTGTTTAGAATGATTATACACCTCTGCTTCATTTATTTTTTCTACTGAAAAAGTCAAGATGCAATAGTCTTGAGTGATAACTTTGTGTTGTATCACACTCTAGTGGTTGATAATCCATAAATTATATCTGTCTATCATTGCTTGATTTAACTCCTCAAGACTAAACCTAATCTCTATTGAAAATATAGTTTTCATGTATAATTAATTCTTCAGAATGAATTTTTGAGGCATTTACAATTTCTGGAATATGATACTTTTTGTGTTCATTTGAGACATGGAATTCAAGCACTTCACACTGCATACTGTGAAAACTATGTGCATTCTTTATACTTAATTCAGTAGTAAAATTATATATAATAAACAAATTGTTATGAAAAATTGAATTTTGAAACACACATATTGTAATGGGCCTGAAGGGTTTTAAAAGTGTTAACAATAGTTATTCTCTTTTTATCTTATATTATTAGTAATATCTTTTCACAATTTGTCCAAAGTTTGATTTACATTTGTCTAAAAAAAATTAAAGGTAAATGATTCCATTGCAGATCTTAGATTGTACATAGGATAGTAGGAGTTAATGTAATTAAGACATTTTGTCTTAATCACTGGGCCGTCCTATGAAACGCTGGAGGGAAAATTTTCTATAGGATCGTAACAGGCCTTGGCCTAATACTTGGAAGGAAGAAGAAGACATTTTGTCTGTACATTCTTACCTCTTATGGCTGTTTTTGTTGAACATATATTTCAAGGCTTCTGAGCCACATCGTCAGCGATTACAGACTGAATTTTCTCAAGTTGTCGGCCCTGATTCTTGATTTCTGCTCTCTCTGCCTCTGGTCCAATGAATTTACCAATGAGGTTCCTTTCTCTGGGAATTTCAAAATTCATAATTCTTTCCTTGTTCTTTTGTATGTAGATTTTTCCCATATGGTGAGTTCATTTTTGTTTTCTGTTTTAACAATTTGTGTTACATCTATTTGTGTGTTTTTCTGACTGAACGTGAGCAGCCACTGCAGATTTTTCTACTTCCCCCCCCTTTTTTTTTACATTCCTTATGTGTTCTTTAGTTAGAACGAACTATAGAATTCTCAGTGTAAAATTTGGATATACATGTCATATGTGCCATTATTGATAATTGACATCTGTGTGAAGGCATTTTATATAATGTCTGTTCACTGCATTTGTAATATTGTAATTAATAATAATAATGATTTTGTCAGTAGTGTCATTCTTTGTTGTGTTATCCATATTTAAAGTGTGTAAAAGATCACAGATTTAATATTTGTAGGAAATAACACTATGAGGTTTCTTTTCAATATTATGAGTTAGGTATTTTGACTTACCTCATATCTTTTTAATTTTCTTGCAGACTACAGTTTTGTCACAGTTTTGTGACATTTCGATGCATAAATGCAATGAAACTAGTCTGCAAGAAAATAAAAAAATATGAGGTGAGTCAAAATACCTAAATATAATAATTAAAGATCACGGATATTCAGATGTAATATAATGTTTAACCCTTTAGGTGCTGTGAACTGATTAGATTGGCTCTGATGCTGTCCATTACCTGCCAGACAATATACTTAAACTACTTGCAAAGCCGATCACATCGGCAGATGCTATTTAAATCTGACACTAGAGTTTTACCAGTGGCATGCAGAGGGTTAATATGTAATTTAAAACAGTGATGCATAAGTGCAAGAAGGATCTAACTCATTGTTCACTAACATAATTATGAGATTATATTATTTTTGGTCTGGACATCTTACCTCAATATTAATGTTGATTTGTTCTTGGACATGTTTCAAAACAATTCTCTGTTTTATCTTCAGCTTTCCCAGACTGGTTTTATTTATGTTGCATTATGTTGCACCACCTGGATGTCGATGTCAGCTCCATCCTGTGGTTGGCCAAAGAACCTCCAAACAAGGTCACCCTCCATCGGAATATCAAAATTCATAACTCTGTTTCTGTTCTTCTGAATATAAATTTTTTCCCAAATAGTCAGCTCGTTTGTATTTTCTAACTGTTTTAATAATTTAGTGTCTGAATTAATATTATGTTTTTCAGACCAAACATGAGCAGCAACTGCAGATTTTTCAATTTCTCCATTTTTAATATTTCTTATGTGTTCTTTGGTTCTAATTTTTAGGTTTCTTTTTGTTTTCCCTATATATATCTTTTCACAACCCATGCATTCAATTTGATATATTCCTGACTTTTTATTTTTATCAGTTTTTTCATTTTTGTTGGTTTTTATTAGTTTATTTAAACTGTAGTTATTTTTTGGTGCTAATTTAATATTAAACTTCTCAAATATATTTTGAAATTTATTATGTACCCAGGGGTGATATGTGAATTTCCTATATTTTTTCATAGGTGGTTCTTCTTTTTCAAGATTACTTCTGTTTATCATTTTTTGTTTTTTATACTTTTCTATCCTTTTATGTACCATTTTTTCATCAAACCCATTTTCTCTTGCTACTTTGATTATGTGTTTTTTCTCATGTTTGAAATCTTCTTCGTTTAAGGGTAAGTTTACCAATCTATGAGTTAAACTATTAAATGCTGCTAATTTATGTCCAATTGGATTGAACCCTGTTGATTTTATAAAATTTTCCGTATGAGTTTCTTTTCTATGAATCCTGAATTCAATTTTTCTTTTTTCTCTTCGTGTTCTGACCAATTTAAGATCCAAAAAAAGGTATTTGTTTATTGTCTTCTATTTCTTTGGTGAATTTAATGTTTGTACTCTGTAAATTTAATAGTTTTAGGGAATCTTCTACATGTTTTTCTTTAACAATACAAATTATATCATCAACATATCTACTCCAAAATTTAAACATTGTGGGATGTGCTTTAGTGATTTTACATTCAAAATCGCTCATAAATAAATTTGCCAGGAAGGGTGATAATGGGTTTCCCATTGAGAGCCCTGATTTTTGTCTATAGAAACTCCCATTGAATGTAAAAACATTTGATCAATGCATAACGCAGTTAATTTCAAATAATCTTCTTTGATCTCTCTGTCTATGTTGTTTTTTCTTAACCAATTGTTCAATATCTCCAAAGTTTTTTGTTTTCGGTACATTTGTGAATAGTGAAACTACATCAAACGAAACCAACCTATCTGTGGGTTCAATTTCCACTTTTTCTAATTTCTTAACTAATTCCAATGAATTTTCAATCTGCAGACTTTCAAAATTATTAATTCTTTTAAATTGATTATTCAGCCATTTCGAAATTTTGTAGGTTGGTGATCCAATATTGTTAATTATTGGCCTCATTTTGTTTCCCGGTTTGTGAATTTTTGGAAGTCCATGTATATTAGGGTTTCTTGGGTTGCTTACTTTTAATTGAAATTTTTCTTTCTTGGATAGAATTTTAACATTTTTAAAACAATTTTTTCGAAACAAAATATGAAGTCAAAAAGTTTATAAAATTAAGAGAGAAGAAATTTAAAAGATTAGCAGACATTAAATTCATCAACCAATGTCTAAAATTAGAATTGGTTCCGATGTTCATTAGAAAAACCGTTAAGCATAACAATAACAGCAAACAACAAAAAATTTTGGAGAACAAATTACTAAAACTAGAAAAGAATAAACACTTTGAAATGATCAGTAATCTGGATATTGAAATTTATTTGTTACATATCAAATTGTCTAAAATATTAGGAAACATCATGTGGGAAAACCTAGAAAATAAATTTTTCACTTTTTTGAACATAACCATGAAAAAGAAAATTGAGAAAAAAAAGACAAAGATAAATAATTTGTTAACTAAATCAAAGGGAAAGAAGAATACATCAAATAAAATCAAACATCAGAATAAAACCAGAAATGAAGAAAAATCAGAATCCACCAGAATTATGTTAAAAATTTTTCAAAGGCAACCTTTAACCTAAAAGAGACAAAATTGTTAGAAAACGGTCTAAAAACAGCAATAGATTATTCCAATAGAATAGAAGAATACATAGTGGACATTGAAAATTCAATAGAAGGGTTAGTTACAGAAGAAAAATAATCATCAGAAAAAAATGTGAAGAAATTTTGAATAAAATAAAGAATACAAATAAAAACCCAGTTTGTAAGGAGAATTTAAAAACACTCAAAGAAATAAATAACAAAAATGTTGTATATACAAAATCAGATAAGGGTAACCAAATTATAATTCTGGACAAAGAGATTATCAAATAGAATGGAAGAACTTTTGAAAGAAAAAGAGTATGAAAAAATTAAGAATGACCCCCTACCAAAAACCATAAAAAAAGTGGAAAACTGTTTTAAAAATGTTAAAATTCTATCCAAGAAAGAAAAATTTCAATTAAAAGTAAGCAACCCAAGAAACCCTAATATACATGGACTTCCAAAAATTCACAAACCGGGAAACAAAATGAGGCCAATAATTAACAATATTGGATCACCAACCTACAAAATTTCGAAATGGCTGAATAATCAATTTAAAAGAATTAATAATTTTGAAAGTCTGCAGATTGAAAATTCATTGGAATTAGTTAAGAAATTAGAAAAAGTGGAAATTGAACCCACAGATAGGTTGGTTTCGTTTGATGTAGTTTCACTATTCACAAATGTACCGAAACAAAAAACTTTGGAGATATTGAACAATTGGTTAAGAAAAAACAACATAGACAGAGAGATCAAAGAAGATTATTTGAAATTAACTGCGTTATGCATTGATCAAATGTTTTTTACATTCAATGGGAGTTTCTATAGACAAAAATCAGGGCTCTCAATGGGAAACCCATTATCACCCTTCCTGGCAAATTTATTTATGAGCGATTTTGAATGTAAAATCACTAAAGCACATCCCACAATGTTTAAATTTTGGAGTAGAGATGTTGATGATATAATTGTATTGTTAAAGAAAAACATGTAGAAGATCCCTAAAACTATAAATTTACAGAGTACAAACATTAAATTCACCAAAGAAATAGAAGACAATAAACAAATACCTTTTTTGGATCTTAAATTGGTCAGAAACGAAGAAAAAAAGAAAAATTGAATTCAGGATTCATAGAAAAGAAACTCATACGGAAAATTTTATAAAATCAACAGGGTTCAATCCAATTGGACATAAATTAGCAGCATTTAATAGTTTAACTCATAGATTGGTAAACTTACCCTTAAACGAAGAAGATTTCAAACATGAGAAAAAACACATAATCAAAGTAGCAAGAGAAAATGGGTTTGATGAAAAAATGGTACATAAAAGGATAGAAAAGTATAAAAAACAAAAAATGATAAACAGAAGTAATCTTGAAAAAGAAGAACCACCTATGAAAAAATATAGGAAATTCACATATCACCCTGGGTACATAATAAATTTCAAATATATTTGAGAAGTTTAATATTAAATTAGCACAAAAAATAACTACAGTTTAAATAAACTAATAAAAACCAACAAAAATGAAAAACTGATAAAAATAAAAAGTCAGGAATATATCAAATTGAATGCATGGGTTGTGAAAAGATATATATAGGGAAAACAAAAAGAAACCTAAAAATTAGAACCAAAGACACACATAAGAAATATTAAAAATGGAGAAATTGAAAAATCTGCAGTTGCTGCTCATGTTTGGTCTGAAAAACATAATATTAATTCAGACACTAAATTATTAAAACAGTTAGAAAATACAAACGAGCTGACTATTTGGGAAAAAATTTATATTCAGAAGAACAGAAACAGAGTTATGAATTTTGATATTCCGATGGAGGGTGACCTTGTTTGGAGGTTCTTTGGCCAACCACAGGATGGAGCTGACATCGACATCCAGGTGGTGCAACATAATGCAACATAAATAAAACCAGTCTGGGAAAGCTGAAGATAAAACAGAGAATTGTTTTGAAACATGTCCAAGAACAAATCAACATTAATATTGAGGTAAGATGTCCAGACCAAAAATAATATAATTAAAATAACCTCAAAATATAACTTCCTAAAATTAAATAATAATTATGAGAGTTAGAATTAAGTTTACCGATTATGTCCCTCCCTCATGTTGAGATAAAATTAAGGTAGCATCTTCCATTTGCCATATGTGTGATTTTCTGATTAATTTAAGTATATAAAATCTGATTTATTATGTATACATTCCAGGCCTGATTCGAGAAAATGATAATTCTCTTAATGAGTTTGGTCATAAAGATGGATACTCTGTTTTACTCCGAGCAATGCAGAGCCAGGTAGAAAAACTACAAATAAAATCAGCATTCCTTCTCACTTTTATATGTAATCATAAAGAATGTATAAAAGGTAATATTTATTTTCTTTTAATTTATCTATGATATAATAACATATTCAGAAGTTTTTATAACAGTCATAATTTGATCTCAAAGGATTATGGGGTTTTAACAATTTTTCTTCTTTGTGATATTTGGATTAAGATGCACAAATTTGAAGAGATTTAGTTTGCTAGATATTCGTTTAAATTTTAACAAAACAAACATTTAGATGAATTGAGTAAAGTAAAAACCAATGTTATCTCAACATTCCTATAGGCTTTCTACAACATAAATCATGAATTGATTTCATATTTTTCAATGAATTTTGATGATCTGGGACACTATTATACAAAAATATAGCACAAGTAAAAAAATTTTAAAATTCTTGGAATGGAATACCTGCAGTATTATCAAGAAAACAAAACAAATTACATTATTAGAATGTAAATAATTGCCTGAATTGAGTAAATTAGCACTGTTGAGTTTTGATAACAGTGATAGCAGCATCTCATGTCTAATCTGAAAGATTGCAAATGAGATTTGTCTTCTTAATGAATCATAAAATAATTTAAATTATTTGGAGTCTGTTTCTCTCTTCAAATATTATTTGGAGTCTGTTTATCTTACCTCAATATTAATGTTGATTTGTTCTTGAACAAGTTTCGATTAGCTCTTAATCATCATCATCAGCATCTTCCCCAGACTGGTTGGATTTATGTTGTAAACTCTGGATGTCGATGTCACCTCCCTCATAAATCCAACCAGTCTGGGCAAGATGCCGATGATGATTAAGATGTAATCAAAACATATTCAAGAACAAATCAACATTAATATTGAGGTAAGATAAACAGACTCCAAATAATTAATTAAAAGAACCTACTTCCTAAAATAAAACATCATAAAATAATGTTGATAGGTTATTTAATGTGTCCTAACATTGAAGAAAGTGCTAATGCACACATTGTGAGATTATTACATATGAAGAAATGCGGGTTTTTTTGTTGGCAGACCATTGATTAAATTTGAGCTTATTGTTGTGAGATCCATAAACTGTAGATAATCAACTAAAATTTTAATTTCAGTAGGAACAGCAATAATCATGTTATTCATTTCCATTTCATTGTGCATTACATTCTTTTACTATTTTGAACAGCTATGAATAAAATGTTTAAAATATATTTAAATAGAGATAACTAAAAGCCGCCCCTTCAAATCTGCTGCCCTAAGCAGCTGCCTTGGCCGAAATATACCACTTAAATGTAAAAGTCAAAGTATTCAATGTACTTGCATACAAACAATGTAAGTAGGTAGCAAATCTTAACCATACATTTGCCAATTACTCGCAAATAATTTGTTTACTTATGTTTACTGAGACATTATTGTTTCTGTTATAATATACTTTATACTTAATGTTTTATTTTAGGAAGTAATATTTTGAAGTTCTTCTAATTAAATTATTTTCAGTATGTGATATCTTACCTCAATATTAATGTTGATTTGTCTTCTAATCACAGACTCAAAATAATTTAATACTTTATACTGTTTCCATTTGCACTATCACATATGATACACTGCATATGTATTCTTTTCTCTCATGTCTGTCCCATTTATTTCTTTCCCTGAACAACACTGTTAGTCTGATTTACTTCAACCTTATTTCAATACCTGGTTAATAAATAGATATATACTAATCCAGCAGATCTCAAATTTTTTTAAAGTTGAGTAGAAATGTTGATTAGATTTTTTAAATCATTCTCAATTTTTCAGAGGTTTAGCCATTTGTTTTATTTTATTTGTATCTAATTTTCACTCTTCATTTTTTTTTCTACATCATCTCTTCATTATTAAATGATGAAATTCGTGTTGTTCTTGTAGATTTAAAGATATTTATCATCCTCTTATTGAATCCTCTCTTTTAGAAGGTCAATTCCAAATGTGCCTTCAACCATCTCAATCTTCTCATGCTTTCCTTCTCTTTAGTTCAATCCCAGTCGTATCCTCTTTCTTGTAAACTTTTCTTCACTTGGTTAATATCCTTCTCGTGGTCGTTTCCTTTGTATCTTGAGATTTAATGGTCTTTGTGGTAGTCTTTTCCTTTTCCATTCTTTTTAAATGTCCAAATCATTTTAGTCTATTTTTTTCTATGTCTGTTGTTAATTTTTCTACATTTAAGTCTTCCTGAGGATAAATCAGGATACTTGTATTGTGTTGTAATGCTTATAAATTCTTTAAAATTCCGTGTATCTTTCATTACTTTTGAAAATAGTTATAATGTTATATTACAACCTAGCTAGGCTAGTAGCTAAACTCACAGGTTCAAAAGTTTAGTAATGAATTAAGCATTTTCCATTTTGATATTTTATGTCACATATAAATTATTTTTCCTTTAGAAATGTATGAACCCTGGCCCATGGCTTTTTTTTATTTTAGTTTAAGACATTATAAAAATTTATTTTCATAGATGAATTGTACAAGATGGGTTATGTGGAACAACTGATTGGTCTAGTGAGTGAAGGGCAACCACCAGGTCTGGAACATTTACTTTCAGCTTTGTTAGCTTTGGTAACAAACCATCCACCATCTGTGGAAGTCTGCAGACAACCACAATTGCAGCTGCGGGCAGTACTTCGTAATTTATTGCGTCAAAATGAAGGCCAAGATGATCGACAGGTATTTATATGATAATATTTTTAGGAAGTAACACTATGAGGTTTTTAATAATCATCAAAGAATCAGAAATCACCTTGTAATTTGCAGATTTTTGAGAACGTATTTTAGAAGAATTACCTTCTGTTCTCAGTTTGTATCCAACTGTTGAATTGGTGGTTGGTGGTCCTGTAGGTTGCTTCCTCTCCCCTCTCTTTAGGTTGACCAATACACTTCAAAATCAAAGGATAAAATTAAGAATTTTGAAATTCCCAGGGAAAAGGATTTGATTTGGAAGATCATTGGTCAACCTACAGGATCACCAACCACAAATTCAACAGTCAAATACATTTTGAAGATAGAAGAGAACTTTCTGAAACATGTTTTCAAGAATCTACAAATTATGAGGTGAGGTAAATTTCCGATTCTTTAATGATTATTTATATAATTTAGTTTTTCTTTACTTTTTTTCCCCAGAAGATTAAGCATTTTAATTAAACAGAACAAAAAAAAAAGTAAATGTGGCTGCTAAGGAATATATATAAATCCTGGCATGAGACCATAAAAGATCCAGTGCCCAACACATGAAACATACAATATACATATGGAGGGTGTTGAGAGAAAAGAAAGAATGTTCTTGATTTTCTACAAAAATCTCATCTAGTTATACTTTTAAGGCACTATGAGATCCACCTATGTGGTTTGGGGAGAGGGAAGCAAGGAAAGCACAGAAGTACTCGATTATTTTAAAAACTCGTGTTGAGTGAAAACTACAGAAATATAATAAAACAAAGTTGGCTAACAAAAATTTTTGATTTATAATCTCATAATTTGAAATTTGTGTAAACATTTATTTTTTTTAAATTTTTTCTAAATGGACATTTCTGACATCCTTCATATATGTAATTTGTGAGAATTTGAAAGTTCATATTCTGCTTAAAAACTTCATATAGTAACAATAGAAAAAACTCTACATGTGTATAAAATTAGTTCATGGTTTGAATCTCTACAAGACCAGTTCAGATTGGAAGTAGTAAATAATTATTGTTCTTGTGTCACAAAGATATGTGATATTAAAGAATTTCAGGTTATAAAATAAAATAACCTCATAATATTACTTCCTAAAATAAAGCATTATAAAAACATTGGATGTTGGAGCTCATCCTCTTTATAGTTGCAGTACCTCTCCCTCTTTTAAAACATGTAAATGTAAAGTAAATTTAATTTATATTTGAAGAGAAGCAGCACATATGAGATTTTTGAGGCTACTTCTTAGATTCACAAGATTAAATCATCAAAAATATTATCAAAAAGAAAATTTAAGTCAAAAATACAATAAATGATATAACCAAATATCAACAAAATTGGAAACATGTTTTGAGGATAGAAAGGGGAAGATTACCCAAACTATCTGTACAATATCAACCAAACGAAAAGAGAGATTTGGGAAGACCAAGATGTCCACCACTGTGGTCTCGAGGTAGCATGCTGCCTTGTCACGCAGCAGGCCCGGGTTTGAATCCCGGTCAGGACAGGCTCCTGGTTGAGGTCTTCTTTTTTTTTTGGGGTTTTTTCCTCACCTGTAAGACAAATGTCAGGAAGCTTAGGGCCCAATGGTCCCCAAGAATCATCCGGCCATCACCATAATCGTCCTTCTCCGATGTAAAAAGCAATGGCAAACTACCACATCTATAATTCCCTAGTAAAGCTGCAAAGCATAGCATGGCATGAAAATGCTTGCAGTGAAAGATCTGCCCTCGGGCAGAATTACTATGGATGGTTGGAAGATGTAGATGGATTCACCAAGATCACCTTGAGTAAACTACTGGTGACAGATCATATGAAAAATGTTATTTGAAGAAAAAAGATATGCCTAGATTGGGGTTTGAACCCAGAACCTTCAGATTTATATGCTAATGCTCTGCCATTGACCTCTCCTAGAACTCCAATCTAAATGCAAATTTTTCTCTTATATATGTAAATATATAAAATAAAAATACATATATAAATGTCTCATAGTGTTAATTCCTAGAATAGTAATTTTATTTTATACATTTTTAATTCCCGACAGTGCTAACATTGCTCGACATGCAAATAGCAGCTTCTTATTTCAGAAGACTTTTAACATTATTTATAAACTCAAATGGTAAAGAGAAAAATTTATGCCTGAACTGGGAATCGAACCCCGAACCTTCAGCTTTCCGTGCTGATGCTCTAACCATTGAGCTAATCCAGGCTTCCTTCCCATCCAAGCATAAATCCTTCCTTTACCTTACTGTCTTGGTCCCACATTCAAATGCTATGAATCATCATTCACAAATACACAATGAATGGTTTCTACCTGAAGAAGACATGAATGGACTCGACTTAGCTATAGCATTATTTATTAAATTAATATTAAGAAGCTAAAGCTGTTACTATGATTGAAATAAGTATATTAAAGTACACAACTAAATTATTGTAATCAAATGGTAAAGAGAAAAATTTATGCCTGAACCGGGAATCGAACCCCGAACCTTCAGCTTTCCGTGCTGATGCTCTAACCATTGAGCTAATCCAGGCTTCCTTCCCATCCAAACATAATTCTTCCTTCTTATTTCAATCATAGTAACAGCTTTAGCTTCTTAATATTAATTTAATAATTATTTATAAAGCCAGTAGAACTTCTTTTGCTGTTTTTATCATATATTTTAACATTTCTCACTGAAGGACAAATTGAATTTGTTCCTTATACCTCACCTCATATTAGCTCCCTTGGACTAGTTTTGAAAGAATATCTTCTCAGCCAGCAATCGGTTGACTGAGAATGGAGGCAATATTCCTTTAAAACTGGTCAAGGAAAGAGAGCTAATATGGGGGGGGAGGGAGGTGTGAGGAATCAATTAAATTTATTTGATAAAATACCTCTTAGTTGAATTTCTATCAATTTCATATTAAGTGTAGATTTTTTCTTTTTTTTTTTTTGAGGGAGGGGGAGACATTGTAGTTACATAAAGAATTTACATTTGATCTGAAAGATATACCTCAGTAGGTCAAAGATAGAGTACTGAAATAAAACTAGATATCCCTGTATTATATTATATTAATGTTGGGAAGTAAATGCTTGGATGGGAATGAAGCCTGGATTAGCTCAGTGGCAGAGCATTAGCACGGAAAGCTAAAGGTTCGGGGTTCGATTCCCGGTTCAGGCAAACATTTTTCTCTTTACCATTGCTTTACAATAATTTAATTGTGTTCATTAATTTACTTATTTCTATGATAGTAATAGCTTTAGCTCCTCAATATTAATTTAATAATTATGAATTTTAGATATCTCTGGTTCAAATTACAGCTCATAGTCAAAATTTTATTTTAAAAATAATTTATTACCTATTGTCTACAGATTGCCAGTCAGGAAGCTATAATAAATTGTGAAATTAGCTAATGGAACGGTAAAACCCAACATAATTGGAGCACATAATGTTTCTGGAAAAAATGTTCTGTACTTACAGTAGTAACTTTTGAAGATATTGTTTCAAATAAGTTCCAGAGTTGCCATCTGTAATAAAAAAAATATCATTTTGCAATGTGTTTTGAGGTGTGATCTTAATGTATTAATACAAACATGCTAGTATTTTTATTTAATAATGATCTTTAATAGCTTAAGTCATTAGTGTTCCAATTTAAAGATGTACAAATTTTGCACAGAGGTCTCTTATGTCAGGCTTAAGGTTCATTTATATCACATGAAACCCTTAGTTTTATTTACCTACTAAAGGAAGCCATATTCAGGATTTTTACATATAAAAAATCTATTGATTCGAGATGTGTTTGAATCCACTAGGGTGAATTAAATAAATAATTGTTATGTAGATGATGTCATAGCAGGCTTCACAGGAACTAAAAGACAATTGAATTCCTTTTTAAATTTTATTAATAACATTCACAGATGTATTAATTTCACAATGGAATTGGAAACAAATAATGGTATAAATTCCTTGGATTTATCAATAAAACACATTGATAATAAGTTTGAGTTTGTTATCTTTCACAAATCATCTCATACTGATACCACTATCCATAGTTCTTCTCTTCACCCATATACTCATAAGATGGCAGCCTTTAATAGTTACATTCATAGACTTTTAAATATCCCTCTTTCACCCTTGGAATATAATAATGAATTGAATATTATTAAACAATTAGCTATTTAATAACTACGCTACGACCCTAAAATTATAGAATATTTAATTAAGAAAGTTCATTACAAAAAAGCAATTAAAGTTTTTCCTTTACCCAAAGAAAACATAAAGAAATATGTTGTAATGTCATACATAGGCCCACTTTCAAATAAAATATCTAAACACTTTAAAAAGTTGAACATTAATGTGGCATTTAAAACTAATAAAACTTTGCAAAATATAATAAAAAAACAATAAAACAAAAATAAAAAAGAAAAATTATCAGGTGTATATAAATTGAAGTGTGGCACATGTGACAATGTCTATATAGGACAAACTGGTAGACCTTTTATCTCTCGGATAAAGGAACACATGAGAGCATATAACAGAAATTTAGAATATTCAAAATATGCTAACCACCTATTCCAATTTAATCACTGTTTCGATCCAAATTTTGAAATCATACGTTTGTGATAAGGGTAAAAAGTTAGATCTTTTGGAGGCTGTAGAAATAAATAAATTTAAAAGTAGTAACAAACTGTTAAATTCTCAACTTGATCTGATTGAATCACCTTTGTTAAATTAAAAAATTTAAATAAATATGTTGTATTGTTGCTTAGATCAATTGGAATACAATTCATAATTTGTTAATATGTCTGAAGAAGTTACAGTGTACTGAAACAGCTGTTACTGAATTATATAATAAATATGAAAATCAAATAAAACTAGGTTTTATTTTTATTTAATTAATAAATAATCGCTCCATTATTAAACTTTTACAAAATAAAATATATGGATTTAAGAGTTTGATTGTGAATTTTTAAGTCACTGTTGCCATTTCTGCTGTAGGTTATTAAATTAAACTTAATAAGACAAAAAATTGTGAAGATTTCTTTGAATTATATTGCTAAGGAAGACTATTTAACTCATGTCTCTAATGGTAGTTAATGACCAATCATGTTTCAATGAATTTTGTTTTACAACCAATGACAGTCGTGTTTCACCTCACTCTTTAAAATCAGCTCCTGCTTTTGTGATAAAGAAAGCTCCTCCTTTTTAATATTCTGAACAGCTCAGATCATTATTTTTCTCCAACAAATACATTGAATGTAGCAAATAATGAACAGATTCCTTGATTTTACAGAGTTGTTTACTAAACAAATAAATTAACATATAATGTTGATTATAATATACAGTTTGATGTATTTCATTATTTCTCCACTAGAGTGCATTCTTACAATATTGTGATCCTATTTGGTAATAAATAAATATGATCAAGTTGCAGTGAATATACATAACCTCACATTTCTGATTTGTTTTCAAACATCACCATTTACATAAAATATATAAATACTTTAAAATGCAGGCAATTATATTAAATAATGATTTTTGAGTAAACAGCTTAATTTCATTCGTTAAATAGTCCTAACAAATACCACTCTTGATTTCCAAATCCTCTAGATAAATTGGAAATCACTCGTGGCACTACTTATGAAAAATTCATAGTAATATGTGAGAATTAACATCTACATTTACCAAAATACAGATAACAACCCACCCCAAATCGAACCTCCGCAGAAAGATCGAAGAAATTAAGAAAGCATTCCAAATGGAAAACATGAAAGAAAACATTGCAACAGCCAGAGGGAAACCATGGGAAAAAATTGATGAGCTATACACAGAAATAAAATATAAAGGCCGCAAGGAAGCAGTAGCAAAATTCAGACTGATGTCAGGACACGACTGCCTGGCTCACCACCTCCACACAATAAACGTTTTCCAATCCGACAGATGTGTCATATGCAAAGACCCGGACCTGATCATGGACAAACACCACCTTCTAGCCTGTCCAGCTTTAAATCCAACTGCACAACACTCTAAGGACCTTGTTCGCTTGTACTGGGAAGCCAGAGAGAAAATGACTTAAGCATCAAATCTCGCCATTAGAAAACAACAACATCTACATTTATTGTCCTGAGTAACAATAAAATGTTAAAAATTGACATTTATTACTTGTTTGGAGGTTCATTGGCCAACCACAGGATGGAGCTGACATTGACATCCAGGGTGTGCAACATAAATCTAACCAGTCTGGACAAGCTGACGATAAAACAGAATTGTTTTGAAACATGTTCAAGAACAAATCAACATTAATATTGAGGTAAGATGCTCAGACTAAAAATAATATAATTCATTATTATGTATTAGATTCCTGAAAATTGTCCTATTAGTACAATCTTCTCAAGAACCATTCAAGGTATAGGTGTATGATGAAACTCGTGTACCAGATTCTATAAAGTAGTCCTTCAGAAACCATATTTCTGTAAATAGTTGACATGAGAGAATTTTTATTTTTTCGGTAATGTTAAAATTCAATCATTCTGCAATAAAATTACACTTCATTCTTTATTACAGAAACTGAGAAAACTGTATCTCAATATATGTGTGCAATTGTCAAACTTCAATCTTTTATAAATTAATTCAGGCTGGGTGATTTAACTTATATAAAAAATACAACATTTTGAAAAGCTAAAGGTATCTTTAAGTAACACAAAAAAATTATAATAAAGTCAGATCATTAGAATCACACACACATATATATATATATATATATATATATATATATATATATATGGTATGATAAGAAAAATAAATGCCTGGACAGGATTCAAACCCGGATCTCTGAGTCTGTACCTCAGCGTGATATCCATTACACTACCAGGCGAATCCAATTCAATATATATATATTTATTATAAATGACTTTTCACAACCAGTTCCCCTTAATAGTTCATAAAAATGGGACATAAGTTTGGCTATTTTAACATTAATATTCCATATCCCCTTAAAAAAACTTTTGGATACAAAAAAAGCATATTTCTGGAAAAATCCTCCACTGTAGAATATCAGCATCTGGCATTGTTGCCCTTGTTTTAAATCTGCTAAATAAACTAAGTAGCCTGTGTTGTTCATATAATTAAATGTAATCTAGAAATAACTTTTCCTGTAGAGGTTTGTTACTTCTTTGATGGAATAAGTCAGGAATATTTTAATGTAATTGTATTTGTTAATTTTACTGTTTGAATATAGTAAACATTTTTTAAGTAAAATTTTATTACTACACCTCATAATCTTCTTCTTCTTCTTCGACTAGTTTTAGATCCTTCTTCGGTTCTATCATCGGTATTTTCATGATCATTGTTATGTTGTCTTGAAGAGTGCCTCTTGCTCGCTCTGTTGGTAGACTGAAGAACCTTGCAATCAAATCATTTTCCCGGAAAGAGAAAGGCTAAATTATTAAAAAATACAAAACCCAAAGAACTCATGGTTTGGGGAAAAAAATGGAAAGGAAATTAATGAACTTTGAAATTCCCAATAAATGATTTGATTTCGAGGTTCTTCAGTCTCCTAACAGAGGGAGCAAGAGCAGCTCTTCAGGACAACATAAAAAGGTTGTGAAAATACCAATGATGGAACCAAAGAAAGACCTGAAACTCGTCTAAGAAGATTATGAGGTGAGATAATAAAATTTTACTTAAATAAACAATACCTCCTAGTTAAGTTATGTAAAAAAACCTCATAGGTTAATTCCTAAGAAAGTAATAGTATTAATTGTTTATGTTTTCAGGAAGAAAATGAATATACATCAATGCTCATGAGATTAATATTCAGTGGTGAGAGTGATGAGAGAGATAGGACAGTTTGCATTCCAACTCAATAAAGCCAATTCTATGTCATTTCTGCTCAAGAAGTGAACCTGTGAAAAATGTTACTCCATTGATAACATTATGTCACATGTTTACACACCTCACTAACACATAAATGCTTTATCATCTTGATTTATTATTTATATTTCCACCTTCACAAAATTGTAAATTTTTAAAATTACTTGTCGATTAGATCATTTATGGTATTCAAATTTGCAAATGTATGTATTTTATTATTCACATACAATTAATTTTCATGACACAAGTAAGCAAGAAATAAAGTATTATGATTTTGTTACAAAGAATTCTCATATTTATTTCCTATATGACTCCCTGATAATCAAACCATACAATTTTTGTATATCTTTATTTCTTTTTTAAAATTAGGGATATTGGTTAATTACTTCATTTATTACACTTTCCTACTCTTGAATTTTCATTAGATTTTGTGTTTGTAAAGTCATTACCTTATTTATTCATTTATTTATTTATTTCCAAATACAAAAATCAGTATACCGTAATTTGCACCCCTGCATATTTGCACACCCTAATTTTTAAGGGATTATTTTGAACTTTATTTTACTCTGTGTATTTTACACACACATTTTAGATAGGGCATACATTTTCTTTTCAATGTAGTAGGGATTTTCCTTCCCTGAATTCCATTGCCAGTTCTTACATTCCAACATGGGTCATTTACCAGCAACTGAACTACCTGCTTCACAAACAAACCCAAAGTCCCACTACTTTAACAATGCTTGCCCTTGGTAGAGACAAGTTTTAGAAAAGTAAATACTGGTATTTCAGTCGACTTTCAGCACCTCTAATGTGCACTTGCATTTGTACTGTATTTCAAGATGGGAAAGAAAAATAACAATTACATAGCATCTTATAAATTGAAAGTGATAAATTTGGCAGAACATTTTGGTAATCATGCAGCAGAACGATAATTAGGAGTTCTCGCATCGAACATGTGTTATTGGAGGAAACAAAAAGATGCACTAAATAATGCAAGAAGTGACAGTAGGGCATTTCATGGCCCGAAAACTGGTAAATATCCCTCTGTAGAAGATGAACTTTTAGTTTATTTTGAACAGTTGCAGATTCACAGAATCCCAGTTGCACATGAAATTGCTAATTCTCACAACATACTTCTAGACAATTTATGGTATTTGTATTGTTTCATTTGTATAATAATTATTATTGTTTATAGATTTATTATTACATTATTATTTGTATAATTCAACATTACCTACAGCATTATGTTATAAAATTATAAGAGATAACAAAATTACTATACTTCCTACCATAATTGAGATAACTCAGATCAGGATCTCTAATTTTAAAAATCCACATAGTTTACGCTCCCCAATTTTCAGTGGTCAAAATGAATTAAATAAATAATAGTTTAAAAAAACTAAAACAACATGCTTTATTAGAAAACCGAACTAAAAAATGAAAAATAATCTTAATTTCCAACACGCTTGGGATAAAATTAAAGTGGTCAACAAAAAAATCATCTCCAACACATCTAGAATAAAACTAGAGTTATCTTACACAAAATAATAATTTTACCATCAAAAGTGTGGGGTGCTATATCAATTAATATACTTAATAATAAACAGATATTGGTAAAAGTAATGTCTCTAAGAAGAAAACGTAAAAACCATAAAAAGCACCCCACGCTTTTGATGGTAAAATTATTTTTTTTGTAGATAACTCTAGTTTTATTCTAGATGTGTTGGAGATGACTTTTTTGTTGACCACTTTAATTTTATCCCAAGCGCCTTGGAAATTAAAATTATTTTTCATTTTTTAGTTCGGTTTTCTAATAAAGCGTGTTGTTTTAGTTTTTTACACAATTATTTATTTTTTATTTTTTTGTTTGATTGATTGTCATAAACCGGAATCCCATGAACATTTAATTGCTTACGATATTTTTAGTGTCTTGGCACGAATATAATTATATATTTTTTTCAAAGTTAAAATTTTTAAAATATTATCTCATCATCATCTAACATTATTATAATATTTTTGAATATTTTAATAGAGATAAATAGTTACAGTTAATCGTATCCTTCTCATATTTTTTGGTTAAATTACAATGTGGTAAGTTTTCAAAATTGTCATTAATATTTTACAGAATAAAATAAAAATAAAAATATCTTTAAATTCGATACTATTGTAGTAAGAGCTAAAAGTAACGCTCTTCTAAAAATAAATCCTCCGGGCCGGATTTGAACCAACGACCTATGGATTACTGAAATTATATACCACTACAGTCCACCGCTCTACCAACTGAGCTATCAGACGATATAATATTCATTTCTTACAACGATGGACTAAAACGTCGATACGTCCGCAACCTATTATTACCGGTCTTTATTTTTTTGATATCCTGATGATCCTGGCCAGTATCTTAGAAAGAAAAATTACGAAATTATTTTATTGTTATTGGCCCTTTACAAGTATATAAAGTTTGAATTCGATCCAATGTTTTTAAGTGGGGGTGAAAATCGTGTTGAAAGATTTCGTTACGTAGATAGACAGATACAGGTCAAGCTAATATAAAGCGTGTAAAAATGTGCAAATTACGCAAGCAAATACGGTATTGTTTTTAATAAATTTCTAGTTATCTCTGAGAGAATACAAATTTATTAAGTTATGTAGATACTATATTCAGGGAGTATCCTACATCAATAAAATACATTTAACTGTTACAACATACTACTTGATTTGCACAAAAATTTTGCATACATCAAGTTGCAAAATTCTTTGCCTTATTCTCATTGCTTAATTAATTGAAAGGCTTAGAGTACTAATATAAGCCATATTTAGTAAAAAAATCTTTTTTTTTTGTTCAATACCCCAGGTGTTCTCTCCTGGCATTGGCTTAATTGTAACCCACTTCTGAAGTTGAGGTGCCTGGAAGGCTGAGTTACGTCACCCCAATGATAAGATGGGTGATAAATGATAATGAAGTGCCAGGAAAGTTCTTAACCTAACCTAAATTCCAGACCAGGGGCAACCACAGGAATGATTCCCTTAAAGGAAAAAGTCCCATGGTTTGACCAGGAATCAAACTCGGGATCTCATGAACAGTAGTCAGAAATACTGACCACTAGCCCATGAGGCTTAGATGTATGCATCAAGAGGTGTCCAAATGTTGCCTTTACCAAGTGAGCAGTTAGCATTACCAATGGCAGAGCCAAATTCAAAATCATGCTATTGCTCAAATGGTTGCTCATCTGTTTTTTTTTATGAAAATACGATAAGCCATTTTCAAGATGGCAGTAAGTAAGAGGGAATTTATTTTAATTGGAAGCTTTTAGTGATAGTTAACTTGACTATTCAAGTTCCACAATTGATGGTAGTGTTGCAGATGGTAATTTTAAACATCAATTGAGAATCATTCTCAACTAAGTGATCATAAAAAAAAAAATTGTCCCATATCATAATCTTGGCTTTAATAAATAAATGGGCTATCAGAAATACAACATTTTTTGTAGAAAATTATAAAACCATAATATAAAAGTTTTGGGTTGAGAAAACCACTATAACGGCTGGGGGACCCAACATGTTGACCACATGTCATACCTCACTGGCTAGATGATTGTCTACCTCTTGTGATTAACACACGTGGAGTGAGGCCAGCAGCCGGCTGGTAGCCGACGGCCTTCTAGGCCTGTCGTGCTTGGATTAAAAAAAAATAGAAGTTTATGATAACATTTAATTAACATAAAATTATTACAGCTGATGAAGTTTATATTAAAAATTCACAAGTGGGAAAATTCATTTTTGTTTAATTTTATGGCTTTTTATAAGACTTTTGCTTTTAAAACGCTTCTATCAAAGAGATTCACATTTATATTTAAATTCTTCTTCTTCCTTCCAAGTATTAGGCCAAGGCCTGTTACGATCCTATACAAAATTTTCCCTCCAGCATTTCATAAGATGGCCCAGAGATCTTCATCCTCTTGGTATATAATTATAAATAGCTTTGGGGATCCAATTTGAACTCATTCTTTCAAGATGGTGTTTCCAATTTAGTTGGTACTGTTTAATATATTCCAAAATTGGCGTAGTCTTCAATTCTTTTAAGATATCGGTGTTCCTTTTCCGATCCCATCTGGTGTAACCCACTGTTCTGCACATGAATCTCATTTCACAAGCCGTTATTTTGCTTTCATGTTATCTTTTTAGTGTCCATGCTTCACTACCATAGGTCAACACTGGTCTAGCCAAAGTGTTATATAAACGTAATCTGGTGTTTTTTTTGTACAAGAGATGGTTTCATAACTTGATTAATAATTCCCAAACTTTTATTATAACTAGTAATTTTTCCAGGGATATCCTTTTCATCCCAGATAGAGAGATAATATCCAAGATATTTAAATTGATTAGATCTCTCTAAAATTTTATTCTGGAGACAGATTTTACTTTGTATGGGATCCTTCCCATGAAATGCCATAATTTTAGTTTTGTTAATTGATATTTCCATATTAAATTTGGCAGCTGTTTTTTATAAATTGTAAATTGATCGTTGCAAATCATTTTCGGAAAGTGCCAGAAGCGCTAAATCGTCTGGAAAAAGAATAGCATCGAGTTTGAGGTTCCTATTGATGGGTACATATCCCCGTTATGTTTTCCTCCATTCGTTTATTATTCTATTCATATGTATATATAATGAAAAGCACCTGTGAAAGTCCACATTCCTGTCTTACTCCAGTGTTGATCTTTTTCCAAGAAGATAGTTTGCCATCGTGTTTAACAGATATTTCATTATCTTTATAGATGTTGAAGATATTAATAATATATTGTTGTGGAACGTTATCATCAGCTAAAATTTGTAATAATATATTTCTGTCTACTTTGTCAAAAGCCTTTATGAAGTCAACAAAGTTTCTATATTGAATTCCTTGTGCTTTTCTAATAGTAGTTTTAGAGTGAAGAATCCATCTGTACAAGATCTATCCTTTCTGAATCCATTCTGCTCTTCAATTATATTTTCATAAATTTTTTAAATTTATTCTCAACTATATTAGCATAAATTTTATATCCAGAGTTCAACAAGCTAA
This sequence comes from Diploptera punctata, assembly GCA_030220185.1. Lineage (NCBI taxonomy): Eukaryota > Metazoa > Arthropoda > Insecta > Blattodea > Blaberidae > Diploptera > Diploptera punctata. The sequence continues at coordinate 2,392,583 of JASPKZ010009372.1, read as the reverse complement.
TTCCACGATAGTTATCTTGGATTTGGAGACTTCCTTTTTTGAAGATTGGTATTACAATGGATTTGTTCCAACTATGTGGTGGTTCTTGGCCTTCCCATATCATATTAAGGAGAATAAGAAATCTGTCTAAAAATTTTTTTGTTGAAAATTGAAATAATTCCTGGTTAATGTGGTCTTCTCCGGGAGCTTTGTTACTTTTTAATGATTTAACATCAGTTAATTCATCTATAGAAATTTGTTCCAAAGCAGTGTTATTAGAGATCGGTATTTGTAATAAATCATCTTTTTGTGTCCATACATGATGAAAGTAGTTAAGCCAAAATTCTTTATCCTTAGTGTACAATTTAAATGTGCATTTTCTTTTGAATCATTATTTAAATTTTTTGAAAGTTTATATATTTTTGGCTGATTTATATTTAAATTAATGTTGGGAAGTAAACATTATGAGGTTATATCATTAATAGTGATTGGAAAACATTTTTAATAACTCACCTCATACAATTTCATGACTGAATATGAACGAAATGTCATTTGAAACCAATGGTCTCAAAGAAATTTGAAATTGTATGAGGTGAGTTATTAAAAATATGTTCTCCACTCACTATTAAGGGTTCATATTTATTTACTAAATGCTTAATAAATAACAAATAAAATGAGTAAATACTATACATAAACACAGCAAAATGATGATTGTGTTTTTATATATTTTTTAATGCTCTAGTATTACTAGGGAATTGAAACATTGCATGATTACCTGAAGTAACTCCAGTAAAGAAATTACTTCAACAATGGCAAGATGGAGCCAGCAGAAAAAATACAGTGTACTAGAAGCATTAAATTATTATTTCATCATCATCATCCTCTTATTGTGTCCTCCTTTCGAAAGGTTGATTATTTATTGTGTATTAATAGACTCAATTCTGGAAATGCATGCTATTATGCATTAGAGAGACTCTTGTTGTCCCAAAGAACGTTAAATTGAAAATTTATAAAACTATTATTCTCCCAGTTATATTATATGGACTCTTACTTTAAGGGAGGAGAAAACTTTACTAGTAGTTGAGAATAAAGTTTTCAGTAAACTTTTTAGACCAAGGAGAGATGAACAGATAGGGGAATGGAGAAGACTACATAACAGTGAGCAACATGATCTCTATAGTAAACCAGATATAATAACAGTTAAGTCTGGTAGACTGCAATGGGCAGGGCATTTGGCACGAATGGAGAATGAAAGAGGGGCATGAACACCCAGTTAGTAGATCAAGAATTATGTCGGAGAAAACATTAACCATGATTTGACGGAAGTAGATTATACAGGGAATGATTGGAAAACATTAGCTCGGGATAGGGATGTATGGAGAGCTTTTGTCTGTGTGGCCATGAACCTATGTGTTCGATAGTATTAGTAAGTTATTTAAATAACCACTTAATGCCTCCACCAGAATACTATATTTTAAGACATCCATTGAATACCACAGTGAATAGATATGAGAAACCAAATATAATAAAAACAACAAGTCTCTTAGATTGCAATTGGCAAGACATATGGCATGAATGGATAATGAAAGAGGACACTTCTTGTGAGAAAACCAAAAGGAAAGCACCCAGTAGGTAGGCCAAGAATGAGATGGAAAGATAATGTAACCATGATTTAAAGGAGGTGGATTATATCGGAAATGAATGGAAAACTTAGTTTAGGATACGAAAGTTTGAAGATCTTAAGTCTGCACAGCCATGACCCTTTGGGTTTGATAATGCCAGTGAGTTAGTTTATTATTCATTTATTGAAGAGTGTGTTTAATGTAAAAAATTATATTACTATCAAATATTTCACTGATCATCAATGGTTTCTGCAGGATTTATCTGTAAGCGACAGCCCTCATATTCAACTTGACAGTTTCATTCTTTATAGTATAATAAACGAGACAAAAAAAAAGATAACCAAATGGAGTGGGAAAAAAAAGACCAGTGAATATTAAATAATATTAAAACATATAAGTGTACATTGGATATAAAATATACCTCATAGAGCAGGACCAAACGCTAATCTTTTAATTCACTACTACAGATACAGGGAAGCCACCTGTCCACATCCCAAATTAGGCCAATATATCTTAACATAGCGGGATATTAATTTATCCAAAACATGTAAAAATATTAAACTATAGTTTGAAGTCATGAATTTGTGTAGTTCACCATTTTCTCATCTTACAAGTATTTCAAGTAAGTTTATATTATATAATTTTGTTAATTTTTACTAAACCCCTTAATATTATCACAACATTAAATCCAGCAACTTATTTTGCAGTCGGCCGCAGTGGACTAGTGGTTATGCTCCTTGCCTCTGGTCCCAAGGGTCGTGGGTTCAAACCCGGCCAGGGTCGATGGATTTTTTTAGGATGGAAAAATCCAAGGAACAAGTCCTCCAGGAGGGGCTTTAAGCCGTGGGTCCCGAGTCTGATGATTTTCAGGCTCGTAAAAAATCCTTAAGCCTGAATGAAAAGGCCTCTAAGCAAAATTTACCGAATTTTCCCGTCCTAGTACTACCTTGGTTTCCTAGATGTCAGTATGAGGCGGAACGCTGACCACATACCACTCAAAATGACATCTATACGAAAACAAGTGTAACTAAATTAGTATACTTCAAATTCTTCCCTGTAGGGGGAGAGCGCCTAAATCTCTGTAAAGGGAAAACATAGGCTTACAATACAAAAAAACTTATTTTGTTAATATTTTATTTTATAATGTTACTATACAGGGTGCCTAAAGTCACTATCCTATACAGAGTGTCTAAAGTCACTATCCATTTCAATGAAGGAAGGCAATGATTGAAAAATCAATGTTATTGTGAAATTTTACACATATTCTACTGCCTTTCTACATGACTGCCATCTAGGTGAAAACACATACTCCATCTTTCAGCTGTGAAACAAAATGTAGACCTTAACCATTAAACCATAAAAAAAAGTCTACTGCTTCTGTGATACATTTCCGTAAATCAAGCAAATGTGATATGGATATTTTCATAGAGTGAAACATAGAATTTTCCACACTGTTGTGAGGGGCATTTAACTCCCTAGAGAGGCAACGAGTTGATGCATTCGGACTATCACTGGCAATTTGAACCTACTGCACTGTTTCTGCTGATACACACATGGTCGTCCATAACATGCCTCATCACACACACTGCTGGTATGCTTAACATTTGTTTACAAGCAGACAAATGTGTGCCTTTGTTGGAGCTGGTTTATGGAATTTATGGGTAAATTTAGCTCTGGGGTCTTCATATGACCATCGTGTACCCATGCACAAACAATGGCAACTGTTCTTCCGGGCTAAGCTAACAGTGTATGCAAAAAAAAATAGTAGTGTTTTCAGAGACACTTTACAGACACTCTGTATATTATATTTGAAGAGAAAAATATACACTCAGACTGGAATTTGAACCAGGACCTTTTGCTTTCTATGCAAATGTTCTACCACCTGAGAAACTCCAATCTAAACACAAATTTTTCTCTTATATACACTGTTAATTCCCGAGTGCCAAATGCTATGAAACCATTGCTTTGATTTTACAAATGGCAGCTCCTTTATTAAGAAGACCTTTATTGGGAATTTTAGATTACATTATAAAGCCATTACAGCCTCTTTCAATGTTTTTATTATGGTAAAATCAAATGTTTCCTACCTCTCCTCACATAAATCTTCTAAGTAGATCACGATTTCAAGACCATAATGGTCTCATCTTCAGTACAATCTTGAATCGCCAAAATTGTACTGAAGATGAGACCATTATGGTCTTGAAATCGTGATCTACTTAGAAGATTTATATAAGGAGAGGTAGGAAACATTTGATTTTATCATAAATTAAACCTCATAGTGATTAATTCCTATAAAAGATAAATGTTTTTATTATTCATTTCATACATCTCAATGATGGATAAATTATATTAGAAGAGAAAAATATATGCTCAGACTGGGGTTTGAACCCAGGAACTTTCGCTTTCTATGCGAATGCTCTACCAACTGAGCTACCTGAGAAATTCCAATCTAAACGCAAATTTTTCTCTTATATACACTGTTAATTCCCGAGTGCCAAATGCTACAAAACTGTTGCTTCAATCTTGCAAATATATAAATAAACCCTGCATATTCCTATTGTTCTCCTAAGTGACAAAACCATTCCCTACAGCACAGTAGTTAAAAATCTGGGACTCTGCATGGACCAGCAACTTGGACTGGAAAGTCCAGATGAATAATGCTTGCAAGAAAATGTTTTCAATTCTTCACTCCTTAAATAGATTTAGAAACTACTTTTCACGAAATTAAAACAAATACTTGTAGAAACCACTTCAATAACTGCAATGCACTATTCACTGAGTTGTTAAGTGACATTACAGCATGCTCATAATGTGTGCATTCAATTTGTATTCAATCTTCGTCGTTTTGACCATGTTTCTTCTTTATTTCAGGTCCGAATACATTCACATGTATTACTACTTCAAATTCTGAACACACATTTACAAAGTTATTTGTAGAAGTGTTTTCAAAATGTATCAACTCATCACAATTCAGGCACAAGATCTCAAGAGACTCCTTTACTTTCAATATCACAGCATAGGACATGTCTGTACTCTGAATCATTCATGATACATACGACTAGAGTATGGAACTCACTTCCCAGTCATGTCAGGGACTATCATCACTAATTTAATTCTAAATTGGTCTACATGCTACCTGAATAACAACTATATTCAGCACTATGTGTATTTACATATAAAAATTAATCTAGGATGAATATTACAACTTGCACATCTTATTTTTTAAATCCATCCATAGTAATTCTGCCCGAGGGCAGGTCTTTCACTGCAATCATAGCATTTTCATGCTATGCTTTGCAGCTTTACTAGGGAATTATAGGTATGGTAGCTTCCCGTTGCTTTCCATACCAGTGAAGGATGATGATGGCCAGATGATTTTCGGGGACCTTGGGCCCTAAGCTTCCTGACATTTATCTTACAGGTGAGGAAAAATCCCCGAAAAAATACCTCACCCAGGAGCCTGTCCCGACCGGGAATCAAACCCGGGCCCGCTCCGTGACAAGGCAGCACGCTACCTCGAGACCACAGCAGTGGACTATATTTTTTTTAAATAGCTTCTCTTATTTTATTTTATTATTTTTAGTAGGCATATTAACATAAGATTAGATTAACAATGTACATTGTTTAGGCAACATTTAAAAAAATATTTTAAGTTACATTAAGTAATGTATATGAAACTGTGTTAGATGGTTGAATGGAAGCAAAGGGCTTATGGCCTTAACTCTACAGTTTAAGTAAAGAAGCAAAATCATCATCATCATCACCGCCATCACCATCATCATCATCATCATTATTATTATTATTATTTAGCTGTTCAGTTTTAGCTTTTTCATGGATGTGTACATTTCTTTATATTATTTTTAATAAATAAATTGTTTCATATACAAATGTGGGTGTGGGTAATGCATGTTTTATCCTATTATAGATAGAAAAATCCAATATAAAAAAGTCCATCATGCAGGAACTGTGTAAAATAGCAAATTCCTCAGCAAGCTGAATTTATGATCCCATTTTGATAGTTTACTAAATATATATATATTTTTTTGTTAAATTGCAGAAACTCAATTTCTGATGCCACCTTATTTAGAAGTGTCAGAATGCAGAGAAAAAAAATTGTGCATAATTGTATATTACCTATTTACATATCGTATAATTTGACAAAAATTTAAATATCTAGAGAATCATTTTTCCATTACTTCATTAAAAATATTAAATAAATCAATGTATCTTATAAGATATATTGTCAATTAAAGGGTTATTAAATTGTAATGGTATACATTGTGACAACAAAAGACAGAGTCAATTTTTAATTTAGGATTTCAGGTAAACCCTCGTTTTTAATGGTCATATTTTCTTGATTTTTGGTGAATACCTTTCTCCATTTATTTTAATATCATATGCTGAGTTTTGTTTTGAAACACAAAAAGTTACAACCGCCACAGAGTGGGGTAATTTACTGATTTAGGTGGCTAAAATTATTTTTGCAATTCAATTGAGTCTAAATGTGCCCTCTTACTAAATTAATTTATTTTAAGAGAAAGATTTTACATTTTTAAATTTTGTAGTCCAATTATATTAATCACTATGATCAGACTTGCGAAACTATACCTGAATAAGAGCACTGCTATAAGCAATAAACATTCTGTCTATGTTCAGAACGTGCAGTATGAAGTACAACATTTGTCATTCTGTAAGATATTCTTGAAATTTCCAGTTGCTTATGGAGGCAGTAAGGCCAAATACTAACTTTACATAAATGTACATACATAAGATCACTTTTATAATGATTTTGTTGATCAGTCACAGTTCTTCAGAAGATACATTTGCCTCCTCTGACAATTCATTTTCAGATTCAGCTGTATCTGATCCAGATTTGACTGGAAGTAGCATTGCCAAAGTTTTCTTAAAAAAAATCATGTGTTTTCTATAGGTTGTACCAGTCAGAAAAGGATCTGAAATTAGCAATAATCTGTTAAGCACATCTAGGTTATGGGACTATCAATATTTTTTATTTGTACTACAATTAATTGAAGTGGCCCAAAATAACTCTTAAAATGTTTGTATCTGAGTTGGCATAATTCTGAAATTTCTGGTTGACTTATAATGAGTTTGTTGTGATCCGTCACAACTCCAGTTGCAAATTAACACCAATGAGATATTTTCTTCTTCATTTAAAGTCTGTACTACTTCTTCTAAATGTGTAAGTAGTCGTGTAATGGTAAAATCCAATAATTGTTGTAAATTAATTGCAGTAAAAGTGTCAGTTACATGATGAGGTTCTTTATCCGGATAGCAATCCATTTTTCCTTTTTTAGCACACTGTAGCAAGGACCAACTTCAACAAACATGGCCAATGTTCTTAATGCAGATTATTGTGCTTTGTCTTTCTGAAGACTATGAGAATATGATCTCTTATAATTTTCCTGCCCACTTTGGAGAATTGATTATTTCCGTGTACTTTACAACCATCTCTTCTTCCTGCAGTTCCTAACTTTGCTTGTGCAGCTTAAGTCAAGATACCCATATCTGTACTGGCATGTAAAACCTCTGTTTTCCTCCTTTTGCTTCTCTCATTCAAATCTTGAAATGTTTTCGTTGGCCGTCCTGTTAGACTCACTACCTTAGAAATTGTGAATATCCCTTCAAGCCAATCGCTACTTTTCTTAAGAAATGTTTCCTCTTTCTTGTGAGCTGCTATCCATCATCTTTTCAATTCGGACTTAAAATGTGATTTTTTGAGCTTTATTTCCTTTATTTGTTTGTCTGAGTAAATTTTATAGTGTAAAAGATAATTTTCCAAAAACCTCTAATTTTTTTTTAATATTCAGCAAATTTTGCTGCTGTATAATGGTTAAACAGACTTTTCAAGTCATTATACTGATGCACGATGGCTCTAAAACAAAATTCGAGAAATTTGAAATAGAAATAATTACATAGTAAAAAAATCTTTTTTTTACTAATATTTAAACGAACCTGAATATCACGGAAAACCGCGATTTTAAAAAAATCCTGAAGCCAATACTTATAACATTTCTACCATAGTAAAGGAAAGTGCCCAGAAATATAACTCAAATACTAAAGTTTGTTACAATTTACTTGAAAAAAAAAACGAAAAAAGGACCCTATTTGAAGAACCTTTATCTGAATCAAAAATAGATATCAAGAGAATAAAAATAATTAAAATATGTTAATACAGTGGAGGAAATTGGTATAAAGCCACTAACTTTTAGTAGTAAAACAACCTGAAATATTTATGCAAATACCGTATGTGTGTCATAGATTACATATAATTATCTTGTACATAATTTCATACAGGTCTCCTCATTTTGTATTTATTATATATGTATATAATACGTAAAATCTAAGAAAACGCTGTCCTAGGGGTGGAAATCGGTATAAAGCCAGGTCAACTTCTGGCTCTTACAGAGACATAAATGTAAACAAAACACTGCAATTACATGGAGACAACGTGTCTGTGAGCATCGTTCATCAGTTACAAGTCAGCAGTACGTACAATTCCATGTGGAAACCCTCTATCAAATGAAGAGAAATCAAGAGTTAGTGCCTTCAAGGAGATGGGCCTTTCCAATAGACAAATACCTACGAAATTGGGGCTTCAAGATGTGTCATTGATAATTTTGTCGAACTGGGCTCACAATATGAAAAAATGGGACGGACAAGAAAATTGTCTGAGCGCACTAAACGTCTCATTTTACGTAAAGCAAAAGGTAAGAGTATGTTTTCTTCTCAAATCCAGGCTGATTTGAAGTTGCCAGTAACAGCCAGACGAGTAAGACAAATTCTGTCAGAAGACAAGAACCTAAAATTAAAAAAAAAGTCTTAGAAATCTAGAATGACTTTTGCTGAAGAACACATGTCCTGGACCTCAGAATGGAATAAAGTAATGTTCAGTAATGAGAAGAAGTTTAATCTGGACGGGCCTGATGGCCTTCAGTATTACTGGAACGATCTCCGTACTGAAGAGCAAGTTAGAATGAGTAGAAACTTCGGTGGTGGAGGCGTTATAATTTGGGCAACATTCTGCTTTAAAGGAAGATCAAAACTGGCATGGATATGCACCAAGATGCATTCTAAGAAAGAATTGTTAATGTTTGTGTCAAGTCTCGAATGGTGTAGTGGGCTGCACACTAGTCTGGAGAACTAGAGATCCACGGTTCGATGAAGATCTGTAAAAAATTTCAAAAATCTTTTCACGAGAACAACATCAATAGTTTCATTCCTTCGGAATTCTCAAATAAATTACAGTATCTGCTCTCATAGAAGGTTACCATAAGGATCCACAATACAATAGGTTCTTATGAATTGTTATAAAGTAAGTTTAAACAAACACATGAGTAATAATAATAATAATAATTATAATAATAATTATTATTATTATTATCATTATCATTATTATTAATATTTGAATTTCCTAATCCATCACATAGTTCCTTGAAAATTACACATGTATTAAAAAAAAATCTTTGATCGCCAACGATCGTAATGTATTTTAAATCAATAATAGTTTTAAAAAACTAAAAGAACATGCTTTATTAGAAAACTAAAAAATGAAAAAAATTTTAATTTCCAATATGCTTGGGATAAAATAAAGTGGTCAACAAAAAAATCATCTCCAACACATATAGAATAAAATTAGAGTTATCAACAAAAAGAAAATAATTTTACCATCAAAAGCGTGGGGTGCTCTGTATCAATTAATATATTTGATAATAAACAGATATTGGTAAAAGTAAGCTCTCTAAGAAGAAAATGTAAAAATCATAAAAATCACCCCATGCTTTTGATGGTAAAATTATTTTCTTTTTGTTGATAACTCTAATTTTATTCTATATGTGTTGGAGATGATTTTTTTGTTGACCACTTTATTTTATCCCAAGCGTATTGGAAATTAAAATTATTTTTCATTTTTTAGTTTTCTAATAAAGTGTGTTCTTTTAGTTTTTTAAAACTATTATTTATTTTTTATTTTTTAGTTTTAATATTTTACAGAATAAGATAAAAATGTAAATATCTTTAAATTCGATACTATTGTAGTATGAGCTAAAAGTAATACTCTTCTATAAAAACAACCCTCCCAGCCGGATTTGAACCAGCGACGTACGAATTACTGAAATTATATACCACCAAGAGTTCACTGCTGTACCAACTGAGCTCTTACAACGATTGACTAAAAACTCGACAAGTCCGCAACCTATTATACCAGTTTTCATTTTTTTTAATTTTCGGATGATTCTGGCCAGGATTTTTAGAAACAAAATATGAAATTATTGTATTGTCACGGGTTATCTACACGTATACAAAGTTTCAAGTCAATCCAATGTTTCTAAGTGGGTAAAAATCGCGTTGAAAGATTCTGTTACATTGATACAAAAACACGTTTTTTGATTTTCTGATGATTATGACCAGGATTTCAGAAAATAAATACGAAATTATTTTATTGTCACGGGTCCTCTACAAGTATACAAAGTTTCGAGTCGATCCAATGTTTCTAAGTGGGTGAAAATCACGTTCAAAGATTCCGTTACATTGATACAAAAACACTTTTTTTGATTTTCTGATGATTATGGCCAGGATTTTAGAAAATAAATATGAAATTATTGTATTGTCACGGGTCCTCTACAAGTATACGAAGTTTCAAGTCAATCCAATGTTTCTAAGTGGGTGAAAATCGCGTTGAAAGATTCCGTTACATTGATACAACAACACTTTTTTTGATTTTCTGAGGATTATGGCCAGGATTTTAGAAAATAAATATGAAATTATTGTATTGTCGCGGGTCCTCTACAAGTATACGAAGTTTCAAGTCAATCCAATGTTTCTAAGTGGGTGAAAATCGCGTTGAAAGATTCCGTTACATTGATACAACACTTTTTTGATTTTCTGATGATTATGGCCAGGATTTTAGAAAATAAATATGAAATTATTGTATTGTCACGGGTCCTCTACAAGTATACAAAGTTTCAAGTCGATCCGATGATTTTAAGTGGGTGAAAATCGCGTTGAAAGATTCCGTAACGTAGATAGATAGATAGATAGATAGATACAGGTCAAGCTAATATAAAGTGTGTAAAAAGGATTATCTCAACAAAATTTCTGTTTTACGAGAAATTTTATATTTTTTATAAATAGATGGTGTAATTATTTTCCTTAATAAATTTTAAGTTTTCCAGTGAATCTCTCTCAAAACAATAGATTACTTAGTACAATAAAGGACTATTATACATTAGATGACGATAAATTGAATATTACTCGGATTATTATTATTTTAAATTAGCGTCTTATATAATAAATTGCAGACTATTTATGTAATATGAAAATAAAGTAAAGATGATACACTGTAACTCTTATAATTTTATCTGCAATACATTTAACGAAAAATCTAATAAAATATAGACTTTCTAAAAAATATAACAATAGCATAATTAAATCACCTTACAGAATATTACTCAGCTTCTGTCTTCGTGTATTAATAGCTTTTCTTATAATATTTGAAACAACATTGAATACGCTTAATCAGATTTCAATGAATCATTTAGTGTATTGTCAAGTTGCTTTTTGTCATACACAGGCAATGGAAAATTACCAAGGAGCTATTGTGTGCTTGGTACTGAAAACTGATCTTCAATGCAATGCAATGGAGTTCTGAGAAGGCATTTTCTGCAGACGACATTGTTCGTACAATAGATATGACCATATTTTTACGTTACTCATATCGTGCTATTTTTTAATCGACATTAATGATTGTCTTAAACAAAATCTTTTCACCTAAATTAAAATTTGACCCTTCTTAGATTTAAGAAAATGTAATATACAGCGAGAGACAAAAGTCACTTGACACATGGGAATAGCTTGTACGGGTTTATATGAACTAAAACAAGGGAGATGTGTAAAAAACTCAGACTAGAACAAGATTGCGCTTAAGTTTTAGCTAGGCTGGAAATTATGTCAGATAGTCAACTCTACTTAATTAAATTTTTTTGTTTGTTTATAATAAACTCGCTTTACTATTTTTTATTTAGAACACGTAATGTGCGTGCGCGCATGTGTGCATGTATGTGTGTATGAATATGTGTATTTATGTATGTATGTATGTGTGTATGTATGTATGTATGTATGTATGTATGTGTGTATGTATGTATGTGTGTGTGTATGTATGTATGTGTGTATGTGTGTGTGTATGTATGTATGTATGTACGTATGTATGTATGTACGTATGTATGTGTGTGTGTATGTATGTGTGTGTGTATGTATGTGTGTGTGTATGTATGTGTGTGTGTATGTATGTACGTACGTACGTACGTATGTATGTATGTACGCATGCATGGATGTATGCATGTATGCATGCATGCATGGATGTATGCATGTATGCATGCATGTATGTATGCATGTATGCATGCATGTACATATGTACGTATGTACGTATGTACGTATGTACGTATGTACGTATGTATGTATGTATGTATGTACGTACGTACGTATGTATATGTATGTATATATAACTAGCTAATACTCGTCGTGCGCTGCTACTCCTAAATAAATTATGTGTTTCTTGTATTTAGTTTAATAAGTAAAAGGAAAAATAATTATAGATTCATATCGTTATTATTTTTAGATACCCATTCTGATTACCCGTTGGGCGTTGTCCAAGAATCTACTTATCCCGATCTTCTTGACATAAATTAGCTGAAAGACGAAAATTGTCCGTCCAAGATGACATTTTTAAGAAGAGTAAAAGGCTGCACTAGAATGGACCAAATAAGAAACGAGGATATCCGTGAAGAACTGCAGATCTATTCCATAAAAGAAAAGATATTTAACAACAAGATACAGTGGAAAGAACATGTAGAAAGAATGGAAGAAAGTAGACTACCAAATAAAATCTTCCATTATTTTCCAAGAGGAAGAAGAGATGTCGGACGTCCTCGGAAGAGATGGTCTTAGATCTATTAGTGAAGACGGAACAAGCAACTCTTGCCTAAACCAGGAAGTGAAGAAGACGAAAATTGTGTTTTTATGTTCAGTCGAATAAGTAAAATGAAAAATAATTATAAATTTGATCTCTGTGTTATTGCAGCTAAAACAACCAATAAACTAATTAATTCTATTTTCAAACTACCTTTCATGCAATTCAAATAACAAATAAAATATCATCTTCCAAAATTTAGTATTCAAGCAATCACTATGAGTAAAGCCATATCATAATTATTTTTAGATACCCCGTGCTGATTACCTGGCGTTGCCTGGGAATCTATTTAATATGTATCCCGATGTGCTAGGCATAAATGAACTGAAAGACAAAATATTCGTTATTTTGAGAATACTCACCGCGCGCTTCTATGCTTGCCCGAGAATCTACTTATCCCGATCTTTTTGCCATCAATGAAAGACAAAAATAACTATTGTGAGTTGTCCGTAAAAGACAAACATATGCTGTCGCGGACTTTTTGTAGAGTTTTTTTTTTAGATATTCAATTCTGTGTACATTAATTTTCTGCATTTGTTATGATTTAGGCAGCGTAAGCATCTAAACGCCCGAAAAGGGACGTTTTTCACTACAAAGGGTGATTTTAAGGGTGTAAGTTGAGTACCACAACTCTCTTATAGCCTATATTCATCCCCGGAATATCCTGAACATTTTGCAAAAAGCCCCATTACAAATCGGCTGAACGGTATGGCAGCGCTTAAAATACGAACAAACAAACAAACAAACATTGATTTTTATATATTAGACACACATTTCCAACTATGTTTACTCAATCGTCAATATACATGTTGATTTGGAATTCCATTACCAACATGCATTTCATCATATCCACCATTGCCTTCCGTCCGTCTGTCTACACCGTAGACCTACATCGCCACTTGGAGGAAGGGTGCTCCCTCGTAGGAATTACTTAAATAAGCTAATTTAGTTACGCTTATTTCCCTTTAGATGTCAACGAGTGGCAAATGGTTAGCTCATCGCCACAAAGAGACAACTTGTAAGCAACTAAGGCATCATTTTGATGGTAAAGACTGATTAAATGTTGATCAAATATCTTAATGTATCCTTGAGTTTATTTTACAAAAGTCTTCCACGGCATAAGCCTTCTCGGAGAACTTTGGCTCCTGGATTTTTTATCATCCTAAAAATCCATCGGCCCCGGCCGGGTTTAAACTGCGACCCTCGGGACCAGTGGCTAGGAACTTAACCACTAGACAACTAAAGACGATACCATTTCATAGTATCATAAAATATAAATAAATAATATAATGGATGAATAAATAAACAGATGATATGTATTTTAGATGTCTATAAATAATATAAACTTGTTTCCTTGGAGGCAATAGAACATACTTCTCGTTACTCCAATTCAACCAATAACTTATTTATTTACAAACAGATTAACAATGCAATAAAACTTCTTCCTGTGCCCAAAGCGTTTTAAATTTTTATTTATTTCTCCATTCTCCTCTATCTTCCCATTCCAATTCTTCCAGACCTACTTCCCTCATACCTCTTCTTATATCATCCATCCATTTAAATCTAGGTCAACCACCAACCAATAATAATCACGGTAAAATTTACTTATTTCCCTAAACAGTGTATCATGTCATACTGATATTTACTATAGAATGAGAGAAGAAAATTATATATTACGATGCGAGGAAATGTTTAAAAACCGAACCATAGCGAAGTTTTTTAATTTTCGAGATTCTGCAAAACACTTCACAAACGTGCGTTGTACATTATTTTTTGCGCGATGGTGTTTTCAAAATAATAAATAATAGTAAAATAATATCTTTGTTGGAAATATTTGCGTTGATTATAAACAATTGACTAACCTTAACAGCGTTAACAGTGTGGGTATGTTTATTAGTTGAGACTACAGCCCCATGCCCCAAATGGGAGTCAATGACCAATCAATGAAATTTGTTTTACAACCAATCACAGTCGTGTTTCACCCGATATTTATCAACTTAAGTTTATCATATCAAAGAAAGCCCCTCCTTTTTAATATTCTGAACAGGCCAGAGCATTATTTTGCAGTGACTGACTCTCGAAATACGTTGAATATAGCAATTTATATGTTAATATCCAAGATTCATAGAATGTACGTGGCTCCCAGATTGTATAATGCACGAATGTAACCAGGTACCGCTCGTGAGATATAATAGAAAAAAATTATAGCAATTGATTATACCACAATAAAAAGAGACCACTGTTTGCACTTTCTTAAACGTATTATTTCCCAGGTATTTACTTTCCACAAAAATATAATTGACATATTTACATCATAAGACAACAGGAATTAATTAACCTATAGTGTTGGTTATAATATACATTTGATGTGTTTCATTTTTTCTCCACTACGGTGCATTCTTACAATATTGCGATCCTATTTGGCAATAAATAATATTATCTGGTTGCAGTGGACGAACAAATGAAACGTCATAAACGTTTCTCATTTGTTTTCAAACAACGCCGTTTACATTAAGTATATTAATATTTTAAAATAACTATATTTAAATAATGATTTGTGAGTAAACAGCTTAATTTTATTCGTTAAATAGTCCTAACAAATGCCACTCTTGATTTCCAAATTTTCTAGATAAATTTGGAAATCACTCGTGACATTACTTATGATAATGATGGCCAGATGGTGTTAGGGGACAGTTTGGGCCTTTAAAGTTTTCTGACATTTATCTTACAGGTGAGGAAAAAACCCGAAAGAAACTTCACCCAGGAAACTTGTACCGACCGGGGATCGAACCCGGGCCCGCTGAGAGACAAGGCAGTACACTATCTCGAGATCACAGAGGTGGACAGGAATAGAAATATTATAGTCTCGATTTCAATCAACCTGACTGTGGTATTTTGTGATATTCATTAGTCGTTAAAACGAATACTGGATTAGAACTTCATTATCACGAACCATTTCACCGTTAATTTAATATTCCATTAATGCTGTATCAGTTTATTTCACAAGATACACGAATATAAACAATAAACATACGCAGCCTACAGGTATACACCTAAGTTTTTAATCGCGATAATCTCAGAATCAAAGGCGTTTAAGTAATGTCTTAAAAGTAAAATTGAAAGAGATGCTACAAGTGCTTAATAGGCCTATTTGTTGGAGTTCGGTATACGCATTTTTGGCTGGTTGCAAAATTTCACAAATATATATTGCCTCTTTTTAGCATAATTTGTGTCATTGTTATTTGTTTATAGACACAACTTATATTAACAATGCTTTAACGCTTAAATTGGCAAAATACAAATTTCCTCTGTCAGTTATTCAAATGTGGCGGACCGCAGTGAAAATGGAATCTTGTATAACTTATTATTAGGTACATTGCATAATTAGACACACATTTAAGTTATTTATTTTTGTTCGATTTCTTCTGATTTATTTATAATATTAAATTAATTAAACCAGCCTGATGTATCCTCTAGGATACATTATGAATTTAAGGGTTAAAAGTGCAAGTTAGATTACCAGCACAATAACTACGTCAGAGGAGTTGCATAACAGTCACGGAGGATTCAATCTTATTTTCAAATATTTTTCATTAGTGATACTGTTCAATTTGAGATAACGAGGGAGGTAAAGAGGTAGATAGAGTTCCATCATCATCAAACTTCACGAATTAGGTCTTTGCCTGTTCTGATCTCACATCTGTTCAGCCGAGCGCTTTCTTGGTCTTCCTACCGATCTTCGTCCTCCAAGATTATACATCAGTGCCATCTTTGGTATCCTATCCTATGCCATTCTTTGTAGACGTTCTATCCAATTTTTCCTGTGTTCTTCTATTTGTTGAAGAAGTGGTTGCACTTTTAGTTCCTCTCTAATATTCTCATGTTTAATATATTCTTCTCTTGTACAATCTTTCACAGCCCGTAAGAATCTCATTTTCGCTGCCTGAATTTTACTTCTTTCTTTTTCCTTCAGGACCCTGGCCTCACTTCCATACATCGCCACTGGTAGTGCCATCGTTGAGTAAAATCTTAGCTGCGTATCCTTTCTTACTTAGTTCCTCAGTGTTCGTCTGATTTTTCCACAAAAATGTTGAAATTTCGGCATTTTCTTATTTATATCTTGTTCTTCTTCATAAGTTATATCGCAGCCCAAATACTGGAAGCGTGAAACCTGTTTAAACACTTTATATTCTATTACTAACACTAGATTTTTATTTATTTATTTATTTTAGGTCATTGGCATCACGATTGAAAGCTGGGAGAAAAAGGGCCAACGTTACTTAATTTCTAAGGAAGTACATTCAGATGGATCCAAACCCTCTGGCGGCACTATGGCCCTGGGGTCGACTCAGCCTCTAACGGAAATGAGTACCAGACGCTTGTTCTGGGGGTAAAGGCGGCCGTCACGCAGGGCTGACAACCCGGCTGACATCAAGTGCCGATTGTCTAGAAAAAGTGGGAGCCTTAACCTCCTACTACCCCAAGGGCCTCCGGGTCTGTTGTGGGATCACTTTACTTTACATTCAGATACCATGATGTTCAGACACAGAAACGAAGATAGCAGCGACTTTAAAAGAGCGAAATAAAAAAGAGGTAAATATAAAGAAAGTGATCTCACTTCAAGCCTTAGATTGGGGTTGTAGGAGGTTAAAGCTCCCACCTTTGTAGATCATCGGTACTAGATGTCAGCGCTGCGTGATGGTCTCAATTAAAGAGAGGGACATAGGAATTAGACGTTGTATAGAGAGAGAAAATCAGAAAAATCATTAAAATGTGGAAAAATAAATTAATAAAACGATAATAATAATAATAATAATAATAATAATAATAATAATAATAATAATAATAATAAACAATAATAATACTAATGACAATAATAATACTAATGATAATAATAATACTAATGATAATAATAATACTAATGATAATAATAATAATGATAATGATAATAATAATGATAATGATAATAATAATGATAATGATAATGATAATAATAATAATGATAATAATAATAATGATAATAATAATACTACTAATAATAATAATAATAAAAACTCGTAGACTACGATGGGCGGAACATGTTGCACGAATGGGGAATGAAAGAGGGTAATGGGAGCTTCTTGTAGGAAAACTAGACCAAGAATGAGGTTGGAGAATAACATTAACCATGATTTGAGTAAATAGATTATACAGGGGATGATTGGAAATCTCAGGATAGAGATGTATGGAGAGCTTATGTCCGCGCAGCCATGAACCTATGGGTTCGATAGTGCCAGTGAGTTAATAATAATAATAATAATAATAATAATAATAATAATAATAATAATAATAACAATAATAATCCTTGGCACTACAGCTCTAAAGAGCAAAGGCGGACTGAAATGATTCTGGTTAAAAATGAGAGATCAGTTGTGATGCAATTATTCAAACTTATTTCAATTTTGTATCTGAATTCTGTATTTCGAATTTCAATTAGCTCGTTAGTAGGCTTCATTGAAGATGTGTTTTCTCAGTACTCCTCCTTAACTATCATTTTCAGACTATACATATATATATATATATATATATATATATCTGTTGGGGTTGTCTTTCGGGCTAAATGATCGTGGTCTGGTTTTCTTAAAACTCAACCGACAGTTGAAGAGTTCATAGACCATGCATAATCTCCTGAGGTAGTCTACCGCAGTAGCAGACGAAACGTTGAGTTTTAAGAAAACTAGACCACGGTCATTTAGCCCGAAAGACAAACCCAACAATAATCAAGACACCTGCCGTGAAAGCCTACAATTTTTAACTGTATATAATTATGAAGAAATTGTTGGTGGTAATTAAATTCGAAAACGCCAACAATAATGTAACCGCTAAAAAAATTCAGGTAAGTTGGTTCTAATCATTACTGTATCTTCCAATCGCCATTCCCAGTGATCAAGCTGTTTTATGCTCGTTTCTGGATCCAAATTTCGTATTTTGAAACCCGACCGAGATCCTGAGATAAAATTCTTGAGTTATGACTCCCTTTAGAAAGAATCTCAATCATAAAATAAGAAGAGTATAAGCAGAAATTTTCGACTCTTTCACTTCTAACTTCGAACCACTTCGAGAGCTTAAGCCCGCGCGGCCACGAACCTCCGGGTTCGATAGTTCCAGTGAGTTAGTTTTAGTTAGTTAGTTAATTTGTAGTCACAATATTTGCACACATTTGCTATTTTTTTACGTATCTTTCTCTTGTTCCCAAAAAAAATGTTATATATCCTAAATATGAAACATAATTTGTTCACTCCTACAGCCTACAAAGAATGTTTTTAGGGAAGTAAATTGAATTTATAATAGAGGTCTTGGTATCCATTGACAACGGGATGTAATTCTTCAACTTACTTATGGAAGAAAAGTAATTGACTTAATTAATACTTTTCATATCTATTTTTTTACTTTGCTGGTAATATATTGAAATAACACAAGTCTGCATTTTAAAACTTTTTCTCAGATGATTTATTTAAAATAGGCGCTTTTATATCAATTGTTTACACTGATTCTAGAAATGATTTCCATTTTTGTCTATCACGTCAGGTTTTTGCACAAAATAAGAATTTATATTTTCATGTTTTAGCTACTACAAGCACAAATATATTCAAATTTCATTTCACACAAGATAAATTTTTGTTAAAAATACTTTAGTACACAATTGATCTTCTTGGTGATATAATATTAAAATATATATACAGTCAATATGCCCATTTCACCAATAAATGTTTAAAATGGTCAACTAGTTTCTACAGCCAAGCTGTCATTCTCAAGACCAGATATTGACTGAAGACAATATAGATAAAAAATAAAGATACAAATTCAGTTAAAAACAAACTACGTCACATGACGCAATCATTCACCAAGTGAAAGTAAAACATAATAAAACTAATCCTCTTTTTTATCAATTAGAGAAAAGAGGGGGCTGTACGGCCCCCTCTTTTCTCTAATTGATAAAAAAGAGGATTAGTTTTATTATGTTTTACTTTCACTTGGTGAATGATTGCGTCATGTGACGTAGTTTGTTTTTAACTGAATTTGTATCTTTATTTTTTATCTATATTGTCTTCAGTCAATATCTGGTCTTGAGAATGACAGCTTGGCTGTAGAAACTAGTTGACCATTTTAAACATTTATTGGTGAAATGGGCATATTGACTGTATATATATTTTAAAAATACTTGTTAAAATACTGTAGAGAACTGTCCTAATAATTTTGTGACTACCTTGAAACAAAACAGAAAGTAAATGGTGTTCCATTAATTTTAAAACCTTCTCTTCTTTGACTTCCTTGAAGTTCCTCCATTTTTAGTCTCCCTCATCAACATCCAACAGTACTTTCATTCTATGTTCCCTTGTACCTCCTCTCCATATCTTTAATATCCTGGTGAAAACGTTCACCTTGCTCTTCACTATAATGTCCCAGATATTCAGGGAAGTAATCCTATGGAAACATAGAAAGTGAACTTTCACACTCATGTTACAATTCAGCTTTTTGAAAATTTCCAACATATTTTCCACAATTGCCTTGTAATTAGGATCTTTGTTATTGCTTAGAAAGTCTTCAGTAACAGATCGTAAAGGGTCCAAGCTTCTTTTCCTCTCTCGCATTCATTGTTTAATCAAAATATTCATCCTTCATCAGTTTATTTATTTACGGACCAACAAAAATTCCAGCTTTCAATTTTTCTTGTGTGATAGACGGAAATTTCTTACAAAGGTACTTGAAGTAAGGCCCATCCTTTGGTAGAGCCCTTACAAACTGCTTCATCAAACCTAATTTGATGTTTAGGTGGTGGAAGCAGGAATTTTTGAGGGTCTAAAAGTGGTTCATGTAGGATGTTTTTAGTTCCAGGCACAACATTTCTCCGCTTTGGCCAAACTTTCACACCCCAATGTTCTTGCTTTGCCCGACAGTCCCATTCACACTAGATAGCATGACATTTTTGTGAAACCAGCTTGTTGCCCTAATAATATCCCTATAACATTAAAGTCACCGCAGATTAGCCACCTGTATTTCTCGTACTGGATACTTGTTAATATTATCTTCATGTTCTCGAATGTCTCCTTCATCTGAACACAATTGGCAGCAGGAATGGACCCATACAAATTCCCATTATGCAGTAACACACACCTTTGAGACTCCTCTTTGAAGAATCTATAAAAAGTCCCCACTGAATAGGATAATGCTCAATGTCACAGAAGTGCATTAACTCGTTTTATGTTATTACTGTAAACCAAGCAATCATTCTGTGAGAATAAAGGAACTAGTTCTTGTTCTCTGTGTCTGTACCATGGGTAATGTGTTTCTGGTTCCAGAAGATTTTAACGTTTAAGCCATGAGCCAAGTAGTTCTGCAGATTCCTTTGGCAAATTCAGATCACGAACTAGATCATTAAGGCCACTTTGAGAGAACCGTTGTGGAGTGAAGCCGTCTTCAGGCTGATATATAGGCTATAATCAATATCGTCGTCAGTTATTGCATCAAGTTCACTTTCAACATCATCTTCTGTCAGGTTCTCTAAAACAGCTGGAGGAAGAAGAACAGGCAACTCTTCTCCATGTGGAACTGATCTAATGGCTGAAAGGATGCTTGGATATACAATTTGGCTCTTATTTTTTTTAATTACACCCCTGAACATTAAGCAAACAGGAGTAACAATTCTTCTTCATATCCCTTATTCTTCTTCAGTAATAGATCTTGGACTACATCTAGACGCAAATTTAACCTGACAAACACAAGTGAAACGCATATGTAAAAAGACTTTCTCCATCTTACATTATCTTAGACGTTTAATAATTTTCTCCCAGTTTCGTTAAAACAAATCCTAGTGCAGAATCTTGTGTTACCACACTTCGATTATTGTGACATTATATAGGCCTATAATGATCTAAACTATGCCTTGTCGCAGAGACTGCAGCGTGTTCATAATGCTTGCGTTCGATTCATTTTCAATATCCGCCGTTATGACCATATTTCCGAACACTTTAATAACCTCTCTTGGCTCCGTCTTACTGACAGACGTAAATTGCACTCTCTTTCACTACTTTTCAAGCTTCTGAATTCCTACATTCCTACTTACCTGGCATCCAGATTTGAGAAGTTATCCTCTTACCACAATATTGGCACTAGGTCACAAGATAGCAGTCTGCTAACAATTCCTCTTCATAGCACTTCCTCCTATTCTACTTCCTTCACAGTAGCCTCTGCCCGCTCCTGGAATCTCCTTCCTCAAGATATCAGGGGTTGCCGCACACTTGGCACCTTTAAGTCACGCTTATACAGTTACCTGTTGTCTAATAATTAATTTGTCTCTATTTATTTAATTTTATACTATGTCAATCTTTTCCTCGTTTTTTTATATATCTTGTACATATTATATATTTAATTCGTTAAATTTAGAGTAAATCAAAATACATTATAAATATTAATTGTATTGTATTCATAACTTGTAATCGTTTATATATATATATATATATATATATATATATATATTGTAATTTATATTTAAGGCTTTTTTTTTTGTTTGTATTCGTTCTTACACCTGGTTTGTAGGGTGGTAGGCCGTAAGGCCTTAACTCTGTCCAGTGAAAACTAAAGCTATTATTAATTTATTGAATGATTATATATTATTATTATTATTAGTAAGGGTGTGCTTTAGGCTCCCCTCCACAGACCAGTTAGGAAGCACAAACGGCCTGCACATTTTCTTCCCTGTTGTCCACAATCTTAACCTCTCAACGCCCGTGCGGCAAACTTTGTTACGGCTCCCCACAGCCTTATATCCTGGTCATTTTAAAATACTACATCAGTAAGCTTTTTTTTTTTGCACAAAATGTCGTTAATATTAGTTTTTTTTCTTAATTCACTGTATAATTTCCACAATTTATAGAAGAAAACGTTAGGGATTTTTTCACTCCTCCCCTGCGTGTATACATTTTCATACTTTTTGCAATCACACTAGAGAGATAAAAATGTAGTACAAGCCATATGTATAATTGCAAGTGTTTATAGTTGAAGAACGAATCTTCCCAAAGACCCCTATTAACAACCTCAGCAGCACTTTGTGCCAACCCTAAAGACTTAGAGAGGCCTGAATTGAGAAATTTCCTTCCAACACTAGTCATTCCTAGGTCGCACATATTTTGCTCTATCACCATAAATAATATTGAAAAACAGATTTAGGATCCCAATTTGTGAAAAACAAAAAAAAACTGTACGTGATAGAAGAAAACTAAGAATCAGCAGTTCTGAATTCAGCATAGCATAAAAATGCAACTAATACAACATTATGTAGTTTTCAGTCATCTGATATCATGCAGGACTAGTGTAATCATATATAGCAAAATGTAAAATACTAATAGAAAATGAACCAGCAACTTTCGCCGCCTCCTCTCATAACACATCCAATAATCTGTAATTAATGTGCAAGCTGAAACTGTTTGTAATCCAATTTCTTTTATCGTTCTGCCACTAATTCAGTCAATACAATAAACAATTGCAGTTGTTTTATCAACATTCCCTTGCTATCAAACAATTGAACTCTTCAAACCAATATATAAATTCCCGCGAAATATAAAAATTAAACATAATTATTACGTAGTATAGGAGTGAACAAAATTATATACGCAATTCGGGGAGTAAGCACGTTCCTAGTCTCGAACTTATTTGCTAGCTTTCGCTAAAGCTCGGGGTCAAACACGTCCTCAACTAATAAATAATGTACTACTTACATCCCTTCTTGCGTACATGACTATTACTATCTTGCATTATTACATATTAATAGTATAAATGATAGATTTTGAATCTATTCTGAATAATGAGTTGTTTAATGGGAGATGTATCACTGTCAATCGTAAATGTCGCACTACGCGTGTTGCCAGACTTCTCACGCTCCCTATCTTTATATTTTAACATTTAGAGACAATCATACTAATCTGCAGACTTAATTATTTTTTTAGGAAAATTTTATTTTAAGAGCAAATTAATATAATTTTTCTTCTTCTGACACTACCTAACTTCAGAAATCATTTTGAAAAAAAATAATAAAATAAAGAAAATAAAATCATAGGAAATACAGCTGTTAAAACATGGGACTTTCTCACAGTATGCAAGATAAAATTAAGACATTTCTCTAGAATATATCCCAACAATTAATATTATATAGATTTTCGAGCTCAAGGAAATGTATTGGTACGTGTTGCGAGGTCTAAACCCGACAACGCCGCGGGGCGGAGAAACCAGGCTATTGGTAAATACGTCCTCAAAGTCCCGTGTTATCTGTCATAAAATAATCTATTCACTTTATCTTCGATATCTGGATTTAAAGATAGCATACAATGTTAGCAATAAAATTACCTCTAATTAAAATTTAACACACTTTTATCCTAACGAGTAATACCTTAATTTCCTACTAGATGTCGCCGCGAGGTGATATATTAACCACATGTCCCTCGTTCACATATGTAGGGAAATAAACGTAATATGTCTGGTTAAATTCTCCTAGGAAAGCATTCATGTCCGTTAGTGGGACGAACGGGGTTCAATCAATCAATCAATCAATCAATCCAATCAATAAAATGTTAACATTGCTTTTGAAATGCAATTACAAATGCCATATTTTGTATATTTACTCGTTTATTAACCTATACAATTGCTTGGTATTGATATTGCTAATTTTCATTTCTCATTCATTCTTTCAATTTCATCATTGAACAGACAGGTCAATGGAGAAGGCTGTGTTACAGTGGGTTACATGATTTTTATAGGAAACCATATATAATAAAAATAATTAAGGACTAAGCTTATCAACATGTGACGCGATGTTTTTAATTCCTTCATAAACTCCTGTCAAATTTTATTCTTAGAGTTTCATTTTTCAAATTATTTTCCACTATTTATAATGATTTTTACATTTTTTCTAATGATTATTTCAATATATTTTGTATGATATATAACTACATACGTAGCATGAAGACGTGGCAGCCATATTAATTTGAACCAATATTCTATGCAACAACAAAGACATGTTCCAGTACAGCCAACATAGAGTATGTACTAATTAATCAAAATTTCAGAACTTGCTATTTATTTTTGGACGTTACATTCTTTCACAGGTTAGAGTACTTAAATTGTGTTAGGTTGGGTTTTAGGTTGGTCTTTCACAGGTTAGAGTACTTAAATAACATTATGTTAGCTTTTAGGTTAGTTAAATATCGTGTATATGTTGGCTGCAACACCTGATTCCATAGCGTAAACCGCTTCACATTTGTTGGCGTATGCGCAGTGTATGATTAGAACTTAGATGTTTTTTTTTTTTTTGCGTTACATGTTGTAAAGTATTTTCCAATTAAGTCTCGTATATGGGCAGGACATGTGGCACGAATGAGGAATAAAATAGGGGCATGGAAGGTTCTTGTAGGTAAACCAGAAGGGAAAACGCCCAGTTGGTAGACCAATAATGAGGTGGGAAAATGACATGAACCATTATTTGAGGGAAGTTGATTACACCGAGGTTGATTGGAAAACATTATGGAGAGCTAGTGTCCGCACAGCTATGAAACTACGGGTTCGATAGCGCTAGTGAGTTAGTTATCTTTAAATAATAAGGTGACTTCACTTGATATTATTTCCAAATTATATTTATTTCATTTCAAAGTAGACGGA
The DNA here is from genome assembly GCA_030220185.1 of Diploptera punctata. Taxonomy (NCBI): domain Eukaryota; kingdom Metazoa; phylum Arthropoda; class Insecta; order Blattodea; family Blaberidae; genus Diploptera; species Diploptera punctata. Next base: position 2,367,311 of record JASPKZ010009372.1, on the reverse strand, counting down.
TCCTTGGCGCAAGCGGTTAGACGCTCGCCTCTCGCCGCTGGGTTCTCGGTTACTCAAAGTGGGTTTCGTGGTGGACGAAACGGAGCTTGGACAGGTTTTCCTCGGGGTTTCTCTCGTTTTCCCCTGCCAAAATTTCATTCCACCATTTCTCCGTACTCATCTCAACCATTTCGTTCATCCGCCCCATGACGGTGCGTCAGGAGTGGTCGGCCGGCACCCTTGTAATTCACATACCTCTATAAATATAAGGAAATTCATCTCATCCCTCGACCCGACTCTGAGTTGGACACGAGTTTGGGATATAGCCTATATATATATATATATATATATATATATATATATATATATATATATATATATATTTCAATTCAAAGTTAAAGAAACATGTAGGCCTACCCTATTAACCACACGATATTTCAATATTAATAAAATGCATATCAAATTCCGTTGAGGTGAATAGTCATAAGATAAAAGTTAAAAAATAAAATGTACCTGTTGGCAGGTGCCGTCGTCCTCAACTTTGTTAAAATGGTGTATATAAAATTAACAGTTAATTTTTAACTTTTATCTTACAATATTTTCCCCTCCCTGGAAAATTTCTGCAGATGGTGAATGGGAGGAAAGAAGGCGTAGACCAGGGACCTTTTGATCTATTGCGTAGGCTAGCTTCAGCTAAGGGTAAGGCGACTCATTTCTAAGAAACCGGTCGACTTCTAACGAATTGTGTAATCTGAAGTACCACAACGGATATCATATTGTTCCGCTGTATTTGTTTGGTTACGCGGGTAGCGGGGGAGAGAGAGGGGGCTGAAACATCTAGAACTTCCAGTCTCGGTCGTCCGACCAACTGAAACCAAGCGAGCGGTCGATATACGCCGGCCGGTGTTTCCATCAAACACAACACGTCAGTTGTTTGGTTGCTAATACTCCGGTAGCTATTGCAGCGTGCACACGTACACCTAATACTGCTCTGCAAAATAATAATTTTTTATCGTGGTACACTACCTCAACTTGTGCATTCTATTACACTTTCATTCTATTTTGGTCTGTGAAGGAATCATTCCAAGAAATTTGCAGCTTTTTAAACATTTCTCCAAGAAAAACTGAGGTAAGTTTGGAAAATTAGACCAACAAAAAAAATATTTATGGATTTGACTACAAATATTTAATACATATTTGACAAAATAGAATATATAACTTGTAACTACAATTTATTTAATTATGGCTTATTTTATAAAATTAAAACTGTAATTAATTAATTAATCAGAATTTATATCAATAATTTAGAGTATTTTGAAAAAAGATGAAAAGTATAAGTGGCTTTTAAATACGAATGAAAATTTCTGATTTTTTTACTACAATAATTTTAGACGATATGAATTTACTTACAATTTTAAAAAATATATAAACACCTACTAGATGCAACTAATTAAACTGGAGAAATTGTGACCTAAAGTTTCAGGTATTATTATTATTATTATTATTTACAATCAGAATCCCCTTGTTTATTAAATACATATTTACTGTCTATAGAGATAATAATATAGTAAATTTGAAGTTCAAATTCTGGATGATTTTTATGAGACATGTAATTGCTTAATAATCAACTGGAGAACTAAAAGCAAATTTAAATCTACCAACAATACTACCTAATTGGTGCATAGAAGTGTTTTAACAGACAAAATTATGCTACATCAACACATCTGTGTCAATAAATTTCATCCACTAATTTATATAGTTTTAATGAATATGAAAATATTGAAACTTACGAGATATATATATATATATATATATATATATATATATATCAACATCAAAGCTTAGGCCCTCTGGCCCGTTCCGACTTCAAGATATTTGGTTATATATAAATATATATATATAATATATATATATATATATATATATATATATATATATATATATATATATATATATATATGGATAAATCGTATGTTAATTTTATTTCATTGTTCTTTTATGTTTCATCTTTAGCGCCATATTTTCTTTCCCTTCTCTTCATGGATTAGGTAGTAACCAGTTTTTGTAAAAAAGTTAAAGTGATTCCACTACAGGCCATAGGAGACCCTTGTGGTAGTAGAAGGTTAAGGCTTCCACTTTTTCTAGAAAATGGGCACTTGATGTCAGCCAGGTTGTCAGCCCTATGTGACGGCTGCCTTTACCCCCAGAATAAGCGTTTAGTACTCGTTTCAGTTAGAGGCTGAGCCGACCCCAGGGTCATGGTGCCACCAATTTAAAAATCCTGCCCCCACCGGGACTCGAACCTTCGACCTTCCGGTTTGAAGCGTATTTGCCTTATCCAACTACGCTATGACGTACCCCAATTAGTTTTTTTTTTTTCCATTTTACCTTAGTTGCCTCTTTATCTTTTCCCTCTTAGTTTTAGACAAAAATGAATCCTCGACCATCTATGTCGATCCATTTTTTTCCCGTGTACACTGTGTCTCTGTCATATTGTTATATATTTAATTATATTTTTAATTTCAAATTTCTTCCTGGTGACCTTGTTAATAATATTATAAGAAAACGTACGAGTATGAAAGTATAAGAATCCTAAGAGAAACTATCAAAACAACACAAATAAGATGGTTTGTACTTAGGAAAAGATTGATAGAAGACAAATTACCGATTTATTATGGAATCTGACAGGAAGGAGGAAGAGAAGACCAAAAAGGAAAAAAAAAAAAAAAAAACGTGGACACAAGTTGTCAGAACGATAGAAGAAAGAGGTTTGGAGGAAGGGGTGTGGAAAAATTCAGATAACTGAAATTTGGTTATGCCTTTAGAATCTTGAAATTAGGAGGGCCTACAGAAAGATGTAAACTATATTGCAATACTTGATAATAAATAATGACTCCGTTTTCTATTAGTCCTATCTTATGTATCCATTCCTCTTAGCTTCAATTTTATCTATCCTTCTCAATGTCCAAGTTTCACTTCCTAATTTAATTATTGTCTTTGAGATCACGTTAATATATTGTAGTTTCAAAAATGTGTGAGGATTAATTTGTCTTCGGTGTATTCCGAATATACTCCCTATATATTTTACAATATAACTCCTTACTTTACAATGTGCGAGATCTTACTTTATGATTGACGTTTTTGATCCTAGCTGACGCGAAGATCACATCGTTGCCAAAGTCCTATCACTGGTTGTCGGCCTTCAATGACGCTACATCCAAATATTGTCTTCTTTTTCACTATCCGTGATATCTTGGTCGGTCAGGCCAATGATGTTTCGATACGAATTAAAACTGTTGTCACGATTAACATGCAAGTCTCCGTATCACACAATTCACCGCAAGAACTATGTTGATACAGGACTGTGGATCCCCGAAATTGTATGACAAACATGGATTTGATTGGTGCGGTGAGCCCTTTATGTGCAGAATCTCCAACGCGCTGTCAATCACTTTTAATGATCTGTAACTAATTCACTGGTACTATCGAATCCGTAAGTTCATGGCCGCGCGGACATAAGCTCTCCACATATCCCTATCCTGAGCCAATGTTTTCAAATCATTCCCTGTATAATCTACTTTCCTCAAATTATAGTTAATGTTATTATCCCACCCCTTTCATGGGTCCTATTTCATTCCCCATTCGTGCCACATGTCCTTCCCATCGCAGTCTAGGAGATTCAACTATTCTTATTGCATCTGGTTTCCTATGAAGATAATGTAGCTTACTGTTATGTAGTCTTCTCCATTCACCTGTCCATCTCTCTTTGGTCCAGACATTTTCCTGAGAACTTTCTTCTCAAATATTCTTAATCTTTTCTCCTCTCGTGCTATGCTTTGCAGCTCTACTAGGTAATTATACTAGTGTGATAGCTTCCCGTTGATTTCCACATCAGGGATGATGGTGATGACCAGATGATGTTCGGGAACCTTTTGGGCTTGAAAGCTTCCTGACGTTTATCTTACAGGCGAGGAAAAACCCCAAAAAAACCTCACCGAGGAAACTTGTCCCGACCAGGAATTGAACCCGGGCCCGCTGTGTGACAAGGCTATATATAAATTGCTAAATGTCGTAATTTAATAAATTATATATATCTATGTCCACCGCTGTGGTCTCGACGTAGCGTGTTGCCTTGTCACGCAGCGGGCTCAGGTTCGATCCCCGGTCGGGGCAGTTTTTCTGGGTGAGGTTTTTATTGGGGGTTTTCCTCACCTGTAAGACAAATGTCAGGAAAACTTTAAGGCCCAAACGGTCCCCGAAATTATATGGTCATCATCATCCTTATCATTATCATCATCCTTCAACGGTGTGGAAAGCAACGGGAAGCTACCACACCTACAATTCCCTAGTAAAGCTGCAAGCATAGCATGGAAATGCTATGATTGCAGTGAAAGACCTGCCCTCGGGCAGAATTACTATGGATGATATATATATGGGGCACGCCGTAGCGTAGTGGTTAAGACACTGAGCTACAAGCCGGAGGGTCGAGGGTTCAAGTCCCGTTGGGGTCAGGATTTTTAAACTGACCCAAACCCTCTGGTGGCACTATGGCCCTGGGGTCGACTCAGTCTCTAACGGAAATGAGTACCAGACGCTTGTTCTGGGGGTAAAGGCGGCCGTCACGCAGGGCTGACAACCCGGCTGACATAAAGTGCCGATTGTCCAGAAAAAGTGGGAGCCTTAACCTCCTACTACCCGAAGGGCCTCCGTGGCTGTTGTGGGATAACTTTACTTTACTATATATATATATATATATATATATATATATATATATATATATGTGTGTGTGTGTGTGTGTGTGTGTTATAATTACATTTTTTGATATTGAGCAATGCAAGCTTAATATGACATAAGAAGAATAAATGCTTGGACGGGATTTGAACCCGGACATTATAATGTTTGTACTATATATATATATATATATATATATATATATATATATATATACACACACATATATAGCCGCGTGTGGTGAAGCATAATGGTAGCGTCCTGTAGATCCCGGTATAAGATCCGGAGAAGACCCTATTTCAGTCTCATGAGGAATTTGATATGAGAAGTATCGGAATCCGTCCCTCGCCGTAGCCGAGTGGTTAAGGCAAGATGCCGAGTGGTTAAGGCAAGATGCCTTGGTGCATAACTACGAGGCTTGCACGGGTTAGTCTCCATGGGGGGAAGACATTTTCTTATAGAATCTCGACCAGTATGGGACCGGTGCCATCCAGCAATGTAAGGCAAGGGTAGCTACAGGCTGACAAAACCAGTTTCAACGGCTGGGAGACCCGATATGCTGATCACACGTCACCTCTACACTGGCTGGATGGTCGTCTGCATGTGATTAACACATGTGGATATGAGGTCAGAAGCGGGCTGGTAGGCCAAGAGCCCTCTAGGCCTGTCACGCCAGGGGGTCAGTTAGTAGCGGAATCCATTAAGAAGACTCGAACTACGTATTAGGGACTGTGTCAAGCTACTACACACACATAAAACTATAAAATAAAACAAATTTATAAACGGTATTAGAATTGTGCAGAAATAATGCGTACTTTCTTTGGATATTGTATGTATGTGTATATATCATAACATCAAGATGTAGAGGAACTTCGAGTAATGTGGGCCCCTATTTTTAATTTGTTTTTCTTCTTTTAATTAAGGGATTTGAGTTTCGTTTAATTATAGTGATTATTATTAGTGTTATAACTATGAAATACTTGTTATTTTATACAAATATGGAAACATCTTCATTATTTATAAGATTTTTTAACATTACAAGAAAGATCCACTTTAACCTGTATATTCGGGTAAAGCGAACTCCAGAGTCCATCCTAGCTTTTAAGACTATTTTTAAGTTTATTTACTCTATTAATTTATACAGGCAGGCACAAATTAATCTGAAAGTATTTATGGCTGATCGTAATTAGCGTTGACATGTAATGTTTTAAAATATTATTGTTGATTATAACATTCACACATCATCCATCTGTAGACAGCGACGGTCTTTGGGTTTAGTAAAATACAATAATATTAAATAAAATTAATTAAGTGTATGGTTTTTACAGATAGCATCATCACTGATAAAATATACGTATTGGTGTAAAGTGTACTCAGGCACATTTTAAACCACCGCCTCGGTAATAGGTCCACATTAACCGAATTCCCCTTTGTTATGTTAAATTATTTTATACCAGCCGCCATTAAATATAATATAAAACCAAAACCACGAGTTTATTAAAACAGCATCTACGTAATATAATATATTTAAGAGATTTTTCAATATTTATAATATTCAATAGCTAATTCTTAGCTTGAAAAACTTTTTATGCGGTCGTTTTCGTAAAAATCACAAATAAACCCTTCTTCGCACAAACAATTAAAATAAATTGGCCTTGAACACATCAAAGTTGATGAGGAGAAGAATTAAAAAGATTTTCTGTTCGAGGGCAGCACCAATTGAAGATATTAACAGGGTCCACTCAAACCGAAGGGTCTACATTACCCGAACTTTCTCTACTATCCTTACATCTTTTTGGACATCTAAAAGAATTTCACTTTTTTAAAACTGACTTAATGCTGTTTTGAAAGTATAAATTTAAATGTGATCGGTATTTAAAGTTTAAATAGCCACATATTGAATACTTATTTTAAATTATTTTATTTTTACATGTTCTTTAAATAGATTTTTACGTTTTGATTTTACGACCAGAAGAGAGTTTAAGTAGCAGATTGTAGACCTATACATTGTCCCATACAAAAGTTTGAGGGGGAAGGAAAGAAGAACCAGTTGTTCCATGATGGGTTCTGGTTCGTAACAAATGTTGGAATGTCCCCTTCTACAGATTACCTACTACTTTCCCCTAACCTACCTCATTAGGGCGACGTACGGAGATGAAATCTTTTTCTTAGTGAGAACCGTAACAACTGTTCTCCGCTTTAAAACACAAAATATTGACAATGTATTATCTAAATTAAGCAGTATAAAAGAAACCGACATATGAACCGCTGTGTTTCTCTTAGAAATATATAGAGATAGATAGATTAATGTCTTAATGACATCGTCCAATTCCTAATAGCCAATTTTGTCGGTCCATCCAATCTCCTGGTTGTAGATGTTTCTCTTTCATGTATAAATATATTCCCTGACTCCAGGAGGTTTTAAGTCTTCCTCTGCCTCGTCTTCCCTCAGGTTTCCATTCCAAAACAGCTTATGTGGTGAACGGACGGGATGAGCTACTCACCAATTGCACTAGTCACCATGGCGAGATATTGACCGATATGGTATTACTTCCATACCATATCGCTTTTTATCTTTCCTAACCAGTCTCTCTGGACTGAACACTTGTTGTTTTCCGACCCTGATGGTATTAAAGTATTCGAGGCCGAGGGGATCACTTCATCTTATCTTTTCTGTCAAATCCTTCCTAAAGGACAGATTAGGCTCTTAGCTGTAGTGAAAGCAACTGATGTAAGGATGGAACCTGAAAAAAAAACCCTGGTCCTCCAGGTTGGGGGTTGATGCGGTAGGCCATCTCCCTCCCATCAGAAAAAAAATGCAATGCTAAAAAACCTAATAGAAAAAATATCATCATCATCAGCATCAAGGATTAGGCCTGCTGATCTGTTCCGATCTCATGTTATAATTGGTCTATCCATCTTTTACTGGGTTTTTCATTTCTTCGTCCGAGTGGTTTGTAATGAAGAATCTGTTTCGGAATATATATATATATATATATATATATATATATATATAACTTTCCTCATTAGAGGATTGCCTCAAGGACAAAGTGATACAATTAATTTTTGAAATTGATGAAATACATTTTGTAAATACATTAAAAAAAGTTCAAATTGTAATTATATATATATATATATATATATATATATATAATTCAATGCCACCAGTTTACATTTCGACATTTCTAGTGTTCTTTCTTGGCATTATAATTTTTAAAATTAGGAAAGTGTAGATGATTAATCTCTTCAATCGTTTTGAACTTCACCAAACAAAGTCTGCCATAATATCATTGGATTATTCCGTGACTAACTATATATATAGTAAATAATTTATATATATATATATATATATATATATGTGTGTGTGTGTGTGTTTGTTATTATTATCATTATTATTATTATTTTTACTGTTATTACTTTTATTATTATTATTATTATTATTACTTTTATTATTATTATTATTATTATTATTATTACTTTTATTATTATTATTATTATTATTACTTTTATTATTATTATTATTACTTTTATTATATTATTATTATTATTATTATTATTATTATTATTATTATTATTATTATGTCCACCGCTGTGGTCCCGAGGTAGCGTGCTGCCTTGTCACGCAGCGGGCCCGGGATCGATCCCCGGTCGGGGCAGTTTTTCTGGGTGAGGTTTTTATTGGGGTTTTTCCTCACCTGTAAGACAAATGTCAGGAAAACTTTAAGGCCCAAACGGTCCCCGAAATCATATGGCCATCATCATCCTTATCATTATCTCCATCATCATCCTTCATCGGTGTGGAAAGCAACGGGAAGCTACCACACCTACAATTCCCTAGTAGAGCTGCAAGCATAGCATGAAAATGCTATGATTGCAGTGAAGGACCTGCCTTCGGGCAGAATTACTATGGATGGATTATTATTATTATTATTATTATTATTATTATTATTATTATTATTATTATTATTATTATTTTCTCCGGTTTCCTTGAGTTGTCCTCATTGGATTTTCTTTTTCGCCAAACGTTAAACTGAAAATATATAAAATTTTATATTATGAAGATACGAAACATGGACTCATACTTTATGGGAGGAAGGAAGATTATGAGTATTTTAGAATGAAGTTCTTAGGAAAAATTTTGTACCGAAGGGAGATAGATAGGTGAATGGAGAATACAACATAACAGTGAACTACATTGTCTTTATCGGAAGCCAGATATAATAAGACCAATTAAGTCTCGCAGACTGCGATGGACAGGACATGTGGCACGAATGGGGAATGAAAGAGGTACATGGAAGCTTCTAGTAGGAAAACCAGAGGGAAAACGCCCAGTTGGTAGACCAAGAATGAGGTGGGAGAATAACTAACCATGATTTGAGGAAAATAGGTTATACAGAGAATGATTGGAAAATATTAGCTCAGGATAGAATGTATGGAGAGCTTATGTCCGCGTGGCCATGAATTTACAGGTTCGATGGTGCCAATGAGTTAGTTATCGGTGTTCTTCCAATTATTTTTTTAAAATGCGGTCTAACATTTATTCTTCAGATTTTAATTTATTACAGATTGTGTTATTTGGTTTTCCCATAACCTTTAAGATCTTAGCTGATATTCTTAGATAGTCCATTTCCAAAACTTGGAGCTTCCTTTCGTATTCCTTTTTAATATTCAAATTTCACTTCCATAACAAATTACGAGTTTTTACATCTGCCGTGTTAAAATGTTTCTTAACATATTTAAAAAAAAACTGAATTCAGCTGGCTCGGTTAATTGTTACTCTATAAGGGCCCTTACCTGAGTTATAGGTGTTGGTTCCTCAAAGGCAAAAGGAAGAAAACCTCGATAAAAAATTACCTGCTTCTCCAAGGTGAGGGCTGAAGCGATGAGCCAGCTCCCCTTCATCTCAAAATAAGCCAATAGCTAAGGATTATGCCAAATAATCTTCGTAACTAAATACATAAAAAAAAGTCTCCATATACGGGTGGCTGTCCCGACTGGAATCCCAGGTTCGAGTCCTGGTAGTTTCAGAGGATTATTGGTGATGGGCCAAACCGAGATTTTTCGGATTTTTCTCGATTTCTCCCGTTTCTCGAATTTTATCTCACCAACACAGTAAATTTTTCCCTTCCTTCCCATTCATATAATTTCATATCTCATTCTTTCATTTCACATCACTATTCACGTCATTTCATGTTGAGAAAACTAGTTTGGCTGGTACCCACAGGTGTTGAGAAAATGTGATTGCGGGAATCTAGCAGGGGGCATCAGGATGCTGGTTCATGACTCCGAGCCTGAACAATAAAAAAGGGCAGAAGGGGCCAACGGGATGATTGTAATTGCTCCTCTTGGCCACGGGCCCAACCCAAAAATGGCGGTAAGAGCCACGAGAGAAGAACATGGTGTACAAACTCACACAACACCGTAGATTAAACTTCTTTCCATTCATCCACAATATACTGGGATAGCGCAATAGATATTTCAGATCGCAGTTCTCAGGACCTTCTGCACGCCCAGTCCGAAAGAATAACTAAAGAACAAAATATATAAAAATAAATTCCACGTGGACATCTGGTTTTTTATAAAAATAATTATAAATTAAATACAAAAATAATAATATGATAATAATATATTAAAATAAATTAAAAGTTCGCACTGTAGTCGAACGGGTCAAAGGCATCATGCCGTTGGCGCAGAGATACGAAACATACGCTACTTCAAGTCCCCATGCCCCATTGAAGAAGAAATTTTCTCTTAGATTTTCGGTCAGTGTATGCGACTGGTGTCCACCCAGCATCGTGAGAAACTGGGTAGCTACAATAAGTAGTGGCACCTGATTGAGAAAACCAGTTATAACGGCTGGGGGATCCCATATGCTAAGCACATGTCACCACTATATGGCTGTATGATCTCTATTTCTGTAAAATATAGAAACAGGCTGGTAGGCTAAGGACCTTGTAGACCTGATGCGCCATGGAGTTTAAAATATAATACATTAATAAAATCAATAAATAATAATATTATTGAATACCATAAGAATACTTCTTCAGTTTCCATATTTGTAGACTAATATTGTAGACTGAACACTTTCGCTTACCCACAATAAAGAACAGCTACCCTTTCAAGTGGGGTTTAGAGGTATCTTATTTCAGGTTTAAAGGTTTTTACATGCCATAAATCTACTATATAAGATCCTGATTTTAGTTCACTTCAGAATAATTTTTACGCCTTTTAACATTCATCGACTTCGGGCTGATTTGAACCCTCGAATCTCATAAACAAGTGCGAGTTTGGTAATCACTAATTCACCGGGACAGACAAAAACAATTGTAATGTTATGTGAAGAAATTGCACTACTTTATATAGACAATTCTTTTTATCAAATATTTATAGTAGGCCTATAACGTAAAACTTTTATTTGAGAACTGTGAACTTTTTTAATTGAGAATAGGGAGGCGGGAAAAGAGTGGTGTGCACTATGTCTATTTACCTAAAATTACTTCAATTTTGCATTCACAAATAAATTAAAGACCTTTCAAATATCGGTCATTAACAGAAATTCCTTGTTACTAAACTCAAATTAATACCAAGAATTAAATTTACTATACTCTGATTTACTAAACTGTTATTCTCCCGTTATATTATATGGATGCGAAACATGGATTCTGTGGCAATTCATTCATACAGCATCCTGTGTAAATCTAAATAAATCCCTATCGGCAATAATAATCAGATGAAATTATAACAACATTAAATGAAGCAGTTACTGGACTTAGGTCATATTTATATTCAAATTGATCAGGAAAGCGAGTAGAACCTGATTATGTAGGAGCAAAGGCCGTATAAAATGATCCAAAGAAGTCAACATCAATGTAATCAAATTATTAGTTATTAAAGAATACTGACAACTCAGGTAATGTAAACCTTTCTTTTGTGAAGACGGAAGTGGCTGACACATGATAATAACTTACTAATGACAATAATCCTTTGTTCGACAGATTGAGTAGAGATATCTTCTAAGCCTCCAGTTAACTGATTTAGCGTGATAACCATAACCCATTAGCTAATGTACAAGCGGGGGTTTTACCCTGACACAAACATCGTTAGCAAAAAGTGTGGGAACTTGGCAAGTTTCTAGCGTCGGAAGACTAGGAAAAAACCCAAGCCTAAGAAAAAACCCAAGCCTAGCTAATGTTTGTGACTAGACTGTACGTGAAGCCAGCACGGGAAAAAAAAGGTCCAACCTCTGAAGGCGTAAATCGCCAATAATAAATTTGTAACACCCCCGGGATCAAAATAGGAGGGCGCATTAACCAATTATATGTTTCGTTATATGTGCCTAAGCACAGACCTTAGGTCCACGTGATCGAGGTAGTGGGAGTAACTAATTTACCTATAGGCGAGAGAGGCTTCTCCTCGTCACTTTCCTTCTCGTATACGATCAAACAAAGTAACTTCTCAAAAAACACTGCGTTCCGAGAGTTAGATAAATTCACTTCACATATAGACAATTACTTGCAGTGTATAAAAGTTAAGAATAAACTACTTTTACCAGACATTCTTTACACATTAATTCTGCCCGACGAAGTCCTCGTGGAATCCCGAGATAAGAACCTCGACTCTACCGAATACCAACCGAGCAACCTAAGTTCTCACACATGGAGAACTCCTTCAGTATTCCTAGTGTCACCAAATCCAATCTTTACCTCTTTGCCCAACATAACCCCTTCTCCATATTGGCTCCCTAACGTGCGGGCAGAATAGGTCGTAAAGTAACACACGAATAGAAATCAACGGCAGAACGACTAAGTCCCACGACCACGAGGCAACCAGGACAGAGAAGATGATGGCAACAAAGCAGACAGACAGCAACTGAAGGAAGGAAGCAGTAAGTGACACAACAACAGAATAAGCATTTTTTTTACTTTTTACCTATATAAGAAATCAAAATATTACAGTGATTTAACGGAGAATATATCTGTGTGTATTTATGTTGTTAAGAAGTAGGAATAGAAAGAGGCAGGCAAATAAAGATAAAAAATGGATAGGAAACACGAAGAGATTAGGGAGAAGGCTTGTGGGCAACTGATTGAAGGAGAGAACGAAATCGTAAGGATGGGAGAGGACAACGAAGATGGCAGAGAGAACTTAGAGCAGAGCACAGGGGAAAGTAATGAAAACAACGCAAGAGTAGAAGCTAGAGGGGAAGTAGAGGACAAGGGAAATCCAAGCCAAGCACGACACCATGAAATACATGGAAATGCTAATGTCGAGAATAGAGGAGATGGATAGAAGTAGGAAAATGGATTTAGAGACGATAGATAGAAATAGGAAAATGGATTTAGAGGCAATGCAGAGGAATATGAAACGGGAACTTGAAACTTGGAGAGGACAGATGGAGATAAGCAGGGAAAAGGATGTATTTACGTTGAAAGAAACATTAAGGGATGAGATGGGAAAAAATAGAGAGATGCTAGAGGCGAAAATAAATGAATCGTCAGCGTGTGTAGAACTAAAGATAAATAAAATGGAACAAAAAACTTATTAAAGACCTAGAGAAAACAGAAAACAGGGTAATAAGTCAAATGAGAACAGAGATGAACAACAGTATAATAACGTTACAAACTAACTTAGGGGAGAAACAGGAGGAATTACAAGGGGAATAAAACGAGTCGACAAGAATGTGCTCTGTAGGTTGGAGAACGCGGACAAAAGGGTGAATGATATGTGTGTATCTGTACAAAAGCTAGCCGACGAACAAGAAACACTAAAACTCCAAGTAGCTCAGAAAATTGTTGAGCAGGATAAACGCTCAGAAATGATCGAAACAATAGTTGATTCTAGATTTAATGAGTTAGGCACTAATATAGAACAGAAAGTGAATAATGAAATCAGCAAACTAAATGAGGAAATAAGCGTCCTCACAGAGAAAATTAATAGCGGATGTCAAAAAGACAGGACTCCGGAAAATGAATCACAAGCGTCGGATAGTGTTTCTTGGACGACGGCTAACCACAAAGCACGTGCGCATACAGAAGTACTAGGGAACCAGGAGATCGCTAGTAGTTCTGTGGTGCATACTAATGTAAGCGAACCAGATAGTATACACGGGTCAGCACCGTACTACAATTCCTCTTTCATTGATATCCCATTGCCGGAATATAACGAAAGTGAAACAAACCCCATCCAGTTCATTGAAGAACTGGAAAACTATTTCAAAATTAAATGTATCCCGAAACACTTGTATATGTATATTGTTAAAAGTGCCTGAAAGGCAACAGTCTTATGTGGTTCGAGGTCACTTTATCTACTGATGCTCCATACGAGACATTTAAGCAAACATTCCGTAACAAATTTTTTAGTTACGAGAAACAAATGGATATAAAATACGAGATACGCAATGGGACATATGATAAGAGGAAAAACTTGACGTACAGCGAGCATTTTCTGGCCTTGGCTAAAAAAGCCAAACTTATCTCACCGAGTTACCCTGAACCGGAATTTGTACGAACGCTAATCAACCATTATCCGCAGGCAATTAGGCACAGCTTGCTAATCGCGCGCGTTAGCACATACGACCAAATGATAGAAATGCTAACTATCCTGGAAGCGGGCGACAATAGGGGTAATAATCAAAGTGGAAATAGGGAAGGAGGAAATAGCAGGGAAAATACGAGTAGGAACAACTCGAACTCCCGGACCTAACCGTTCAGACGAGAGGGGGGCAGCCGCGCCCGACATAACGGAAGAACAATGACCACTATCGAGGAGAGGACAGGAGATTTAGTAATATGCAGAGTAACAATAGACAATACAGGAACGAGAATAGGGACAACAATGGTTATGGTAGAGGGTACAAGGATCTCAGGAGGGACCAGAGGGGTAAAGAACCTAGGGTCAACATGATAAACATAGAGAGGAGTGCAGAGGGCCCACGGAACCAGATTTATGGAAATGTAAGGGACCATAGATACATTCCAGCGCAAAGAGGGGATACGATTATGACCGTACATGCACAAGGCCAGGAAATGAACAACGTACTAATCAGGTATATGTAAGCGAGGACCTGGATAGAAACCCAGCGCGGACACGAGAATGCGAAAACCAAATTGAAAGAGAGGGTCATGGATTGAACCCAAGAGCGGGTATCTATGAACCATATGCGCAGAATGGAGGGGAGGCCAGCTCGAGTACAAACAGCGGCCGACCTTTAAACTAATACCGGATTGCGTTAAAGCAGGGCATACCGCGATCCTTGGCAAACACCACCAACTGTGGACCATAGCGCCCGATGTTACGATCAAAAGTATAAATGTCGAAACAAAACCTATTGAGAATTTGCCTTACGTCTATGTGACAATAAATAAAAAACCACACCTAGCCCTAATAGACACCGGCTGCACGACAAACGTAATAAGTGAATCCTTCTATCACAGCCTGAGTAGGGAAAATTGCAAGATGGCTGCGATACCATTGTCGAATATATCTGCGTCGACAAGCCATAGGCAAAAGTAAACAAAGGATTAAGATACAAACGATGATAAGGATAACTATAGAAGGGGTGGATTTTGACATACTATTCATGGTTGTACCAAGGCTTTCCGCCAATATAATATTCTCTACAGAAATGTTTGAAGCGTTTAAATCTGAAATTGATTTCCTTGGCCGAACTTTAACACTTAATTACGATGGGAGTAAGATAATAGCCCCTATAATTGACAATAGGCTTTCAAATGACGCAATGGAGATAGACGAGTTAAATGAGGACGCCTTTTTTATCGGGAAAATAGTAATAAGGTAGTGAGCTAGACGAATATGACAGGGCCCCCGCAGTATATAATAGAATGAAAACATTGAGCGCAGTTAATGATGATATAAACGAAGTGGGGGAGATTGGAATAATGAATTGTACGTCAATTCGGTTAGCAAGTTCGATAAGGAAGCGACGAGGGATAATTTAGGGTATAACGAGGAAAATATCGAGGCCAAGGTACTCGAGAGTGAGGGGCTGAGTGACAGCCAGAGGGAATCTTTGAGGCAACTGCTATTACGCCACATACAAACATTCGATAGGAAAGCTGGAAAGTGCAACTCCTTTATGTACAAGTTCGATATTATTGAACATGAGCCGGTCAGATTGAAGTCTAGAGCCATACCTATAAATATCAAGGAAAGAGCAGATGCCGTAATAGCACAAATGCTCGATCACGGTATCATTGAGGACTCCCGGTCACCATACCTGTCCCACATTAATTGGGTAGCTAAGAAGAACGGAACCCTAAGGATGACCATAGACGCAAGGCAAATCAACACCTATATCGTGCCGGACAACTATCGCATAGAATCGGTTGATATTTCATTGGCAAGAATCAAGCGCGGGGAAATTCATATCTACCATTGACTTGTGTGAGAGTTTCCTCCAAGTGCCTTTGGACCCATCGGTTAGAAAGTACACGGCATTCATACACACGCGGGCCGTAGTTACCAGTTTTTCCTTCCGCTGGCCCGTATGGCGTCCGCACATCGTCGAGTGCACTCATAAGGGCACTAAGGTCCATATTCGGTGGCGATATAAGTAAGTCTGTGGTCCAGTTTCTGCGATGATCTACTGATCATCAACAGAAACTTTCGAGGAGCATCTAGCCGAGATCGACCATATCCTATCTACGCTACGGGAACACGGGATGACAGTGAACCCCGATAAATCAAAATTCATTAGGAACAAAGTGGAATTTTTAGGTTAACCTCATTTCTGAAAATGGGATAGGACCCAGCCCTGATAGGGTAAAGTCGATCCTGGCTATTCCTCCCCCGAGAAATGTAAAAACAAGTGAGAAGGTTCCTGGGAATTCTTATGTATTACAACTAAATTTGTAATAAACTACTCGCGCGAGGTAAGCCCGTTGCGAGAGTTACTAAAGAAGGGAACACGATGGACTTGGAACGAACAGTTACAAGCCACGTTCGACAAGGTCACGGAGCTATTCGCAAACTGCATTCTACTACAAAAACCCCGACATGTCGCTGCCCTTTCATATTTACACGGATGCGTCACAAGAGTGGACTGGGTGCAGTATTAACCCAGGTAGATCCAGAGGGTAATATCAATACGATAGCTACCGCGTCCCGGGCGACTACCAACGTAGAGAAACAGGCAATGGTCACGGAGCTGGAGTTGGCGGCTATTATTTCGCCACCCAGAAATTTCGTTCGTACATTTTCGGACATAAAACCATTGTACATTCGGACCATATCAGCATCGCATTCCTAAATAGGTGCAAGTTGGGTTCGAACAAGACCAGCCGGTATATATCGGAAATTCTCAGTTAACGACGTGGAGATCAACTATATCGCCGGAAGCGAAAATGTTTTTGCAGACATGCTGTCACGCCTCAGTCACGTGACTAGTAATCCGGACTACGTCCGAAACTCATAATCGCGAGGTGCAGATTATGAGGACAGTCGTCCATGTGAACAAAATGTTATGCAGGGACCTTATGAATATGAAAACACAACAGGAAATGGACCCGGATTTAACAGACCTGAGGAAAAAGGCCAAGGATATCGCCGACGCAAGTGATGCGGACACTTAAATGGGATTCTCGATGGCATACTTTATAAGAAATGTGGACGGGCCGAAATTGCCTGGAAAACAGTAGTCCCTAGGCACCTCGAGGAAGCCACTCATAAAAGAGTTCCACGCCGCGTTAATTCACGCTGGATGTGAACGCGTTGCATTAAACCTATCGCAATATTTCTACTTTAAGAGACTGCATAAAAAAGTAAGACAGGTTACCGCAACATGTGACCTATGTCAGAAGTGTAAAGGTCTCAATATACGTTTCGACGTTTCTCCACAAAATATAATTAGAAATAAACCTAACAGTCTGGTAACAATCGATACCCCACGACCCATGCCTACTGGAGAACTAGGGTATAGGCATATCTTGGTCGTGGTGGACACGTTTTCCAAATTTACGAAAATATATCCGATGAAAACAGTAACAACACAAGGCTGTTTAAGAAAACTCTTTATGATTACGAACGCAAATATGGGAAAATCGAGGCAATTTTGGCCGATAACGCATCTGTTATCGGAGCGCGAAATTCCGAGAAGGATTGAGCAAGAGGGGTACAAACTATATCATTGTTCTCTATACATGCCCTCGGGGAACCCTACGGAGAGGATGAATAAGGAGATCACTACGTGCTTAAGGATTTTGTGCCATAAAAGACACTCAAATTGGGTCGATATATCCCCCACATAGAGCACATGTTGAATCACGCTGTCAATAATGTGACGGGATATGCACCCATTACTTTGATGAAGGGGCTGCAACCGGACAAACTAGTCGCTAACGTACCTGACGCGATCAATATCGATGATGAATCACTTACCGATGAACAAAGATGCGAAAGAGCATTCCATAGGACGCGGACACTTGCGGACAAAAGAGGAAGCGGACCAAACGCTCTAAGCACGTTTGGCACCCGTCTATCGGCGACAAAGTGCTGGTAAGGAACCACACGCTATCTGACAATTACGCAAGGCTAACGCAAAAATGGATTTATTATGGAAAGGGCCAGGGCTCATATCCAAACAATTCGGCACCACACGTACGAGGTAAAGTGGGCCGACGCCAGGGACAAGGTTATGGGACGTTACCACTTACAGAAACTCAGGCCATACAAGGAGAAGGCGTGAGCGAACAAAGCCTATCTGGTTCGTAGCAAACTTATGTAATGGTATGGAGAGTGACAGGTGGCGAAGTTTCAAGATCGAGAAAATAAAAATGTGAATAAATTACCATTGCGAGTGTTCAGAGTTTGTTTGCGTGTGGGCGTAGTATCGCAAAACATGTATATAATAATAGTACAGGAGGCCTTTGCGAGTTAACAGACTGTGAAATTAGACACTAATAGTATTAAGGGTAGATAGACGGACAGTGAAAATGACACTCGAAAAATAGGAGGGAGAGATTTTTACACGTAAGAATGACAACGGAATGGATATATTACGTATGTGTGTATGTCTTGCATTGTACTATATTGTATTGTGTGCACAGGTAGACACTACTGTGATTTTAGGTATGAGATAAAGGTCAATGTAAACGCTGAAATTATGCAGTACCCAGGTAAGGAAGTGGTTATATACCGACAGAATTTTGATATAACATACAAAAGGTACAAACATATAAGCTCTACATAATCCCCAAACGAAAAAAAAAAAAAAAACAAGACCTGATAAATTATACTTAAATGCATGAACCAGTTTCACGGGATTCGAACTCAATACTAGCTGAGATTAGGACATAAATGAAAAGTATTAGTGAAAAAAAATAAATAAGTGTTGTATGGTAAAGTACCAAATATAATCAGTAATTAAAATAAATAACACTAATAAAGTGATTAAATAGGCCTAGATGAAAACGCTAATCGCGAGAGGAAAGGGCAAAATGACTGCGAAAGAAAATAAAGTGAAATGTCGATTTAGATATTAATCGTGATAATACCCCCATATTGATGAATATGATATAATTAATTGAACTAGTGTGAATATATAACACATGCATGTCCACTTTCAGCTAAGATTGAGGGTGATTAATAAATTGTTGATTTGAACTTAACGATGGAGAATGGATCTATATTTTTAAATGTTTTAACCCAATCGCTCGAGCGGGAAGCTGCAGTATCTACTTAATCCAGTAAATGTTAAAATGAGCCCAGATAGGCCATTGTCATTGTTTAATACATATAGGTAATTGAAGAAAACTTGTACAACAATCTGAATACGAATAATATCATGATGATTATGATTCTTTTGTCTAAAATAACAATCAGACAGCGTAAACATAGGAGCTAATGAGACAGGGTGAAGCTCAATGCACCTTATTGAAAGGCCGAGTGACGGTGTGAACCTATAAAGCGTGAGGAATTTATTTGTTGATTATATTTACAGAATTTAATTTGTAGACGTGGGCCGAAGCGGCACGTCACTGTGTTTGTATAACACGTGCTATTTTGTTGAAAATATTTGAGGGCAAGGGATCCCGTATTATCTAATAATGAGATGAGATGAAGTCATGGTCGCTGGTGAAAGCGAATGTGACAATTTGTGCGAATTTGTATTCGATGTTAATAATGAGATGAGATGAGGTCATGATCGCTGATGGAAGCGAATGTGACATTTGTGCGAATTTGTATTCGATGTTAATAATGAGATGAGATGGAGTCATGGTCGCTGGTGGAAGCGAATGTGACATACTATGCGATTCTGTATTCGAAGGAAATGATTTTGCACGCTTAAGAAAATAACGTCGTTTGGCTGAGTAATGACAGCTATGCTTTGGCAAAGTAAATGGGCCGAAGTATGTTGAGAATAAAATATTAAGAATCATGAATATTTCATGGATTAATAATCATGATGAATTCGTATGTATGCAATACCTATGGGGAAAAAAATGATATCAGGGGGTAATACTATCAATAATAATTGTATAACGATAGCACAGCTGCTTAAACGCGATATTTTAGTATTTGGTCGCAAAGATATAGATCCATGTAAATAAGTCTTATTGACTCAATTTAAATTAAATTTAGCAAAACTGAAGTATTATTCGCATATGGTTTGAAGTAGAACAAAACTGGTTCATCGCAAATGAATTCCCAAGCTGTAGACGCACATTATAATGTAGGTAGATATTAAGGTGTAAATTAAATTGAAAATAAACAGTTACACATGAAGAAGCAATTTATGCTATACTGGTATTCAACTAAATAGTTTTGAATGGTAATTGTATAAGCATGAATGGTTTGAGTAGGCCACCAAATTTATATTAAGGGTGTATCTTTTTTTTTTCTTTATGAATATTTATGTATGTCTATATTGCAGAAAGTGAGTCTATTAACCTCAAAGAAACGATCCCAGGTAAAAGGGATACATATCAGTGTTTACAATCTGAACATAATTGACGTGCTGGCAACACTCTCAGGATTAACGTGCTCTAACCAAAATATTATAGCCATTTTTTCTTTAAAGGCCACTATAGCTATGATACTAGCATTATATTACGCGAGAGGATTATAAACAAATAAAAAAATCCCTTGATTTTTCCATTTGTTTATAGGGCATTTGTGGCAATCCATTCATACAGCATCCTGTGTAAATCTAAATAAATCCCTATCGGCAATAATAATCAGATGAAATTATAACAACATAAATGAAGCAGTTACTGGACTTAGGTCATATTTATATTCAAATTGATCAGGAAAGCGAGTAGAACCTGATTATGTAGGAGCAAAGGCCATATAAAATGATCCAAAGAAGTCAGCATCAATGTAATCAAATTATTAGTTATTAAAGAAGGCAGACAACTCAGGTAATGTAACCCTTTCTTTTGTGAAGACGGAAGTGGCTGACACATGATAATAACTTACTAATGACAATAATCCTTTGCTAGACAGATTGAGTAGAAATATCTTCTAAGCCTCCAGTTAACTGATTTAGCGTGATAACCATAACTCATTAGCTAAATGTGCAAGCGGGGGTTTTAACCCTGACACAAACATCGTTAGCAAAAAGTGTGGGAACATGGCAAGTTTCTAGCGTCGGAAGCCTAGGAAAAAACCCAAGCCTAAGAAGAAAAAACCCAAGCCTAGCTAATGTTTGTGACTAGACTGTACGTGAAGCCAGCACGGGGAAAAAAAGGTCCAACCTCTGAAGGCGTAAATCGCCAATAATAAATTTGTAACACCCCCGGAATCAAAATAGGAGGGCGCATATAACCAGTTATATGTTTCGTTATATGTGCCTAAGCACAGACCTTAGGTCCACCGTGATCGAGGTAGTGGGAGTAACTAATTTACCTATAGGCGAGAGAGGCTTCTCCTCGTCACTTTCCTTCTCGTATACGATCAAACAAAGTAACTTCTCAAAAACACTGCGTTCCGAGAGTTAGATAAATTCACTTCACATATAGACAATTACTTGCAGTGTATAAAAGTTAAGAATAAACTACTTTTACCAGACATTCTTTACACATTAATTCTGCCCGACGAAGTCCTCGTGGAATCCCGAGATAAGAACCTCGACTCTACCGAATACCAACCGAGCAACCTAAGTTCTCACACATGGAGAACTCCTTCAGTATTCCTAGTGTCACCAAATCCAATCTTTACCTCTTTGCCCAACAATAACCCCTTCTCCAATTCTTACTTTAAGGGAGGAAAGAAGATTACGAGTATTTGAGAATAAAGTTCTTAGGAAATTTTTTGGACCAAAGAAAGATGAACAGAGAGGTGAATGGAGAATACTACTTAACAATGAACTATATGGTCTTTATAGGAAGCCAGATATAATATGAACAGTTAAGTCTTGTAGACTGCGATGGGCTGGACGTGTGGCACAAATGGGGAATGAAAGACGTGCATGGAACCTTCTTGTAGGAAAACCTGAGGGAAAACGCCCACTTGGTAGACCAAGAATGAGGTGGGAGATTAAGATTATCCATGATTTGAGGGAATGTAGATTATACAGGGATTGATTGGAAAACATTAGCTCAGGATAGGGATGTATGGAGAACTTATGTCCGCGCGGCCATGAACCTACGGGTTCGATAGCGCCAGTTAGTTATACTCTGATTCACTTACATTGTCAAAAATACAATAAAATACATTAATTCGCAGATAGGCAACGAAAAGAAACCCCGCTTTAGAGGGGTTGAAACCCCTATACGTTTAAAACTGCAATAGATAGTGGTAAACTACATTATATTTTTACATAGAGAGATATTAAGATAAAGTATTGACGAGTTGGTTCGGGTGATAGCGTTTTGAAACTTTTATTAGGAAGATTTCAAGTCTACGTTCAGAAGAAAACATGAGAATCCATGTAAAAACTGGTAGTGAATTTTCATAAATTTTTAATCCATGGAAAATTTAAACAGGTATGAAAACTTGGAAGGATATGTTTTACGCTGCAATCTTTTAAACTTTGTTTCCTTATCATAAAGAACAAGTTGTTGTGTTTGGGAACCTTTCATATTATCACAATACAAATATCAACTTAACTTCCCACTGTTAGTCACATCAACAAAACCCCATAGTTCTTGGTGATGGTAGAAAAATCTTAGTCAACTGCTGTGGTCTCTCGGTTACGGTAGCGTCGTTACCTCTTATTCGCGGGTCCAGATTTCGATTCCCGGTTAGGACAAGTTTCCTTGGTAGGTCCCTTCTTTAGCATTAATATATGAGTGAATGGTCCGGCTTGTCTTAAATATCTAGGAGATGGTCGCGGAATTTAGCTGATCACTCATTTGGGAGGCTCTCCATGTCCTTGGCTGGTAAAAAAAAGTATGTACAGCCTTTGAAATAATTGATGGTGCACAGATAATTTTCAAGTCTCAGAACGAAGCCATTGCGCATGATCAGAAATCAGCTATTTGGTTCACAAGTATACAACTATTTGATAAACTAAATTCGTTCTATTTCGTTTGTGTCATGCAATGGAAAACAATTTCGTGTAAATAAGTAGTGCGGTAAATACTAAAAATAAAACAAAGCAAAATAAATTAAATAAAAGAACGAAAATGAATTGAAATAAGAACTAGAGAGAAAAAAAGCATGACAGCAGGATTGAACACGTGAGCTCATGCACGGGAAACAGAAGCACCCTCCACTAGACCACAACCATCTCTCCTAGAAATTGTTTCGAACACGTGAGCTCATGCACGGGAAACAGAAGCACCCTCCACTAGACCACAACCATCTCTCCTAGAAATTGTCTGTATGAAGCGATGCAGTACTTCAGGACTGACTTGTATAATGAAATTAGATATTAACTTAATTTAAATTAATCAGCAGGTCTGGCTCCCCCCCCCCCCCCCGATGGAGTCACGATGCGCGCACAGGAACCATACACATTGTGAGAAGGTGAGTGAAGACAGAACAAGAAACCCGTGTTTACAAGTACCGAAACAAGTACACACGTATACAGCAAAACTGAACCTACACAGAAGTAATTGTAAACCGGGCAAAATAAGGGCCACGTTATCATGACTGAAGTGTTGTTTTAACACGCAAACGAACTTGTAATATACTAATACCGCTAATAATATAACATACATATTAGTTGATTGTCAACAGTTATTTATTATAGTTACATGCAAGTAGTAGACATGTAAGACAATGCATGAAATGGTTACTGTTGCGTTATCTGTTGCAGTGTATGACCATATACATATGCACCGTATCGAAAACAAAACTTCTGCGAGTCGGTGATAAACACGTATATTCAAAAAATGTCCTCTCCACGTTACAAGAGGTGGTGGAGGCAAATCAAAACTATTTAACGTCAATAGTATCCAAGTTTAGCATGGTATTCTGTTCATCGCCTGCCAATATGGATTTTACAGTACACATGACAGATTTACCTGAATTTTTCGCAAGCACACTATCTATACTTTTTTCGAATTGCTATCACAGCTGCATCGGTAGATTGTACCATGTGTATGGACAACTCGTTCACAAGTGTAACGGGTTGTGACATGTCAATTGTTGCAGATTCCAAAGCAGTGATTGTTTTCGGAACTATGGAAAAGTTTGTTTTAATTGCGGTCAAATCATGACGTAACTGCTCTGTGACCGGACATTTTGCCTCTCTAATACATGCTCACTCTCTTTCATCAAGCTCATTTAAAACGTCCACAACTACTTGGAAATGTGTGGCATGGTACATTGCCGCCTCCAACCATGTTCCCAACGTGTTACCACAGGTCTTGGAGGAATAGGTATACCTGGAGCCATATCTCGAAATTTCCTCAATCTTGAAGGGGCTTTTAGGATTTTTTTTACTTTAGATATAAAACCGTCGACATTGATATACAAATACCTTGTTGCTTCAGCCACTCGATGGATTCCATGTGCGAGACATGTTTGATTAATTAATGTAGGATAATGTTTCTTAAGTTCTTTCCCTAATTTCACCACATAATGTGCACCATTAGCCACGAAGAGGGGAACATTCCATCAGGATGCGCAAGAGAAAAGGATCTCTCAAAAAAGATTAATAATGGTCGAATGATTAACAACAGGCAGTTCCTCAGATGTTAATAAGAATTTCTTCCCTGGTTCTACAGGAGACAGTATCCCGATTACAACGTTTGCTACAGATCTTCCAGCGGAATCAGTGGTTTCATCAATGGATACCCAGATTTTTTTTTGTCCGCGACTGATTTTTGTATAACATGTATCACGCTGTCGTAACATTTATGCATATAATCGTGTATTTGTGTGCAAGACGGAAGTTGTCTGCCGGTGTACCTTTCCATGAAGTTACGAAAATGTTGATTTTCGAGTTTATAGAATGGTATATCTGCATATACCATCTCTAATACAATTCTTCAAAAAACACATTATTGTCAGAATTTGTTCCAGAGGATGATATATCTTCATTCTCTCTACTTTCAAACAATAGGTATAACATTTGTCTTATGTTTCTGGTGTTGCAGTGTTCAGTTATCTTCTCTCTTCGTCGTTTACCGCGTAGTATTGAATGACATAATTTACAAGCAATTATATCTCCATTTACAGACAAATACGAACAATTTAATTCCTGTACAATGTTATATACATTGGACACACGAGACTTCTCCATATTCTACGAATTGCCTTGTATACATAGGACTAACACATTCATGTACAAACGGTCTGCCTGTTTCATGCGCACAGCACTAGTTGTTATCAGACATTGAATGTCCCAGGTTTATACTTTACGACCTGTGGTAATGTAAAAAAATACCTACAAAGGGAGAGGTTTAATTAAGGAAAATAAAAAGAGAAATCCTGCATCTGAATATATATTCAGATTGTTTTCCCAAACACAACTTAGCAACTTGTTCTTTATGATACGAAACTATATAGTTTACAGTTGTATAGAGATTGGGTAGTTTTTGCCGTAAACTTTTTAGATACTACTACGTATTAAGAGAATAAAGTAGACTTTATATTCGAGGGAGAAAAAGTTTATAGCGCGAAGAAATTAACCTCCCGAATGAATAATGCCGAAATATGACAGCAAATTGTGTTAAATTGTGACGGGGCGAATGTGACTTCCTTTGTTATAGTTACAATAATTGTAACTATAATTATTATAATAATAAAACGACGCAGTTGGTAAAGATTTTCCATTCATTCATGAATTCTCTTTTTCGATATTTTCCGTTGTATATACTTTTACGGGTATACTCCTTCCTGCCTTACATGGCATGATCTGTTGGGAAAGGGTTTTAATTTTTGTCTAATGCCACCAGGTTATATTTTATGACATTTCTGGCTTTCTCCCCTGACATTGACGGAATTATAATCAATTTCTTAGGTTGGGGCGCCTGGAATGTGGAAATATGTTATTGAATTTACGAAACAGCGAGTCGATCAAGCCACATAGATGTGCTCATATTGCTAAACAATCGGAACTATCAGAGAAACACTACCGATCACGCCGTGATGACATCGGTTCGCCGAATTTCATTATCTCATACTCAATTTACAGTTCTCTATCATAACCTCTCTATGTAAAAATGAGTGTGAGTCTGTCTGTCCTTTATGGACTCAAAAAATACTTAAACGATTTGAATTTTTATTTTCCATCATTTAGAGAAATTTCTGGGGAAATTAACGTATATAAACATATTACAGTACGCACTATAGGGCCGGAGCTAAAAATACGGGGGTCATCGGTGCACTAAAAAGTAGTCTTTTGAACGCTTAAATGGCTTACCCTACCTAAACTATAAGAAATACACAAAATTAATGAACACATAATTGAATACCTAAAAAAAATTCTACAAAAAAATCCGCGACAGCATATGTCTACCTTTTACGGATAACTCACAATAATCATTTTTGTCTTTCAGTTCACTGATGTCAAAAAGAACGGGATAAGTAGATTCCCGGGCAACGCCGGGTAATCAGCATGGGGTATCTAAAATAGTCACGATATAAATGTATTTTTTTCTTTTTTACTTATTCAACTAAACATAAAACTCATTTAATTTATTTAGGCATAGCAGTGCATGCTGGGTATTATTTAGTTATGTATTATATAATTTTGATCTCAAAGCGTTGAGACACTGTAATAATTATAATAAAATAAGAATATTATGTTTTTTGGTCTCTGGGTTTTTTTTTTCGAGGTTTGCTCATGAGGATGTAACCTAAATGAAACATTTCTGGAAATGTATCAAGTTACCACACTTCAATTTTCGCACCAGTGACAGGAATCCGCTGTAATTACAATTTATTCTCGAATTTACTATATTTTCATTTTAATACAGTAAAACTTGTTTAAACCGGAACGTGAATAATGCGGAAATATCTCCAATGTGAACAAATTTATTGGTCCCGGCGAAATAATAGTAATATTACGTGTATTTATTATGCATAAAACGGAATCTGTCCAACGCGGAAACGGAAGGACATTTCTACACAATTAATGAAAAATTCATCTCCAACACATCTAGAATAAAACTAGAGTTATCTACCAAAAAAAAAAATTACCATCAAAAGCGTGGGGTGCTTTTTATGGTTTTTACATTTTATTCTTAGAGATTTTACTTTTACCAATATCTGTTTATTATCAAATATATTAATTGATATAGAGCATCCCACCCTTTTGATGGTAATTTTTTTTGTAGGTAACTCTAGTTTTATTCTAGATGTGTTGGAGATAATTTTTTTGTTAATCACTTTAATTTTATCCTAAGCGTGTTGGAAATTAAAATTATTTTTCATTTTTTAGTTCGGTTTTCTAAATAAAGCGTGCTGTTATAGTTTTTTTTAAACTATTATTTATTAACATAATATTCAAATATTATTGGATTATTTTCTTACAATATCTGCACTCTCTTTAAGAAAATTTTAGGTTTATAATTAAGCATCATTTGAGATTAATTAACTATGCTGTGCTCTTTTTGATCTGGTGAAGTTAATATACATTATAAAATGTAATTGTAAGTTATCAAATACTGACCAGCCTCTTGGGCTAGTGATCAGCGTTTCTGACTACAGTTTATGAGATCCCGGGTTTGATTCCCGGTCAAACCATAGGCATTTTTCCTTAAATGTAATTATTCCTGTGGTTGTCCATAGTCTGGAATTTAGGTTCAGATTAGGTTAAAAACTCTCCTGGCACTTCAGTATCATTTATCACCTCATCATATCATTGGGGTAACATATTTTAATTTAAGAACCTGGCCAGGATCATCAGGACATCAAAAAAATAAAGGCCGGTAATAAGTTGCGGACTTATTGACTTTTTAATCAATCGTTGTAAGAAATTAATATTATATCCTCTGGTAGCTCAGTTGGTAGAGCGGTGGACTGTAGTGGTATATAATTTCAGTAATCCATAGGTCACTGGTTCAAATATGGCCCGGAGGATTTTTTTTAGAAGATTATTACTTTTAGCTCATACTACAATAGTATCAAATTTAAAGATATTTACATTTTTGTCTTATTCTGTAAAATATTAATGACAATTTTGTAAACTTATATTGTAATTTATACAAAAAATATGAGAAGGATACGATTAACTGTAACCATTTATCTATATTAAAATATTCAAAAATATTATAATAATGTTAAATAATAATAATAAAAAATATATAATTATATTCGTGCCTAGACTCTAAAAATATTTTAAGTAATTAAATTTTCATGGGTTTATGACAATCAATTAAACTAAAAATAAAAAAAAAGTTTAAAAAACTAATACAACACGCTTTATTAGAAAACAAAACTAAAACAACACGCTTTATTAGAAAACAAAACTATAACAACACGCTTTGTTAGAAAACTAAACTAAAAAATAAAAAAATAAATAATAGTTTGAACAAACAAAACAACACGCTTTGTTAGAAAACCGAAATAAAAAATGAAAAATAACTTCAATTTCCAACACGCTTGGGAAAAAAATGTTAAAAAAGCGGAAAGACAGAGAGAGAAATAAATTAGTTTCCACCTCATTGAATTCCCTTTAGGAAAAAAAAAACAATAAGGAATAATTCCTGCCGCCGGGTGAAGTATCGATTCTACCTGTACCTGAAATTTTCTTTCGGCCTCACTGCACACTCGTTATACGAAATATAGATACTTGTCTTACAAATAACTTTGCACTGAAAAATCATAAATTAGTTTAAGTTCTGAGACCGATCTTTCACAGGTAGCGCTCTGAATTTACGGAATAAAGATGGCTGAAACGTATGCATCATTCTCATTAAGCATAAAAGTGAAAGTGATTGAAGATAAATCTCCAAATTTCCGGACCGATGCTCCAAAGTCAAGCTCTAGCTCTTGCTAAATCCCTAGAGAATAATGTACCAAGGCATCTTCTGGTTGGCTGACAGTTTTAAAAGACTACACAATGTAGTGTGGAATGTAATTTGCGGGGGATCGAAGGATATGGACGAAAGTGTATTCAGTGAGCGAAAACAGAAAATACATACTTGAATCATGATTCGCGCCTAAGAGATATTTTTAATGCTGACGAAATAGGACTTTTTTTTTTTTTTTTTTTTTGCGCGTACCGTCGAAGTCGCTCATGCATACTGTAAATTCACTTTTCAACGGCAGCGGAACTACAATTAATCCAAGGTACGTAAAAATATATATACGGTACTGTATAATGTAAGATTATTAATAAATTGTAATTTTTTATAATGCGAACGTTTGTCCAATGTGGAAAAAAAATTGTCCCATGCGATTCCGCTTTGTGCAAGTTTTACTGTATCAAGTGAATATGCAGGGACATAAAATTTAACACATGAAAACCTATCCGACTACTACATAAGGCTGAACCTCGTTTCATGCAGGCTGGACAAGTGGAGTGTATACCTATATCCGGCGATATTGGCAAACAACCAGTATCTACATTTTATATATAACTATATGTTGCAAAATACTTCCTTAAATATACTACTCAAGGTCAAACCGGTATGGTTATATTTAGATTTCGCAATAAAAAAAGTATTCAGAGACGCAGTGGATGAAATACAATGCGCTACATTCCAAGCAACTCTATTCTGCAATTAAGCTTGAGTTATTTCTGGGTAAACATGTTACAAGCATTTGTTACTTTAAGTAAATTAAGACATTGTACAATATAAAATATAAAAGGTGATTGAAAACAACTCCAACAGTTGTTGCCGGCACGGCGGACTAATAAATAATTTTCCAATGGAACATTCAAGTCAGAAAATGCAGAATTTGGGTCTTTATAGAACGTAAAAAATATCCTCACATTGATTTATTTTTATTTAATTCTTATTTATAGATGCTCTAATATCCAAGATCACGTCACATCTAGTATATTTAAATCTTTTAAGTAATGTTGTGTGTTTGACAAGAGTTTTCTCACGAAGTTCACTGATAAAATGGAGATTATGATGGAAATGATATTCGTAATGAAATTCTAATCCTCAACTTGCATTAACTACGGGAAAAATAACCTCAATCAACTTAATTGGCAATGTGGTTTGAACCCTGGATTTGCCGAATACGAATCTCAAAGGCCTGAGCCCACTCTCTCGATTTGCTGCATTTTGTTTGGTGAACTATGAAGGATTTGATTAACAATATTAGAAGAACTTACCGCACGAAACAGTATAGCACAGAACCACAAATCTTAGACAATGTGTTAATTTATGATGTTTCATTATGAAAATACATTTCACTGATGGATTCTATTCAGAAAATTTTATTTTAGAAACTTTTCATTAACACATTCAAATATTTTAAGTAAGTACTGGAGTTTATATACAATGACAACATTCATTTGTAACCATGGAATTTGTCAGAAGAAGGTACAAAGTACTGAAACAGCTGTAACGAATTTGTATTTTAATAAATTTGAAAATCATTTAAAACTTTAACATTTTTATTTTTATTTAATTACACGTTTTATATTAGCCTGACCTATATCTGTCTATATAACGGAATCTTTGAACACGATTTTCACTCACTTAAAACATTGGATCGACTTGAAACTTTATATACTTGTAAAGGACCAATGACAATACAGTAATTTCATAAAAAAATTTAAGAACCTGGCCAGGATCATCAGGACATCAAAAAAATAAAGACCGGTATAATAAGTTGCGGACTTATTGACTTTTTAATCCATCGTTGTAAGAAATTAATATTATATCCTCTGGTAGCTCAGTTGGTAGAGCGGTGGACTGTAGTGGTATATAATTTCAGCAATCCATAGGTCACTGGTTCAAATACGGCCTTGAAGATTTTTTTTTTTAGAAGAGTATTACTTTTAGCTCATACTACAATAGTATCATTTTTAAAGATATTTACATTTTTGTCTTATTCTGTAAAATATTAATGACAATTTTGTAAACTTACCACATTGTAATTTATCCAAAAAATATGAGAAGGATACGATTAACTGTAACCATGGGTTTATGACAATCAATTAAACTAAAAATAAAAAAAATAGTTTAAAAACTAAAAAAAACACGCTTTATTAGAAAACAAAGCTAAAACAACACGCTTTATTAGAAAACAAAACTAAAACAACACGCTTTGTTAGAAAACTAAACTAAAAAATAAAAAATAGTTTGAATAAACAAAACAACACGCTTTATTAGAAAACCGAAATAAAAAATAACTTCAATTTCCAACACGCTTGGGATAAAATTAAAGTGGTCAACAAAAAATACATCTCCAACACATCTAGAATAAAACTAGAGTTATCTACAAAAAATAATTTTACCATCAAAAGCGTGGGGTGCTTTTTATGGTTTTTACATTTTATTCTTAGAGATTTTACTTTTACCAATATCTGTTTATTATCAAATATATTAATTAATATAGAGCACCCCACGCTTTTGATGGTAACATTTTTTTGTAGATAACTCTAGTTTTATTCTAGATGCGTTGGAGATGATTTTTTTGTTAACCACTTTAATTTTATCCTAAGCGTGTTGGAAATTAAAATTATTTTTCATTTTTTAGATCGGTTTTCTAAATAAAGCGTGCTGTTATAGTTTTTTTAAACTATTATTTATTAACATAATATTCAAATATTATTGGATTATTTTCTTACAATATCTGCACTCTCTTTAAGAAAATTTGAGGTTTATAATTAAGCATCATTTGAGATTAATTAACTATGTTGTGCTCTTTTTGATCTGGTGAAGTTAATATACATTATAAAATGTAAAACGCACGCCCATCATCATATCCAAGTGTTTCATGCTTTCGGGCAAACCGTTTATTTCTGAATATGGGTCCCTCTTGAAAAGTGATCAATCGAAGTCTTGCACAATGCAATGGCTAATTAAAGTTGGTTGTTTTGAATTACCCTATAAAAGTTATGTAGGGTTAAGTTTGGTAATTTCGTGAGTGTTTATTTCATGACATACTTAATCCTCTGAAGGACTGTAAAGTAAGATCAGTCTATGTGCATATTTAAGGTTCACTATTGTTTATTTTTAAACACTCAAAAAACCACAAAAATGATATTAGTGTTTTTATGAAATTTCAAAAATGTACCACGAATTTACCAATCTCTATCCTACACAAGACTGCTGAAGTATATTAAATGAAAATAACATTACAGGTATTAAACAATTTTCTCGGTACCAGTAGTTGTTAGTGTATGTCTGAAGCAACGCGAGATCTTAAATATGAAATTATATTTTGGAAATAAATTTGCGAATAACTCACTATTTTTACTTACATTTTATTTTTAAGACAATTGAACCATCTTGTTCATATCGTATTTCAGACCTTGAGCGAATACCAGTAGGTTGTGTATTTCTCTTATTGTGTTGTATTCACTCATATTTTAATTAATGATAAATGTAGAAAGGGTTAATGATGAAATATGTACTGACTATTACTCCAACTTGACATTTTTCTCCGAGACTTATTAAACAAAGAAAACAAGACAGGTTGACAGACGTGATTTAAATCCGGGACATTCCTAACAAACTGACCAAGTCTGCATCTTACGGAACCCGTAGATTCAATTCCGCTATCAGTAAGATTCCTGTCCTCAGCCAATTGAATCCAGTTGATATCACCGATATCCAGGTCACCCACCAAGATGTATCTGAATATTATCCTCCATATACGTCTAGGCCTTTCTAATGGTCTTTTGCAAAAGTGTTTCCTAATGAAAATATAAAGAACTTTCATTGTCATGAACTGCAATGTATCAAGTCTCGTAGAGTTGATAATCCTACCAATATTAGGAAGACAAATTATGCAGTTCCTCACATGATTCCTCTATTCCAATTTTCGTCCCTTATGGAAACGAATATTCGTTTCAGCATCCCATTTCCCAACAATTTTAGCTTGATTACTTCCATTAACCTTAGAGACCTTAATTCACACCCATTGTCTACATTATATCGTGTTATAAATTTTTATTTATAGAGGGGATTACAATTTTTGTAAGGAATATTAATATATTGATTTAAGGGGAATACATGTTTTAGTGTAATCCATGAGTATGTATTCATACATTTTTATTTTATGGGTAAAAATTAGATTGGAATATATCAGAATTGTTTTCGTACTCATAGAAAAACCCCGAGGAGAGAAGAGACATTCAACTGAATAATATTATTAATAATATTTTTTTTTATTTACTTAGCAATATTCCACAATACAGTGTTTCTCCTTCAACCCAAAGTGATTTGTCGCCAGAGGTTCCTGTCTAAAACATCTTCTTCCCTCAAATCTGTAGCTTTCATACTTCTTTCCACTCCGTCCATCCATCGTTCTCTAGGCCTGCCTCTTCCACTTCTTCCATTGAGTTTTCAATTAAGGACCTTCTTTGGTATTCTCTCTTCTTCCAAATAATAATAATAATAATAATAATAATAATAATAATAATAATAATAATAATAATAATAATAATAATAATAATAATAATAATAATAACCATAACAATAATGATGATATTATTATTATTATCATTATCATTATCATTATTGTACGAATTTAATAGTTTAAGACTGCATTTAATTTCTCCATGAATATGATTTTGATCTGTTTACATTGATCCTTTAAACTGATCGTTGATCCGGAGAGTCCCTCTATATCTCTGTTTGGTTAAACAAGTATGCATGCGATCCAGGGTTTAAAAACTTTAACAAGTGGTATTCATGTAAGGCCCCTGTGATGTGGGGCACGTGAATGTACTCATAAAGGAAGAAATCATCATCATCATCATCACTCCAGGGATTAGGCAATTGCCCGTTCCGACTTCATAATGCATCAGCCCAACGTCTTCTAGGTCTTCCAACATCACGTC
The DNA here is from genome assembly GCA_030220185.1 of Diploptera punctata. Lineage (NCBI taxonomy): Eukaryota > Metazoa > Arthropoda > Insecta > Blattodea > Blaberidae > Diploptera > Diploptera punctata. The sequence goes on along the minus strand of JASPKZ010009372.1, from coordinate 2,333,275 downwards.
TTCCTCTTGCTTGATAATTTCTTGCTAACAGTGGATATCTCTCCTTACTCATTCCATCCATGTGATCAATCCATTTCTGTCTGTAATTCGTGACTTTATCCAATAAAGGCTGTACTTTCAATTCTTCTCTTATATCCTCATTTCTTATTCTATCAAGTCATGTACATCCTTTTACTTGTCTTAGGAACCTCATCTCCGCCGTCTGTATTCTATCTTTCTGTCTTTTCACTGGAGCCAAAGTTTCACATCCATACAATATTGTGGGAACCGCCATAACATTATACATTTTTATCTTGGTTTCTTTTCTAATTTTATTTTTGAATGTTCTCTGTATTGTTCCACACACCGTCTGAAATTTATTTATTTTGGAGTCAATATCTCTTTCCACATTGTAGCCAACATCACAGCCCAAATATTTGAAACTAGACACCTGTTCTATACTTTGATTTTCTAAAATAATTTTGGATCTCACTGGATCTCTTCCTCTAAAAGCCATGGTCTTCGTTTTCCTTACAGAAATCTTTAGATCGTATAATTTACATATTTCATTTAATGCATGCATTGATTTCTGTAAGTCGTCTTCATTTTTCTGTATTATGATTACATCGTCAGCAAATAAAAGATTATTTATGCACACTTTATTATCCATTCTTATTCCTGGATTCACTAAAACTTTCCATTTATTTAAAATATCGTCTATATATATATATATATATATATATATATATATATATATATTAAACAAAGTGGGTGATAAACTACATCCTTGCCGTAATCCAGTATTTGTTTTGATTGTATCTGTTCTTTTGAATCCGGTATCTATAATTATATTTGTGTCTTCATATAATTTCTTTATTGTTTCAACAAGGCACAGCGGGTATCCTTTCATTCGTAATATTTCCCATAATTTTTGTCTGTTTACTCGATCGAAGGCCTTATCCAAATCTATAAATCCTATGTGAGTTTCTAAGTTTTGTTCTCTTCTCTTTTCTATGAGTTGTTTCAGTGTAAAGACATTGTCTATACATGATCTTCCCTTTCTGAATCCACTTTGATTTTCACTTATTATTACTTCTGTTATGTTTCTCAATCTATTATTTTCGTATATATCTTGTAGCCAGTATTCATTAAGCTGATCCCTCTGTAATTCTCGCAATTTCTCCGGTCTCCTCTTTTGAATATATTCTTCACAATTGCTGTTTTCCAAGTGGTTGGAATCCCATAGGTCTGCCAACATATATTAATTAGATGAAGTATTCGTAGTTTACACAATATTCCACTATATTTGACTAACTCCATATTCATATTATCACATTTTAAAAAATGATCTTAGTTATTTGAAGGTTTTCTCTTGTTCATAAGAATCATCATTAATGTCAATAGCCTAATATACCTGGTTGAGTGGTAGACAAGGCCTTAAGGCCTTAACTCTGCCAGGTAAAATAAAGCTATTATTATTATTATTATTATTAATATATCAGTCTACTATACAGTATTTACATCTACACCAATTTCCTTGGAGTTATTCAAATATATTTATTTATTGGATTTCTAATCTCTTATCAGATTCTTGTCATCTGCATTAAAACCTTGTGAACATAATTTACATATAAGCTTAGATTGCTCTCAACATTTTCCCTAATGACACTTTCAATGGTGAAATTGAATAACTAAGGTGATACTGGGATCGAATACACATCTTAAAATGCTTCCATTTAAGCCAACTCGCTGGAGTGAATGATATTAGTAGATATTACATTTATCTAAAATGTACATAAAACTGTTAGTGTAAGGTTAAGGAAAGACATTTAAAATAGGCCTACCTGAGATCTCAGTCTTCCTCAACTTTATAAGGTTGTACAATTTTACAACATTATAAAGACTGATATCTCGGGTACCTATTTTATATTTTAACTTTTACATAGTGACCTCAACGGTGTTTCGTAATGAATTTTAAAAGTATTAAGTAAAGACACTAATCAATTTCAAAGTTAAAATTTTTAATTCGCATCATTACTCTTATTTTTTGGTGGATTTGCATTCTCCTATTTCTATATCTACGCTTGGAGATAAGTAGGCACACATGCAAATTTTGTGAAGAATTAAGTATTCATGTACCAAAACCTTTTATCGCGCTGAATACTTCTGTAACATTTATCGATCGCTTTTAAAATTCCCACCGAAGGAACCACCTCTTTAAATTTTCCAGACCCGAAATGTTCCATCGATAGGTTCGAACTCGCGATCCTTATCTTGGGCCCAGAGTCGTAAGGATTGCACAAAAGTCTTCAGTCATTTGAAGAACTGTTAACGTACTATTAGCCTGATTGTAAACATAGTAAAATTGTTACAATTGCGTCAATTGTCATACGCTAGAATTAATGGGATGATAGCACCAGAAAAACCTTGGCATGTACGTTAAGACCTGCCTCAACGTCAGGTTAGCGTGAAGGTCGAGCGCTTATTTAAGGCGGTAACGTTGGCAACATTTTAAACACTTTGTAATGTTTACACATGTTGGCAGACGTATTACAGACTGTTAAATGTTGTTTCAATAAGCTTCAATTTGACGGACGCGTCCTTCCAACAGAGCACGTCTTCCCATTATAATATTCTATACCAACCTATTAGAGACACGAAATCTATCTTTTGAAATACCTTTAACTGCATATTGTTTAATAATTTCGAACTTTCCATTATGTGGCATGCCCTTCCCATAATAATACCTTTCGAAAATATTGTTTTCATTTAAAATAAATAATAGTTTAAAAACTACAACACGCTTTATTAGAAAACAGAACTAAAAAAGGAAAAATAATTTTAATTTCCAACACGCTTGGGATAATATTAAAGTGGTCAACAAAAAAATAATCTCCAACACATCTAGAATAAAATTGCAGTTATCTACAAAAAAAAAATTCCCGCCAAAAGCGTGGGGTGCTCTATATCAATTAATATAGTTGATAATAAACAGATATTGGTAAAAGTAAAGTCTCTAAGAAGAAAACGTTAAGACCATAAAAAGCATCCCACGCTTTTGATGGTAAAATTATTTTTTTTTGTAGATAACTCTAGTTTTATTCTAGATGTGTTGGAGACGATTTTTTTGTTGACCACTTTAATTTTATCCCAAACGTGTTGGAAATTAAAATTATTTTTCATTTTTTAGTTCGGTTTTCTAATAAAGCGTGTTGTTTTAGTTTATTAAAACTATTATTTATTATTTATTTTTTAGTATGGTTTTCTAATTAGGCGTGTTGTTTTAGTTTTTTAAACTATTATTTTTTTAAATTTTTAGTTTAATTGATTGTCATAAACGGGAATTCCATGAAAATTTAATTGCTTAATACTCTACTAAAAAAAAATCCTCCGGCCCGGATTTGAACCAGCGACCTATGGATTACTGAAATTATATACCACTACAGTCCACCGCTCTACCAACTGAGCTCTTACAACGATTGACTAAAAAGTCGTTAAGTCCGCAACCCATTACACCGGTTTTTATTTTTTTTCTGATGATTCTGACCAGGATTTTAGAAAAAAAATTATGAAATTATCATATTGTCATGGGTCCTTTACAAGTATACAAAGTTTGAAGTCGATCCATGTTTTTAAGTGGGTGAAAATCGTGTTCAAAGGTTCCGTTACATAGATGGTCCGTTACATAGACAGATACAGGTCAAGCTAATATAAAGCGTGTAAAAAATACGTCAGCGGAATTATACAGCATTTTTAAATCGTACGCATGTTATGCGATTTAGAATAAATCACAAATTCATCATCATTCAAATTTATTATAAGCTGACGCCGTTTTCTGATTCTATTTTTCATGCTTCGCGGTTCCTGTACGTTTTTTGCCTTACGTGGTTGAATAAACAACATTTTTTTTGACCTTCCTTTCTTCCATCTGCCTAGAAGAATCCGATTCCATAATATTATTATATTTCTTGGCCATCGTCCTTTCTCCATTCTTTCTGGGTGATCACATGACAATAGCCTCTTTGTCAATATTGTGTATATGATGGTTCCTTCAATTTTCGTCACCAGTCGAATCATTTGATTAGGTTTGCGTTGCAGCTTAGATATTCTACAGCTTTTACAAAAGTCCATCTCTAAATGTTTTTTTTTTTCCCCACATCATTTTAAAGATCATTAACTTAACAGTTTATCTACACCCTAAATATTTCAGAAAACTAATTGTCAGTTATACATATAGAATAAAATAAATATTACATATTTTTTAACTCTCTGTAGAGTTCACCCGATATTTTAAATGTGATACATTTTACACTGATATTTCACATAATCTTGAAATGATATAAGCGTTTTTTACAAAACGAAAACTTGCTACATAATTCACAAAGAGATATATATAAATTACGTGTCACGTTGTTTGTCCGCGATGGAATCCTAAACTACTGAACCGATTTTAATAAAATTTTGCACACTGTGTGCTGTTTGATACAACTTGAGACCTACGGTTGTTTATACCTAAATTTAGAGTCGCATTATTTTTTATTGCAAATTATTTGTTTATTATTTAACAAAGAGTTATAATTATCTGTGAGTTTCATACGATTCTAATAGATGACGGTGTAAGGTAATTGGTGTATTATTTAACCAGGTGGCTGTGCTTTTTGTTGCAACCGCGAATTTCAATTGAATTACAAATATTGATTATTTCATAATTTAAGTGTGTTCAGTGTTTATTTTATTTTCAATATACTGATAATAATATTAATTTCGTGTGTAACTATTAGTTTTAAGTAATCTGGCTGAAAGACAGCAACTTAATTTAAATTTAACTGGACCGAGAAGGGACATTGAACAATATGGCGAATCAGTTCTAGAGACCATGAATGATAAGATATCAAGTGAATTTCCGCAAATTGGTATAGGCCTATGTGACATAAATCTTACATTTAAGAAGAATGTCAATTTAAAAACATATAAAGGTCATAAGGAACGGAATAACAGAACTGTAAGTAAGTCTGTTAGTCATAATAATATGCATAATATTACAGAAACAATCTCCATGCCTCAATTAAATGAAAAACAAGATGACTATAATATATCACAAGATGATATTACTATACAGAGACTTCTTGATGATGATGAGAATCCAAACTGCCAACAAGTTCGTAGAAAAAAAAACGAAAGTATAATGAAATCAGCAAGCCTCCTCAAAATATTCCATCAATAAATGTATATAATCCTTATGATACACTTATGGATGATACTGAGAATGCAGACAACATAAATTCATCTCAATCAACAAAACCACTTCCACGTAAACCACCACCCATATTTATAGCGGGTGTAGTTAACGTACCAGAACTAAAAAAATGTGTAAAACAAAAACTTTCTGATTTAGATTTCTCATTTAGTTTTCTACAACATGCTTTAACGTATACCTTAGCCACAGCAACGCGTGGCCGGGACTTATATATATAAAACAAAGTCGGATTAGTTACACTATTTACGTATAACTCAAGAACGGCTGGACCGATTTTTATGATCTTTGATTTGTTGGATTTGTTTCCGCCCCGAATAGCAGATAACTATTAAAACATCGGAAAAATTAACGTAAAAATATTTAAAGGCGATACGACGTTCGCCGGGCCAGCTAGTGTATATATATATATATATATATATACACACACACACACACACACACACGTCTCAATAAATGCTAATGTCGTTTTAAAAGTAGTTTAATTTCTTGCTATTGTTAAAAACACAGAAAAGCAGTTAATCAACAGTATCTGCCATATAACGTCTCACAAAATTGTCACTATCATCACTATTACTTAATGATAGCGATAAATATGTTTATACTGTCATTGTAAAACTCAGTTATTGTACTATGAGTTATCATAAATCTTTACCAATTTTGTTTGATATAAGTAGATAGCAAACTTTAGATGTCACATTACTCTGTTTTTTTTTCTACGGGATTAAGATAATTACTATTTAAATATTTTATCATCAATCATTTAGGGATACTCACGAACAACTCATTGTTACCCTCTCACCTTGACTACATGTAGACTTTGGCCTGAATCTGTCCTTTGCCTTTATAACAATCTTAATCTAGCAGGAAGAGTTACCAGTGGGTGTCTGAACATTTTTTGGAAGAATATGATTCCATTCTTCTTGCAGAGCTGTAAGATAATGATGACACTGAATGACATAGGTCTTTAGTGTTTGGAGCGAAGTCTACGTTCTAATTCAACCAACGTGTATTAGAATGGATTTAGGTGATATCCAGGTTGGCCAGTACATTTCCTGGTTGTCATTCTTTCCAAATGGTTATGCTCATTGTATCTGGTCCCGAGGATCGCGGGTTCAAACTCGGCCGCGGTAGATGGATTTTTTTAGGATGGAAAAATCCAAGGAGCAAAAGTCCTCCGGGAGGGACTTTAAGTCGTGGGTCCCGAGTCTGAAGAGTTTCAGGCTCGTAAAAGAACCTGAAACCTGAATAAAAAGGCCTCTAAGCAAAATTTACCGATCTCAAACAACCTAGTAATACTTTGGTTACCTGCTAGATGTCTCATTGAGTCAGTGTGATGACCGCATGCCACTTATGACATTTATGGATAAATAGGGTAACTAAATTAACTTGGTCTATTAACTCCTAACACAGGAGAGGCTATGGCTCAACATTGGGCTACTGCATTATAGATAGAGATAAATACCGTACTTTACGGACTACAAGACACACTTTTTTCTTCGAAAAATTACCTCCAAAATTCAGGTGCGTCTTATACTCGAAATTAATATAAAAATTTACAGTGTTTGATTTAGAATTCTCGCCAGTCTTAAAATAGCCATATATTCGATGCCGCGGGAATTATCTCTATCTGGCAACTTTGGATTCAACTGGCAGCAGCAGTGCACCGATGCGACGAACATGAGTTGCGGGGATTCACAAACTTGCTAACATTGTCTCCCTCTCGCCCCGTCATCACAAACCCAGAACACTATCTAGCCTATGATGCGTCACTGGAGTCTACGATGCCAGTGAACTTGAACAAATGGATGATGGATGAAACCCAACACGAATTCACGCCGAAGGGAGCTTTAAAACGACACAATCAAACAAGTGTGTCAGCGGATAAAACAGTCGTGGTCTAGATTGAGAGAATACATTATTGTTAAATCTTTCAAGAAGTGCGGCGTAAGTAACGCTCTCGATGGCAGTGAAGACAATCACTTATACGAAGAGGTCAACAATGACGAAGAAGAAGAAGAAGAAAGTTCAGATGACTATTTTCAGGGATTTTAAAGATCAGAACGGTTTTATAAACTACCAATTCTTTTAGCCTTTCTTTGCAATCTAATTGTAAAAATATTGTTTTTTTTTTTAAATTGCTTAAAAATTAAGGTGCGTCTTATAAGTCCGTAGCGCCTCATAGTCCGTAAAATACGAGATATAGACATTCTCTCCAAACCACCTCCCTATGGATCTAGCATTATGGCATGAAGCAGTATCATGCTAGTATTAAAAATGGTCGTAAGTTTATTACCAAACTGTTCCTCTGCGGAAGGCAGTACAAAAACCAATAATATTTTCACAATCTTTGGCATTAGATTCGCTATAAGTTTTATTAGGAGATCAAGCCAGTGCCGTGAGAAACAGTCCCATACTGAATGGCCTTTTCTCCAAATTTCACTATTGGCCGATGATTATCGCTCTCTCGCTTTCCATCAGACTGCCACAATGTATAACATGACTCATTACTAAAAAATCACAGATTCTATCAAATCCACTGTACATCGCAGGTGACGATTCACAGGGGAAATATTTGACTTGTGTGCAGCTGCTCGACCGTGATAAGCCCATTTCTTTAACTCATGAAGAACTATCATTATACTAACTTCACTGCTGATATCACGGTTGAATTTTTGGGTAATTGATTCAGTCGATAACAACTAGGGGCGTCGCCAAGGGGGTGCAGAAGGGTGCGCCAGCATCACTTATTTTAGTTTTGCACCCCATCCAGTACTATTGAAATTTCAGAACCATTTTTCTTTACAAAATTAACAATACGGTTGTTCTGTATCAGTTATAGGAGTGTCCTTCATCGCCAAAACATATATTGTGTCGTCACTGCTAAGATTGGAAAATCTTAGCATCTGTTTTGGGAAGTCGGCCGACTTCTGAAGTTTTGCTGACAATGCAAGTTGAGAGTTTGTTCTTAAACAGAGTAAATGTGCTATAAAATGTACTGAATTGTACTTAAACTTGGATTTTGTAGACTATTTAACTCATGCCCCAAATGGCAGTCAATGACCGATCACGTTTAAATGAATTTTGTTTTATAACCGATCACAGTCGTGTTTCACCTCGATAATTATCGAATTTTGATTACCAAAATAAAGAAAGCTCCTCCTTGTTTTATTTTTTGAACTAGGGTGCATTCTTACAATGTTGCGATCCTATTTGGCAATAAATATATGATGAAGTTGTAGTGATGAACAAATGAAACGTAACCAAACGTTTATCATTTGTTTTCAAACATCGCGGTTTACAATAAATATATATTTTAAAATAACTATATTTAAATAATTATTTGTAAGTAATCAGCTTAATTTTATTCGTTAAATAGTCCTAACAAATGCCACGAGTGATTTCCAAATTGTCTATAAATTCACGAGTCACGAAATGGCATTACTTATGATAATGTTTCTGCAGTAATTTCGAAGACTTCAATTTTCTGTGGGCCGAGATAAGCTAATTTCCGGTACTGTATGAAAAAGAGAACAAATGCTAGTGTAGATATATATCTTCAAATTTGTTGGTAACTGCAAACTTGCATTTCACGTGCTACGATTCTTGTCAAAACACCAGCAACGATTGTAGATTGTGTACATCTTTTCCTTGCCTGCGCCGAGTGAAAACTAACTTACTTAATGGAATGCCCCATTAAAGCCTGAGTAACCTTTTTTTTTTCTTTTCTCCGTGGCACGACAGGTCTATAAGACCCTTGGCCTACAAGCCGACCGTTGACCTCACATCCACATGTGTTAATTACAGAGGTAGACGATCATCCAGCCAGTGTAAGGGTGACATGTGGTTAGCATGTCGGATCCTCCAGCCGTTACTGCTGGTTGTCTCAACCTGAAGTCGCTACTTACTGTAGCTACACAAATGTACACGATGCTGGGTGGGCACCGGTCGCATACTGGCAGAAATTCTATGAGAATACTTCTTCGCCCGTAGCTCTGCGCCAAGGCATATTGTCTTAACCACTCGGCTACCTGAGTAATCTAGCTAATTTAACTATAGAAAAGGATATCGCCAAGACGCTGGATGTGGAGGAAATCAATAAATTTAACGATGTACATAGCAACCGAAGCATAGTTTTGCACTAAAAGAGTTGGGACAAGCTTTCGTTTTCATACTATTATATTCAGATTAGTCCACCGCTGTGGTCTCGAAGTAGCATGCTGCCTTGTCACGTAGCGGGCGCGGGTTCGATTTCCGGTCAGGACAGGCTCCTGGGTGAGGGTTTTTTTTTTTTTTTTGAGTTTTTCCTCACCTGTAAGACAAATGTCAGGAAGCTTAGGGCCCAACGGTCCCCGAAAATCATCCGGCCATCATCATCCATATCATTATCATCATCATCCTTCACCGGTGTGGAAACCAACGGGAAGCTACCACACCTACAATTCCCTACTGAAGCTGCAAAGCATAGCATGAAAATGCTATGATTGCAGTGAAATACCTGTCCTCGGGCAGAATTACTATGAATGGATGGAAGGATATTTGAATTATATTTTTGCTGTTTTACCCGCATCCCATATTTTTGAACTTGCACCCCTTCCGCGTTCCCAGTTCTCAGATTCTAGCGACACCACTGCCGGTAACTGACGATATTTAAACACTACTCTTTTCAAAGAGCTACGATATATTTCAGACTATTCGTGCGACCTACCAGGTTGTTGTTTACTTGTGATAGTAGTCGATCATCACTTTTCTATTTTATAACATTTGAAGTGGTTTTGGAAGCTTAAGTATGGCTGATAGACCTACCGCGTATGTGTACTCCAGATGGAAGAAAGTCCCCGAGCGGGGTTGACGGTCTACTGCAGAAAAAGGGGTGTTGAGTTTATTTGCAGGTGAATTCCTCGAATACCATCGGCTAGTGATGACGTGGCGAGTGTTGTATCATTGTACTACACTTAACAAATTGGATTAGTTGGTACAGATGCCTGCTTTCGAGTAAAGTCTATTGTGGTAATTTAACTATTACACTCAAATTACTTTTTAATTACGCTTACAGTGTAGTGCCAAACTATGTTTTAGAAGTGTACAGTACAGCCTAGACTCGCGTGTAGTTCGGCTCTGTCGCATTCCTTCCTCTGGAAGTACAGTATAATAATTTTTTTTTTCGTTTATACTGGTTTTCCTTATTTTTTTACCTTTTTCTTTGTTTGTTTTACCTGTTTGAACTTTCTTTAATTCTTACATAGACACAAGGACAGGACACAACACACACCCAGACTCAAGGTGGAGATTTAAAACCCCTACCCCGCCAGGAATCGAACCCGGGTCGCCGGAGTGGAAAGTAGGGACTCTACCGACTACGCCACGGCGACGGACCTTAAAAGTCACTGATATCAGCAGATCTAACCATGCTGCCATTATTTGTAATGCTAAACAATACACAACGTGCTACCATCGTCTAAACCAGCGGCTCCAAATCTTTTTGGACTCGCGAACCCCTTCCACAACGATCTGAGTTGGGTGAACCACTGATTTTTAAATATACATACAGTAGACATGCATAAAATTTAATTCCAAGCAAAAGCCTTAATAACCTTAAATTAACTTAAACCTCAACGGTTAAAACCCAAAGTTACTCTAGTTACGGCTTTAAAGTTACACAACGTGTAGGCCTAGTTGTTGCGAAATCAAACTCATTCCTAACGTTGTTACATAACTGTATATTAATGTATTGTGGAAATAATGTGATAAATTCCCGATGTTACACATATGCAACAAGGACATTATAGGGTTAATTTAATTTTAAAATAATAATAATAATAATAATAATAATAATAATAAATGCTGCAGAAATGATAGAAACAATAATAGACCTAACGTCGAAACCCGCCATTACGGAAATGTTTTGGTGAACCCCTTGAAATATTTTGCGAACACCCTTGAGGTTCGCGAACCACAGGTTAGGAAACGATGGTCTAAACCGATGTGAAGTTTGTTGTCTGGTCGTAACAAAATTATTTTAGGAGTGTCCCTATACTTTTGAGCACGATCAAATACGAACATAGCAAGTTTTTAATGCTCAAAATTTTCCCCTTATTATTTATTCGGAGACCAAAGAATTCTGAATTGTGTTTATTAAATATGCATTTCCCATTTTTCCACTTATATTTTGAGTGGTAGACAAGGCCTTAAGGCCTTAATTCTGCCAGGTAAAATAATTTAATACAGGCCTAATAGTACAAATAATGCCAATAAATGCATTATAATTAATTAATTAATTAATTAAATCTAATATAAGGCATATGAATTATAAGCACTTTTTACTGTTTTTATTACTAAATATCATAGTAATCAATGCTAATTAATTACATTATTATGACTATAGTAACTTGAATATGAAGGAATACATTTTTGACATAATATTACTTTGACACTTTGTGTTTTAATATCATTTTTATAATTTGTCGGCAAATTATAGACTAAGAGTAAAAACAATTTAAAATAGAACTCGTCGGTTTTCCATTTGCTATAGATGTTCTATGCGTTAAACCACACACACCGAGACTAGTAACTAGAGCCCGGATTTGTATGCGAAATGCATGTTTTGTTTTACGCATTAAAAAATATGCGGAAATGATTTACATGTTAAGTGGTCCCTTCACAAACAATCTGAGCGGTATTTGATAATGCATAGAAGTGCATATTCCGGGGAAAAAATTCTTATTTTACATTTTTAATGCATAAATGCATATTTTACTCCTAAATGTGGTATTAAATAATAATTTTCCGTTCAGCTAATTACTAGTAATTAATTAATTAATTAATTGTTAATATTTTTTAAAATGAATAAAGTCTCTGCAATCAATTGGATATAAGTGTAACGTGTATATTTACATCTGTGTAAGAGGGGAATACTCGTGGGCCTTGAGAAATAATATTACGGCATTGCTAAGATCGCATTTGATAAGCTTAGTGAGGTATTAAATAAAAATCGTGGCTACAATAGAATTTGTCAAATTTGCAAAATGCTCTCTGGTGATAGTGAAAAAACTGTAACCGAAAAGAAATTCACTGAAGAACTGTGTTATTTTTCACATGCACCAGTGACATCATGCGATGTAGAAAGGACAAGTGTACAGAACCTTCTTCATTGACAGACGAAGGAGCTTCACACAAGAAAACCTCATGAAAACCTTCTATATCTGCTGTAAGAGCCAGGAATAAGGTAAGATTTCCTACAAAGCAAATAATTTATTTGAATTTATTACTATCTGTTTTACATATTTAGGGTGCATATTTTCTACTTTTTCCATGCATATTTGCATGCGTATTTAGTACTTTATTTTGCATACAAATCCGGGCTCTACTAAGTACCTATCTCTTCACACACACGCGTCGGTGCACGTTCTTGTCAATTATATCTATTATTCGTTCCTCAGAGCTTGTAAATAGGGTGCGAAAGCTGGTATAAAAACTTCATCCGTAATGTACACCCATAGAAAACAGTCACAGTACATCAAATCAGCTGACCTGGGGAAGGGGGGGGGGAGTCATTTCATGTGAGCCTTGTCGAATGTGCTGTGTCCAACCCAACGTTTCGGAAGTTACTCGTTCAGATATCCATAGATGGTAATGAAAATGCGCAGCATCACTACCTTGTTGAAAGATGAAATCTGGGTTGTCTTCCACAAGACCTGTGGCATCAACCAGTATGTCAACATATCCAGATAGTTGTATCCATTTACTGTTTTTTTTTTCAGCAGAAAAAGAACTGTCCTTACACATTTTCATTGGGCAAAGAACAAAAGACCTTCCTTTAGAAGAATCCAGCACAACTTAAAAAAAAAAAAACTCTAGGGTTTTCAGTTCCTCACACTCTAACGTTATATGTTTACCTTACAACTTAGATACTCATCACTGAAAATTAATTTGTGAACAAACACGTCGACTTCCAGCATTGCTTGAAAAGTAGTGGAACATTTAAATTTGAAGAGAAAAATATATGCCTAAATCAGGATTCGAATCCAATGCCCCTAAAATCGTTAAGCACTGGTATAAATAACCAGAGATAGTGGCATATATTTTTCTCTTCAAATTTAATCTGTCATTGAGTGTGAGGTGATAAATTTAATATTAAATAGTGGTAAATTTAAGACGCAAATTCTGGTCGTTCCCTGATAGAGCCTGACGTAGCTGCAAACGATAGGGTTTCATATTTAATTGTTTGCGCTGCACTTTCCGCACTGTCTGTTGTGACATTCCTATCCTCCTGTCCATTTTAGTGTACTTCGTTGATAACTTTTTCTTATCCCGTCAACAGGTCAACAGTTTAATCTGAGACTAATTGACTTTCGTTTATATAAACATCCAGTTCTTGTAAAATGAATATACCAAGCACGTATTGTCTTACTGGATGGCGTTTCTCCTCCAAAAAGTCTTCGAAAATACTTCTGAACTATTATTATAGACTGAGTTGTGTAAATTTATATAACGCAGAATGCCTGCTGTTCTCCTGTGTTAGTCATTTTCTCATTCTCTCTCACTGTGGTATCTGTCGGTCAATTAGGGTGCATTGGCTACTGCCGCCCTATTTAAGCAGAACTTGGTACATTCTACTTTCTATTATTATTTCATCATTAACTCTCATAACATGCCGACGAATTATAAATAAAATCGGGAAGATAATCTATAGCAACACTATATAATAATAATAATAATAATAATAATTATTATAATTATTATTTTATTAGTATTATTTTATTATTATTATTATTATTATTATTATTATTATTATTATTATTATTATCATCATCATCATCATTAACATTTCATGATCTAATACATGGTTTTAAGAACCTAAAATCCAAAGGCATATTCCAAAATAAAATTGCAGGAGTCCTTGTTGCCGCGATTAGTTGCATTAAGAATAACACATGTTGTGGTCAATGCAAGAGACCTTAGTTTTGGTTCCTGTCCTTGAAGTGTAATGTTATATTAAGGATAATACTGACTTCTTACCAAATAACGCAAATCATGAATATAACACCAGATTAAGTACTAAAATATTTATACGATATGTAAATCTTGACTAAAACAATTTTTTTTAAACGGAATCAAAGTAAATTACATCATCATCTTCTTCGTCTTCTTTCCAAGTATTAGGCCAAGGCCTATTACGATCCTATAGAAAAATTTCCCTTTAGCGCTTCATAGGATGGCCCAGAGATCTTCGTCCTCTTGCTATATAATATTATAAACAGCTTTGGGGATACGATTTGAACTCATTATTTCAAGATGGTGTTTCCAATTTAGTTAGTACTGTTTAATATATTCCAAAATTGGCGTAGTCTTCAATTCTTTTATGATATCGGTGTTCTTTTTCCGATCCCATCTGGTGTAACCCGCTGTTCTGCGCGTGAGTCTCATTTCAGAAGCCGTTATTCTGCTTTCATGTTTTTTATAGTAAATTACATAACTCTTATTATAATTGTACTTAATATATTACAAAGTTTAGTTCCATTCAAAAAAATTGTATTTCCACACTTTTTAAGATATATATTTTTTTTTGTCGGTTTCCGCTGCTCGCCTCTTTTTTGGCCGGAATGATTATTTTTTTCTTTGAAAGAACGCGATAAATTGTAAGGAAATTGGATTTTACAATTTTCCATCTTTTTGTTGGTTTCGCTGGCGAAATTTAACGACGTAATTATTGAACAAATTAATATGTATTTGTAAGTATGAGTATCATACATATATAGTTAGATTTCATCATCAACAATAGTTTTTAGTATCAGGGATCACGAATGCGCGATACAATCGTTCGTACAAACCCCAGAGTATTGATTGCAAGCAATATCATGCACGTGTTTTATCGAACTTCATGCGTATTATCTCCATTCCTATAGGATACAGATATAGCATAGTTTCACTATTATATTATGCTACAATTCTGATTGCAAGCTGTGGGTAATTTCCATATTGCTTAAACGATAGTTTCTTGTTTTCATAATAATTATATAGTTTTGGAAGAATTATATAGGGATTTAAATCTGATAGGAGATATTAGAAGAAAGAGACTGGAATGAGTAGGACATGTGTTGCGGATGGAACAAGGAAGAGTTGCAAGAAAGATTTTAGAAGGGAAACCGGAGGGAGAAGAAAGGTTGGAAGACAGAAACTAAGATGGTTAGATAAGGTTGAGAAGACTTAAGACAACTGAAGGTGAAAAGGTGGAGACAGAAAGCTAGTAATAGAGAAGAATGGGCAGTTGTCATGAAGAAGGGCAAGGTTCTTAGAGGACCGTAGAGCCAAAGGAAGAAGAAGAGGATATAGTTTTGGTCAGAGGCGTGCGGTTATCACAGCAGTTATCCCAATTGTATAATTAAAATGTGTCTTACACTTTGTAACAACTCATATTGCAAAATACCCTGCTATTATTTGATTTAGTAACACTTAACAGTTAAGATCATTACATTAATTAGTATCACATTCAAATGTAGGCTCGAAAGGGGTAACAAATTTTGCACCTGCCTCTTAAACTTCATTGAACTTTCCAGATTAGCAGAGCCGGTTTTAGTCCAATGTTTTCGTCGAATAATAAACTGTTCCAACAAAATAATGCATTTAATTGTTTACTGCCAGATAATCATAAATATTCATCGTAAGTTCAACAAGTATTTTTTTTTTCGTTACGTCCGATAAATCTGGAATTGGCTTACATTGTTGTATGAGATAATTTTTCTCTGCATGAAAATGGTATCTAATGTATGTTATCAATTACACAGTTACTCACATTAATTTTCAATTACTTGACAAATCACATTTATCTATAACACTTTAACTAAAACGCATGAAAACATATTAACAGTAGATCTGAACAAATCTAGTACAGGTACTAAATTATTTTCACTTCTCACAAAATGTCTCGTTCAGTTGTTGAGTTATTCAGTTAGGCCTATATAGCCTAATATGAATAAAGTCTTTTTAATTATTAAATTGCAATAGCTAACAAAGTTTGCCACAGGATTTGATTTCATTTTTATGGTTCGTAAAAATATTACTTGCATAAATTAAATATTAGGAATTTAAAAAAATTATTTCCAAAATGTTTATGTTAGACAATTTGCGTTCCTCATCACTAAGGAAATAAAGAGGAATAGCGGACACCCGATATACGCTAGGATGAAGGAGCTAAAAATAGATAGGCCTAACATGAGAAATAGAAAAACAATATTTAATGGCAAAACACCTTTACAAAATCAATGTTGTGCCTTCACCGAAATGCTTTTTTATACAATCACTCTGATGAAGAAATGGGCGAAGGTCATCTGAACAACTATATCTCTGTCAAACATGAAGATTCTAAGACCTCGAAGTATTGGAGAGCAAGACTGCTAATGCCTTCAGTGTTGGATGCAGCACATTAGACAACAACATATTTAATGAAGAGGATAGGTTATTGTATATTATTTATATGCTATATTTGTTTATGAAATGACCTACGCCAAGAAGGACGGTGTTTGGATGAAAATATTTCGCTTTACTACACTGCTCAAAAAAATTAGGGGATATTGTAGAATAACCTATTAAGACTATGTTTTTAGGAACAGTATTAGATGCAATCACTTTCTATTACTCCAAAAGAATGTAAACAAGAGTTTGAAGTCATTACGTAACCTCTGTACCACACCAGATGTCAAAGAGATCCTGATTAGGAATATGGCAAACAAACAAAGCAACATTAACATGGGTGAAAATGTTTCTTTAGTATGATGTATGGTCTCCTCGAACGGCCAGCCCTGCCTCACACCTGTGTGGCATTGATGCAATGAGGTTAGCAATGAGTTCTTGGGGGATACGTGGCCACTCTTCCATAAGAGCAATGTGCAGCTCTGGAACAGTTGTGGGAGGTGCTAGTCTGCCTGCAATGCGCCTGCCTAATGCATCCCACACATGCTCAATCGGATTTAAGTCCGGGGAGGAAGCTGGCCATTGCATACGCTCGATACCCTCCACTTCCAGCATGTCGTCCACCAAGCCAACTCTGTGGGGTCGTGCATTATCGTCCATAAAAAGAAAAGAATCACCTATGGCATCAGCATAAGGCACGACAAAACGTCGGAGAATCTCATCTCTATACTTTACCGCAGTCAAAGTACCACCTTGGATAACGTAGAGGTCCGTACGTCCACTACTACCTACTCCTGCCTACACAATCAATCCACCGCCACCATATGGGGATCTTTCACGTACAAAAGCTGGATTGTTTCGTGTCCCTTTTTCTCTCCAGATGAATACACGCCGACTATCACATTCCACGTTGAATCGCGACTCATCAGAAAAAAGAAACTGATCTCCATTCAGCATGCCTCCACCTACGATGTTCCTCCGCCCAGTTTCTGCGATCTCTACGGTGTTGTGGAGTTAACCTGGTACACACCATGGGCCTACGGGCATAGAGACCACTTCCATGCAGTCGATTAGGGACAGTTTGAGTTGACACCCTGCGTCCTGTTGCTGTTTGAAGTGTATTTCGCAGTTGAGTTGCATTCTGCTGTCTATTCCGACGGGCTGTTAACAAGAGGTAACGGTCATCCCTTGCTGTTGTTGCCCTTGGTCGACCTTGTCCGGCTCTTCTGTGAACAGTATGTTCTTTGAAAATGATTCCAAAGACTGGAAATCACGCCTTGAGACACCCCAATGGCTTGTGCCACCTCTTGTTGTGTCTGTCCAGCTTCTATCCTTCCTATGGCCCTCGAAGCCATTGGTTCAGGTAAATCACGTTGTCGAGGCATCGCTGTCCCTAAGGCAAGTCATTCACTAACTAAAAACTGGACTGGATTTAAAAACAGCAACAAAACATTCACCCTCACACCACCCTTTCACATCAACAGTACAGACACTGCCCTCTGGTGTGGTACCGAGGTTACGTAACAACTTCAAACTCTTATTTACATTATCTTGGAGTAATAGAAAGTGATTGCATCTAATACTATTCCAAAAAAACATAGTCTTAATAGGTTATTCTACAATATCCCCTAATTTTTTTGAGCAGTGTAGTTTAAAATGCACTATTTTAACTGTGATATTACTGAATTATTAACCTTAACAAATTTCACCAGAAGGCCATGAATTATATTTCAGAAAATATAGATTTTTATGCGCGCGCGCGCATGCACACATACACAACATATTAGAACAAACTCTTGGATTAATCAGCTAGTTGATGGACTCACATCTACATGTGCCAATTACAGAGATGGATAGTAATCCAGCCAGTATATAGATGGCATGTGGTCAGCATGTCTCTTCTGACGTTATAGAAGAGTTTTTCAAACTGAGGCTTTTACTTATCGTAACTATCCAAATACCTCAGGATCGTATATGGGTACCAGAGTCTTTACCCTTTCCGAAAATCCACGTGAAAATGTATTTCCTATGAGGACGCAAACCGGTGCGTATCCCATAGTTCTACACAAATGGAAAATCATGGCGTAAGGAGAAAAAAAAAGTTTCATGCACAGACACCCACTCAGTAGCATAAGATTAGCCATTCTATCCCCTGCTTTTACCATTTGCTAAGAATGGATTTTATATCTGTACCCCACGGGCTTTCAGGGCCTGCTGTTAACGGTGTGGCTTTGTCCGGAAAGTCATTCGACAGAAATTGGAAAGTTTCTGCCAGCACTGCTGGTTATTGACGAGTTGAGACTTTCGGGCTTGGATGGCCTTGACCATGAGTATTTAAGTTTCTTCAGATAGATCACTTTCCAGATACACTGTATAACTATTTACTGTTACATTAAGACTGACTATAACAACGTATGCCCTCATAATGCAAGAAAATATTTGCATCATGCATGGTATTTGTCAAAATCGGAATGCCTTTGAAATTTAATGAAATTTATTTTTGTCCAATGTCACCAGGTTGTTTTTTTATAACATTTCTGACTTCTCTCCTGGCATTACCTGACTTGTAATGTAATCCCATTCTTAGGTTGGGGCACCTGGAAGACGGAGTTATGTTACCCCGATGGTATGATGGACGATAAATGATAATGAAGCGCCAGGAGAGTTCTTAACCTAAACTTAGCCTAAATTCCAGACCATGGGCAACCACAGGAATAATTATTTTAAGGAAAAAATCGTATGGAATAACCGGGAATCGAACCCGGGACTTCATGAACTGTAGTCATAAACGCTGACCACTAGCCCATGAGGCTGGTCAATTTAATGAGATATTTAATATAACAATTCATGATTATTTCTTCAAAAAAGCTTTTATAAACTACTTTTTGATGGATAAGAGCTGGAGAAATACTAATATTGTTGCTACCTTCAAAGTTGTATTCCTTTATGCTGGATAATTTTGGCACGGATTTCCAGAGCTATTTCTGTTCGAATATACGCAAGTTACAGTTACGTGATCACACATATGCTATTTTACGTCAGTCATTTCATTAAAATTCAAAGACATTCCGATTTTGATAGATACCATGCATAATACAAATATATTGTTGCATTATGAGGGCATACTTTAATATCGCCAGTCTTTGAAGTTATAGAACTTATTATATAATTTATTGTCAATCTATAAACAGATATATACTTACTTACTCACTGGCACTATCGAACCCGTAGGTTCATGGCCGCGCGGACATAAGCTCTCCATACATCCCTATCCTGAGCTAATGCTTTCCAATCATTCCCTGTATAATCTACTTCCCTCAAATCATAGTTAATGCTATTCTCCCACCTCATTCTTGGTCTACCAACTGGGCGTTTTCCCTCTGGCTGTCCTACAAGAAGCTTCCATGCAAGTCTTTCATTCCCCATACGTGCAACATGTCCTGCCCATCGCAGTCTACGAGACTTAACTGTTATTATATCTGGCTTTCTATAAAGACCATGTTATATATAATGTTAATCAATTTACTCTTATATAAATAAAATAATAAATCCCTAACACAACAGCTTCAAGGGGCGATAGTCAATTGAAGCAAAATATATCACTGGTTACCAAATGCTAGAAGGGACGAAAAGTAAAAATGAAGAGAAAAAAAATACAGAAAGGATTCTGAAATTAACGGGTTAATAGACGTATTTTTATATTGGCTCACTGAATGTTACGCTTTAATTCCAATTAAATTTAGTGACAGTTTAATTTATTTTATCAATCACGAGGCAAGCACAGCATTCAAAATCCAAACAAACCAACCACGAAAGTTCTAATAAACATTGATCGCAAATAATTGTTTACTGCAACTTTTTTTTACTTTTCTTCGTTGTTACTTCCAATTCCCACATTTTGGACCGTCATTGTTTTAAATACCCTGTAATGAATTACATAATTGATATAACATAGTCATCAACCTTAGTTTCTATTATCTTAATAGGGTTTCGCTATTTCCCATTTTCAATAGATAAATCAGTTGTTTAACGAAGTTTATTTGATGCCGTTTCAAACCCTGTAAAGTGAAATGATCCAACTACTTATACTTTAGGACCTGTATGATATTTAGGATGGATTATACAACCGAAGTCTAAACTACGACACCAGTTTCCTAATATTTTGTTGTTTCCATAACAACTATAAAAATAACTATAAATTCACAGAAATTGTTATGAAACGATAGTAATGATTCAAGTATTTGTTTTTGCAATTGTTAGATTTTCAGTTTTTATGGTTGTTATGGAAACATTAAAAATTGGAAAACCGGGGTCGTGGTTTAGACTTCGGTTGTGGAATCCACTCTTAGGCTCATAACTTTGCAAACAATTGGTGCAATAAAGCCTCTTATACCCTCAGAACATGTGTTTGATATCAGTTTCCTTAACGGCTGGAGGGACCCATGGTATCATAGTCATCCTACAAGACAGAACCTCCCATTATTCAGGTATCAGTACCGTATTAATTGCTAGATTCTGGAACTCCTTACCACAACAGATCGGAGACTGCCGGACATTAGCTTCCTTTAGAATGAATTTAAATCTCTTTCTTTCGTAATTGGCCTTTCGGTGGATTAATTGAGGGTTTCTGATTTTATGCATCTATAAAATACTGCCTTGATTCATTTTAATTACAGTTTAATTTGGATGAGTATTTACTTATAACTAGAGCCCGGATTTATATGCAAAATTAAGTATTAAATATGCAAAACAGATAGTAATAAAATCAAATAAATTATTTGTTTTGTAGGTAATATTACCTTACTCGCGGCACTATGGCCCTGGGGTCGACTCAGCCTCTAACGGAAATGAGTACCAGACGCTTGTTCTGGGGGTAAAGGCGGCCGTCACGCAGGGCTGACAACCCGGCTGACATAAAGTGCCGATTGTCTAGAAAAAGTGGGAGCCTTAACCTCCTACTACCCCAAGGGCCTCCGGGTCTGTTGTGGGATCACTTTACTTTACCTGGCTATTACAGCAGATAAGGAAAGTTTGTATGAGGCTTTCTTGTGTGAAGCTCCTTCATCTGTCAATGAAGGTTTTATACAATAAAAATGTCCTTTCTACATCACATGATGCATGTGAAAAATAACACAGTTCTTCTTCAGCGAATCTCTCTTCAGTTACAGTTTTTTCACAATCACCAGAGAGCATTTTGCAAATTTGACAAATTCCGTCGTAGCGTAGCCAGGATTTTTAAAAAAGTAAAGTGATCCTACTACAGGCCTCGAAAGGTCCTTGGGGTAGTAGGAGGTTAAGGCTCCTACTTTTCTGGACAATCGGCACTTGATGTCAGCCGGGTTGTCAGCCCCGTGACGGCCGCCTTTACCCCAGAACAAAGATCTGGTACTCATTTCCGTTAGAGGCTGAGTTGACCCCAGGATCACAGTGCCGCCAGAAGGTTTGAGTCAGTTTAAAAATGCTGACCCCCATCAGGACTTGAACCCTCGACCTTCCGGCTTGTAGCGCAGTGCCTTAACCACTACGCTACGGCGTGCCCCAGCCAGGATTTTTATTTAGCCTAATACTTCACCAAGTTTATCAAATGCGATTTTAGCATATTATTTCTCAAAGCCCACGAGTATTCTCCTCTTGCACATGTAAATATACAAGTTTATTAATACAATTTTAATTAATAATTAATTACTAATAATTAGCTGAAGGGGAAAATCATAATTTAATATCACATTTAGAAGTAAAATATGCATTTATTCATTTCTATGCATTATCAAATATTAAATGTAGATTCAGAATAGGAAAATGAAGAACATTATTTACAGACAGCATACGTACTAGTCACAGAGCCAAATGCATGAGGTCAAAATGGGATAGAAAAATTAAAGATGTACATCGCATCAGGTTCAGATGGGATCCCAGCATAACTGATAAAATCGGAGGGAGAAAATATAATGAAAAATATTGCTTAGGATGATTTTGGAAATAGAGGCTAGGCTCTTGCAAATGAATGTAAAGAATTGATTATCAAACAATCTATAATAATGGATTTAAAACTGATTGAAGCACTTACAGTATTACCTCGTTACTTTCAACGTAGTACAGAATTCTAACAAATATATTAGTATCCAGACTTACACTCTATATTGACGACGTAATAGATGATCAATGTGGATTCAGAAGAAAAAGGTCTACAACCGATCAGATTTTTTAGTATAAGACCGACTTTAGAAAATAAATGGGAATATAATTCTACTGGACATCAACTATATGTAGACTTCAAAAATGCATACGATTCAAGAGTTGTGTAGTACCCTGCTGGACCTTGGAATATCTAAGAACTTAAGACTTACCGAATGTGTCTAAATGACACAAAGAGTAAGGTACGGGTAAGTAAAGTAATCCCACTATAGGCCTCAGGAAGCCCTTCGGGTAGTAGGAGGTTAAGGCTCCCACTTTTTTTTCTGGACAATCGGCATTTGATGTCAGCCGGGGTGTCAGCCCTGCGTGACGGCCGCCTTTACCCCCAGAACAAGCGTCTGGTACTCATTTCCGTTAGAGGGTAAGTCGACCCCAGGGTCATAGTGCCGCCAGAAGGTTTGGGTCAGTTTAAAAATCCTGACCCCCACCGGGACTTGAACCCTCGACCTTGTAGCGCAGTAGCCAAACATGTATCAGATACTTTTGAAATTCACAATGGTTAAAGCGAGGAGGTGGATCCACCCACTATCTTCTCTATTATTAAATTTCGTAAGAGAGCATGCCATCAAATATTTAGAGGATAAAGAAGGCGTCCAACTCAATGGTAGTCGATTAATAAGCTTTTGGTATATGCTGATGGTGTAGAAATTAGGCGGTAGCGAGGAAATATTAAGGGCAAACACGCACACACTATTGAGTAATACTAAGAAATTGGGACTGAAAGTAAACAAAATTAAATAATGACCACGCATAAAAATGTATTCACCATTCATCATCGTAGTCCTTTAAGAACTGTTACGTCTACAAAAAAATTCCTTCCATCTTTTTTTTGGCGGACGTCCAATCGATCTCTTTCCCTGTGGTTGGTAGTTCAAAATTGTCCTTGGGATCCTATCTCTGGGCATCTGTCTCACCTGCTGTTTCCGATTATCTTGATATTTATGTATAAAATCCGTAATGGAGTCTATGTTAAGTTCCTGTAGTATGTCTTCTTTTTTATGTAATCACAGTAATATATTGTGTAGTGTAAATGAACAGTTAATGACAAATGAGGGAAATTTTGAAGAAGTGATTTGAGGAATCTAGGAACAATAATTACAAATATAATGAGATGCAAAAAAGAAAAAAAACATAGGCTCAATTCTGGAAATGCATGTCTTTACGTTTTACAGACACTCATCTCAATTTCTCTCTAAAAATTAAAAAAATAAATAAATAAACACTGAAAATGTATAAAACTGTTATTCTCCCATTTGTATTGTATGGATTCTTACTTAAGGGTGGAGAACATATTATGACTAGGCCTAATTGAAAATAAAATGACTACGTAACAAGCGAGCTACATGATCTGTATAGGAAACAACATGTAATAAGAACAGTTAAGTCTCTTAAACTATGAAGTTAGGTCATGTGACACGAATGGAGAATGAAAGAGTGGTATGGAAACTTATTTAACGATAACCAGTATTAAAGCGTTCGGTAGGTAGGCCAAGAATGAGATGGGAGAATAACATTAACCATCATTTCAGAGAGTTAAATTATACAGGGAATGATTTGGAAACCATTAGCTCAGGATAGGACGTATAGAGAGCAATGCGGTTTGGATAGGGTAGTGATTTATTTGTTATCATCATCATCATTACCTGTAGAAAATTTAGGTAAATAAAAAAAATACCTCATCGAAAATTGAATCCGCCACCGTACGTCTTGTAACATATTGCCTTAACCAACTAAGGTATGACATGTATGAAATTCCTCACTATGAAAATGTTATGGTATTGCCAAGAAACGCCCTAGGATCGTTGGGAAGCTAATGAGACATGCCGTTAATCACATAAAGCCATTAATTACTCTGTGCATTCGCATAAATTGCAAGTTAAAAAGTAATATTTCATGCCTTATCAAAAAGTCACGAGAAAATGTTCTATAATTTAAAGATGAAATATACATTAATAAATATATATCATTATGCATCACAACAACAAAAATCATAAATATCCCATAAAATAGAACTGTCAACTCTAACGACATTAACAAAATCCAAAAGTAATTTAAAACTCATTTTTATATCGACGGGTCAAGGTTACTGTGGTGAAAGTCATATTCTTCAGCATAAGGTCTAAAATTGCAACCATTACACATTACTGTACACATTCAAACCGCTATGTTAAATTTGGATTCAGGTAGAAACACCCCTAAAATGATAACATTACAATATCTTTGTTCCCGAATTTACTTAAGTATTTTTGCCTCCATGGTATCTTTACCTTGTCGTGGTGGAGTGGCTTGCGTGTTTAAATGATCCTGAGAGCTATGCCGGCGGTAACATTGCTGCCGATAGGGTTACCCATGCCGGACTGGTCGAAGGTGATATAAAAAGTACCTTGGTCGAAAGAGTGACGATCTTTCACCATAAAAATACAACCGTCAAGAAATGCGGACATGGGTTCTACTGGGGTAAAAATTTCCGGAGGTCAAATAGTCCCCCATTCGGATCTCCGGGCGAACTTCAGGGAACCCATGCGAAAGGCCCAAACACAGGAACATGTTCCTAGGAACATGGAATGTTAGGACTTTTACAATAGCGGGACACTAGAGATATTAACGCGGGAATTAGATAAATCGCCCTTGGATATAGACGCTTTACAGGAAATTAGGTGGCCAGGAGAAGGTAGTCAGGAATCAGGAAGCTTTGCATTATTCTACGGGGGTGCAGAAAGACCTGAATTTGGAACGGGTTTTTTAGTCAGAAGGAGGATCCTATCCGCTATCCGAGATATTAAGTTTGTTAGTGATAGGATATCATACATAATTCTAAAGGGTAAACGACATGATTTTATAATTGTAAATGCCCCTACAGAAGATAAAGATGACAAGATCAAGGATGAGTTCTATGAAGAATTAGAATGCTTATTTGATAGCCTTTCACGATATCATATGAAAATTGTCTTAGGAGATTTTAATGCAAAAGTAGGGCGGGAAGATATATTCAAACCAACAATAGGCAAATTCAGTCTTCATGAAGATAGTAACGACAATGGGGTTAGATTAGTCACTTTTGCCACATGAAAGAATCTCATTGTTAAGAGCACAACATTTCAGCATAAGGATATTCATAAATACACCTGGACATCTCCAGATGGCGAAACTCGGAACCAGACAGATAATGTATTAGTGGACAAACGCTGGCACAGTAACATCATCGATGTTAGATCAATTAGAGGGGCAGACTGCAGTTCGGATCATCATCTGGTCAGAGTGAAAATCAGACAACGGCTATCGCTTATGAGAGGAACAAATGCTAAAGATGATACTGAAAACTTTGAATTAAAAAACTTGAAAAATAATGAATTGCGACCTGAATACCAAATCAACATTTCTAATAGATTTGAAATACTAGAATGCTCAGATGACGATGTTGCAAACAGATGAAGAAACTGATATAAATAAAGAATGGGAGGCTATAAGAGTTCATATCAAATTGCCAGCATCAGAAAGCATGGTTATTTAAAAAGGAGACAAAACAAGAAATGATTTTATGAGGAATGAGCCGACGTTGTAAAGAAAAGAAAGCTAGCAAAAATGAAATGGTTACTCGAGACAAATTACGTAAACTTAGAGCAATTGGGCAGTATTAGACGGGAAACCACCAAGTTAGTAAAGAGTAAAAAGAGGGAATATATGAGAGAGAAGATTAATGATCTTGAAATGAATGCCAAAAATAGGAACATTAGAGAATTATACCAGGGGATTAGGATAGAGAATAAAGGGTTTCAGGCTAGAACAAACATAATTCGAAATAGAATGGGGATATAATTGTAGATTCCAGGAGTATATTAAATAGATGGAAAAGTTACTTTAATCAGCTATTAAATGTACATACAGAACATGATATTGAAGAAGATAATTTACAGACAGCAAAAATGCTAGTCACAGAACCAAGTGCATTAGATTTAGAAATTACAATAGAAAAATTGAAGATGTATAAAGCATCAGGTTCAGATGAGATCCCAGCAGAACTGATAAAATCAGGGGGAGAAAAATTGATGGACAAGATACGCCAGTTGCTTAATATGGTTTGGGAAAAAGAAGCTCTTCGCAGATGAATGGAAAGAATCGATTATCTTACCAATTTATAAGAAAGGAGATAAAACTGATTGCAACAACTATAAGGGCATCTCATTACTTTCAACTTCGTAAAAAATTTCTAACATAGAGGCTATATTAGTAAGCAGACTTAATCCTTTTATTGATGACATTCTAGGAAATAATTAATGTGGATTTAGAAGAAACAGATCTACAACAGATCAGATTTTTAGTATAAGGCAGACTTTAGAAAATAAATGGGAATATAATGTTACTGTACATCAACTATACGTAGACTTCAAAAAAGTATATGATTCCATTAAGAGGGAGAAGTTATATAGTATCCTGCTGGCTGGAGTTCGGAATTCCTAAAAAGTTAGACTTATACGAATGTGTCTAAATGGCACAAAGAGTAGGGTGCGTGTAGGCAAACAGTTTTCGGACACTTTTGAAATCCAGAATGGGCTGAAGCAAGGAGATGCACTATTCCTCTACTATTTAATTTTGTACTAGAGCATGCCATCAAATCTTTAGATAATGAGGAAGGCTTACAACTGAATGGTATTAATAAGCTGTTAGTTTATGCTGATGATGTAGTACTATTGGCCGATAGCAAGGAGATACTAAAGGACGACACGCACACACTATTGAGTAAATATAAGAAATTAGGACTGGAAGTAAATATCAATAAAACTAAATATATGGTCACACGTAGAAATACATTATATAATGGAAATGGACAGCTAATGGCAAATGAGGGAAAATTTGAGGAAGTGGCTGAATTCAAATACCTAAGAACAATAATTACAAATAGGAATGAGGTGCACAAAGAAATTAAACATAGCTCAATTCTGGAAATGCTGCTATTATGCATTGCAGAGACTCTTGATGTCCAAACTCCTTTCAAAAAACGTTAAACTGAAAATATATAAAACTGTTATTCTACCAGTTATATTATATGGGTGCGAAACACGGACTCTTACTTTAAGGGAGGAAAGGAGTACAAATAGCCTATTTGAGAATAAAGTACTTAGGAAAATTTTTGGACCAAAGAGAGATGAACTGACAGGTGAGTGGAGATGACTACATAACAATGAGCTACAAGTCCCGATGGGGTCAGGATTTTTAAACTGACCCAAACCTTCTGGCGGCACTATGGCCATGGGGTCGACTCAGCCTCTAACGGAAATGAGTACCAGACGCTTGTTCTGGGGGTAAAAGCGGCCGTCACGCAGGGCTGACAACCCGGCTGACATCAAGTGCCGATTGTCAAGAAAAAGTGGGAGCCTTTACCTCCCACTATCCCAAGGGCCTCCTGAGGCCTGTAGTGGGAATACTTTACTTTACATGGTCTTTATAGGAAGCCAGATATAATAACTGTTAAGACTCGTAGACTGCGATGGGCAGGACATGTTGCACGTATGGGGAATGAAAGACTTGCATGGCTGTAGGCAGCCAGAGGGAAAACGCCCAGTTGGTAGACCAAGAATGAGGTGGGAGAATAACATTAACTATGATTTGAGGGAAGTAGATTATGCAGGGAATTATTGGAAAGGTTTAGCTCAGGATAGGGATGTATGGAGAGCTTATGTCCGCGCGGCCAATAACCTACGGGTTCGATAGTGCCAGTGAGTAAGTAAGCATTTTTGCATCATATTAATTTCAGAAAAAAAATGGCTTATACACCACTTTTTAATAAAGTAAAACCCGGCGTAAAAGAAGTAATTTTATAGCAATAAGCCACATCGTGTCTATACACAATACAGATCTAAAGGTTTGTTAGAAATGGAATAGAAATCCGGCTGTGTGGGTGGTAGAGCAGCGTTATTGATTAGAACCCAGCTGTTTTTTCCAAGGGTGAGCATATTTACACCCACATGTAGGGATGAGTTTAATTTTAATATGGAGGGAAATTTGGATTCAAACGATGTTTTTCATATTTCGAATAAGGTGCCTTCCTATTTTTTTTAAAATGTAGATATATTCATATTATCTCGTCAAATTATAAGAGCAAGGTACCTTTAACACACTCGCTGTATTTATCTATTATCAATTTCTTGGCATTAAATTTATTGAGCTACCGCTGAAAGCTAGAATAGAAGGCTGACATTGCTAGCCTTTCAGCGGAAGATGAAAGTTTGTGTTCTAGACATTATCATACAGTTTGAGAGAGAGACACATAAAAAGCCCAAAATGTCGAAAGTAAAATAAATATATTCCCAAACCCATATATATCATTCGGAATGTTGCCGTTTTGTGCTCTGTAGAATCTCTACTTTACACATCGGCGCACTACTCTGTTTCTCGCCGTAATAGGAGATTTTTAATCTCGTCCGTGGATTTGGGCGTGTCCCTTGACTTGCGATGTTCTGTAATGTCTTCCATGGTGTCCTGACATACTGCTTACCACAGATCCAGGAAGGCGCACTGCTGTGCATTTGTCAAGAAATGTGTGGTTCAAAATTCCTGCGCCTACCTACAGATGACATATGGACATCAGCTTATAAATTCAGGGGGTTGTAAGTCATACTAATGGGGGGGGGGTAAAAAGTACATTCTTCGTGAATAAAAATATTTCAGGAAAATGAAAAGTTTTAATTATGTATTGCCATTCTTTGTTCAGGACCATAAGAAACAAGTCATATCGTTAAATTAAGTAATTGCAATTTATATATTCCAATTCAAATTATACCCCTTTAAAATAAAACTTTATGAGTACAGTATATGTTTACCGACCCACTATAAATTTTATAGCTTATATTATTTATTTACTTTACCTGATGGAGTTAAGACCGTAAGGTATTCTCTTCTACTTCACCAGGTTAAATTATAGTTATAATAACAATCATGAATTATCTACATGTTGATTAATGACACATAATAAGTATAGGCTGCACAATATCGAGTTAAAAAACGGAAAGAAAGAAAAATGATAATAATAGTAGTAATATTAATAATAATAATAATAATAATAATAATAGTAATAATAATAATAATAATAACCTATAATTTGATAAGTAATTGGCTTGATAAAGAAAGTTCAAAATATTAAGGAATAATAAAAGTATACGTGGAACGCGGTTATATATTATATTGTCTAAGAAAATAATGTAGTGAGTTTTTTTAACTGTTTTTGATATACGAGGGGAAGGAATTCCAGTGTTGGAATTCCACTATGCCAAGGGAATATTTATAAACTGACCCCTCTCTGTATCTCAGAAAAAATATATTTCAGCAGCTGGATGATTCAATTATAATACTGCACGAGTTATCGTAACATTTGAGTGAAAACGTTGGAATATTTCTAATCCCCAGCCATGGTCATGTGGATTTTTCTCGCATTCCATCACGATCTGGCTGTTTGTGCATGTCTCTCCCGATTTGAAACCGATGATCAAAGGAAAGTAAGTTGCCCACTGGGATTGTCTTCTTCACAGACACTGTGGTCTTCTTCTTACATTCAATGTAGATAAGGAGTCTGTTCCTCTTCAATGTACATTGCCTCAATTGTATCTTTTCTTCGGGCGTCCAATCTGTGTCAATTTCAAAATGTTCACCTCGGTATGACATTTCCATGGAATCGCTCTATTATAATATAAATATTATTAAACACAATGAAATGGAAACGTTGATTTACTTTGAGAATTATCATCATGTATTTACATCGGTTAACGGTATAGGACCAATAAACCAACTGCAACAATTTTTGTGTGTTTATATGTATGTAATATGGGAAAGAACTAACAGCAAGAAATATAAATAAAATAAGGAACATACAAATTGTAAAGAGCATGCTTTAAAAAATAAGGCATTTTTGACAACTGCATATGCATTTTTATTTTTGTTTTAATTGTTATATATTTGAATGGTTTAGGGCCACATACTGTTAAGAAATGTCATTTATTACAATGATAGCAAATAAATGTATTGAAATATCCTTAAAATCAATTGTAAGTGCGCCTGTGATGGGTTAAAACATGTAGACACACAATGTATTATTATAGACCACTATGATGGTTGTCCAGCGGCTCGCTTTGTTTCCCCGCAGCTGTTATATACAATTAAATACAATGATGCCGACTGCCGCCACTAAAACAATTCCGCATGTTTATCATTGTCAAGCATTGTCGCGCGGCACCCGCTTTTATATAAACGCACAACCATCAGACTGAGGCGGTAATAACAAAATTACTGCCCAATTAGTATTTACAGTTTTTTTAAACATTAAAATCCTTATATCTCAGAAATAACAATATGTGGATTATCATGTTATTGCCCTAAACCCTTCATTTATACCACAAAATCCTATTATTTTCTCAACTATTAGCCAATTCCAAAAACATCGGGCTACGACTTCCCTGAAAAACCATCGGCCTCTTAAGTATCACCTATCATGTTTTTGATAAAATGACAGTCAGCCGAGCTGCCTACTTCACAACAATATAAACAGATTATCCATAAAATACGAGTATTGAGAGCGATTGTAAAGCGAGACTTAATTCCAATCCAGGTACAATATGGTCTTTCCGAGGGTTCAATATATGATATTAAATGGAATGTTTGGTGGAGGATACCTCCCACTAAGACTGAGGTACCCATTCAGCACATCACTATGGGAGTATATCCATTAGCGCATCATATTTTTAAGGGTGAGAGAGAATACCGAATTTCACAGATCAGGCACAGTGATATCCTTAATGCTATATAATGTCGCGATACGACCCACTTTAGTTAAAACGATTATAAATAGCAATAAATAAAAATGATATTTAATTTTAGTATTGAACATCTTCCTGTGTCAATTATTCCTTTTTTTTTTTTTTTTTTTAGAGTCATTCCAGCGTAAAGAACGTCGTACTTATGTAACACTTTTGATCTCCTTGTCTTTGCAAATGGAATGTGAATCAATTTTAAAATAAAAAAAACAGCTTTATTTCTCACAGATAAATTAGTATGATCCCGGACACGCTAACCATCGCATCACTGATGAGAAGCAAAACCAAAATAGAGCAATAAAAATCTAGTAAATACAGGTCGTGAAATTAATCGGTTTTTTATTATATATATATATATATATATAACACACAGATATATAGATATTATAAATATATTTTTGACATTTGGCAATGAAGGCAAATATGATATGAAAAGAAAAAAGAATGCTTGAGTCGGGATTTGAACTCGAGTCTCTAAAGTCGCTAAAGGTACAGACTTTAGAAACTCGAGTTCAAATCCCGACTCAAGCATTCTTTTTTCTTTTCATATCATATATATATATATATATATATATCCACTGATGTGGTCTCGAGGTAGCGTGCTGCCTTGTCACGCAGCGGGCCCGGGTTCGATCCCCGGTCGGGACAGTTTTTCTAGGTGAGGTTTTTATCGGGGTTTTTCCTCATCTGTAAGGCAAATGTCAAGAAAACTAAGGCCCAAACTGTCCCCGAAATCATATGGCCATGATCATTTTATCATTTTCATCATCATAATCCTTCACCGGTATGGAAAGCAACGGGAAGCTACCACACCTACAATTCCCTAGTAAAGCTGCAAATCATAGCATGAGAATGCTATGATTGCAGTGAAAGACCTGCCTCGGGCAGAATTACTATGGATGGATATATATACTTCTCTATTTCTGTTTGGACTCGCAGAATACTAAGTATTAATTCCAAAAACAGTGACAAATTAGCCCGGTCAAGTTACTTAAAAAAATAGGGGTAGGCTTAC
The DNA here is from genome assembly GCA_030220185.1 of Diploptera punctata. Lineage (NCBI taxonomy): Eukaryota > Metazoa > Arthropoda > Insecta > Blattodea > Blaberidae > Diploptera > Diploptera punctata. The sequence continues at coordinate 2,300,622 of JASPKZ010009372.1, read as the reverse complement.
AAAAAATCGCATACAGCTGAAAATTGGTACGAATGTTAGGAACGCAATTATAAATGAAATGTAAAAGTCCCCATCGACCCCACATATGCAAAAAAAAAATCAAGGTCAAAATTCGCAAATATTGTTTTTTTTTTGCATTTTTCAACCAAACGGTAAGTTTTATCATAAAAATAGGTTAGACAAAAGTTGTAGATCAGGCAATTATCTACACAAATTGTTCTTATACATTTTTTCATAAGAATCAGGTATCACCATTTGAAACATTGAAAACAATAATATGCACGCTTTTCAACCGCAAGTTGACCTCCTATACATCACAGGATATTTAATGTATGTAAAAATATTGGTTGTATAACTTATATATACAAATTATATATGATTGTGAGAATATACAAAAAAAATTAATCTCCAATTTAATTGACCCGTATAACCTTGAGCAACATTTATGCCAACTATTCTATTGTTGTCCGAGTGGCGATAGTCGTATATCTGTTGTTTTTTTTCTGGAATATAAACGAAGTGTAGAACGTTCCTTTACATGAATACACGTGGCTATTGATACACGTGATTGTTAATAATATATCTTAAAACAATTTGGGTTGTTCAATAATTAGAAAAAAAATCGCAATTTAGCTTTGTTTGTAGCAAACCTTTGACTAAAATGAAACAGTTATTGTTTATGTTGAAAGAAATAATGGGTTTTCTGAATACCTGAAGGACAAGAAATCTGTGACAATTCATGTACAGTGCCGTTAAATATACACTTGGAAAAGTTCTATTGCTGCAGTTAAAAGACAGCATGAGATGGAGCAAGCCAGTACATCTGGAATCAGTCCATCTCGTACTAGAGCACGCGTGAATGCGTTTTTTGTTTTAAAAAATATATCTTATTTTGTGGAGATGAAGCGAATGAAGAGGCTGAGAAGAAAAAGCGCAAAATGTTAGGAGTAAAATTTATAAAGTTGCTACACTTCAGTTTAAAGAATCCATTCTGAAGGTAGCTCGGACTCGTTCTGATGACGTAGCAAAAAAATGTTACTGCACGTATTCAGTACGAATATGATTTAGTTGCAGCCAAGGCTAGGTACCATAATAATTGCTATAATTCCTTCTTGAGACCCACCACTGGGAGTAAAATTTGTCGTTCTCAAGATGAATCTACTAATGTTGCGATGGAGGAAATATTTACATGCATTTAAAATAGCGATGACTGTCAGTTTTCAATGGAAGAATTACAAAATAATTGCAAAAATCCAGCTTTAGATAATAGAACAATTAAGATTCGATTGAAGTTAAAGTATGGTAATAAAATTATTTTCACTGAAAAACCGGGAAGATTAACATTAATTTGTTTCATTGATGATCATCACGATATTCTTAACCAAGCTTGATATGAGAAAAAAAAAAGTCAAAATGAAAAGGAAGAACTATTTAGAATCCTCAAAGCTGCTGCAGCAGCAATCATTCGAGAGGACGTTCAAATCTTTAGTATTCGATAATACCAATTACCACCCGCCTAGTCGTATGTTTGAAAATATTAAGTCATTGACTTATTTTTTGGAACAAGTAATTCTTAAAAATAAATAATTTAAACTAGAACATTTAAAACTAGCATGTTCTAATATCAGCCACACTATTATGACTGCTATGAGGCCTAGATATTTCAAATTAAAATTGCAATTCGATCAATTAATAGATAATACTTCGGAACCAATTCAAAGGTTATTCCCACCTGCTCCATAAATACTTCTTAATACCATTTTTTTGCAATTGCAAAAAGGGTTGTAGTGCAAAATGTGATTGTAAAAAAAGTCGGATTATATTGATCACCAGTGTGCACCAATTGCAAAGACCAATCTTGCTCCAATGTTGAATAAAATGGAACAGAGATGAAGATTTATATGATTTAAATGAGGAAATAACTGATATACATCTTTCTCAGAATAATTAACAAATATCCAGCAAGAAGAAGAAATCGAAGAAGACATTACTTTCGAAGTAAAATTCGAAGATTATCGGTCAGGTTAACATTACCCGGATCAAGAATATTTTTTGTCACTTGAATCATTCCCAATAGCGCCACTTTTTAATTAAAACATTATTTAATAAAACTTAATCACAATAGATCATGAGTATGCCTATCGGGGACACCACGTTAAAAAATGCGCCAAGTACCTCATACGTGGTTCGGAAATGTGTGCATATTATGTAGAATACTTCTTCAAATTTTAGAATCGCGATATCTCAAGAACGGTGATTCTTATGAAAAAAGTATAAGAACAATATTTATAGATAACTGCATGATCTACAACTTTTGTCTGGCCTATTTTTATGATACAACTTACGGTTTGGCTGAAAAATGCAAAAAAAAAAAAAACATTTGCGAACTTTGACCTTGAATATTTATTTTCTTGCAGATGTGGGATCGACGGAGACTTTTCACATTTCATTTATAATGGTGTTCCAACATTCATACCAATTTTTAGCTCTATGCGAATTTTTGTAAATTGAAATGTCTATTTTGACCGGACTAAGTTACCAATCACCAGGAATCACAGAATTCAAGTAAAAACGGAAACAACCACAAGATATCCAATAAATATTTTTCAGGACGTTAGGCCCAAGTGTTATTTGTGTCATGGGATCCCCTTAGGTTGGTATCTCAACTGCAAAATTAAGGAACCGACTTCTGGTTTATTGGCATGTGCTGTAACTGCTTTTGGTAGGCACGCACACGCGCACACAAACGCGCGCGCACACACACACACAAACGCGCGCGCGCACACACACACAAACGCGCGCGCGCACACACACACACATCTATATATACGCACACACATGAAGGTAAAGTGATTCACTGTAGGTCTTAGGAGGCCCTTTGTGTAGTGGGAGGTTAAGGTTCCTTTCTAGATGATCAGCACGAGATGTTAGCGGGTTGTCAGCTGGGCGCGGAATTACGTCGCCTTTACCACCAAAACATGACACTCATTTCAGATAGAAGATGAGTTAATCCCGGGGCACGTTGCCGCCAGAAGGTTTAGATCAGTTTAAAGATCTTAACCCTATAGGGACTCGAACCTCCGATCTTCATGGCAGGTATTTTGGATTTGAAAATACGAGTATTTTTATTAACTGAGATTTTTTAAATGTCAATATTGTTTTAAATTTCACATTTTTAAATAAAAATGGATAAAAATTGGTAAAATATTATGTTCTTTACAACGAAACGATCCATATATTAATGGTTTCCAATTTTAGAAACACATACCTAGATAATATTATTACAGCACATGCAAAACACGTTACATATCCAGAGAAGATGTCATGATATTAATAATTAAACAATTATTATTATTGTAATTTATAGGGCTCAATAAAGTACTATGAAATGCATTGTAGAGTGAGAGAGCAAAAGGTAAATATTTGCTTTAATCCAGACTCTTTGCATTGCTTACTTTGCGTATAAGTGTTTCTCACTTGACAGGATAATAGCCCGAAGGTGTAGCTTGCATGAATATTTATCAACCATCCACAACTGGTTTTGTAGTCTTACAGACTTTGTGACCAATTATGTTGCATAAACTATTTTTTTTTAATTCAAGATGATATAACTTACTTCCTACTCGTTGCCTTTAATCAAATAATCGCCAATCTTTAATTTTATATAAGTGGAATGTTAATAACACTGTGAACAATAACAATTTACTTCTCTACTTAAGAGGAGCTCTAAGGATATACACTATCTTCTCTGCTACTTAATTTTGTATTAGAACATGCAATCAAATCTTTAGAAGATAAAGAGGGCGTACGATCAATGGTATTAAACAGCTATGCTGATGCTATGACATTATTAGGCTGTTGTTGTGGTCTAGTGGAGGGTATCCCCTATGCACAAATACTTGTTTTCTTATGTTTATGAACAAACCCCGTTTTCATTTATTACTATAATCTAGTCTGGAATTGAATCTATAGGGAATGCCTAGGGAAAGAGGAAGACGAAAAATTACATGGCGCAGCACATTAATAACGGAAATTGAATAATAAGAGAAAAGCTGGAATTAAGTCAAGAATTTAGCAAAACCAAGGGTCCAGTGGCACGCTTTCACGACGGCTCTATGCTTCCAAGAGGAGTGACTTATTACTACTACCTGTATAATTTTCACCATAAAAGATTGAGACGCTCTGTATAGGATCTGCGCCCCTGCCACAAATTTCTCCATATTCATCTCATGCATTTTGTTTCATTACATTCATCTGCTTGTTTGAAAATATTCAAAATAATTTGTTTTTCTCTGCCTTTCAAATGCCTTGCTATCCATTGTTTAAGAAATTCTGCAGATTTTTTGTTATTTTGAAAAAATAATAAATTCCGTTATATTATTTAATGTAAAACAAACGCAGATAGTGAACAAATAGAGGCTGCTGAAATGAAGATGTTGAGAGCAATAGCAGGATACCAAAGGCCCGATAAAAAGAAAAACGAAGATATAAGAACAGAACTTAATATATTTAATCTCTGTGAAAGAATAAAATATTATCAAAATGCTTATCTTCAGCACATATTACGAATGAATGAACAGCGCATACTAAGAAGAATGTATAATTATAGACCAAAAGGGAGAAGAATGTTGGGAAGACCATTGAAGAGATGGAAGGACCAATTCGACCTATAATGAGATCGGAACAGGCCATTGGGCTTAATCCTTGTTATTGTTGATGACGATATAAAACAAACGTTATGGTTATTGGATGAATAATTGTATTTTTTTTTCAGATGGATGGCGCGGGAAACGTAAATGTGCTGGAGGTGTATGACTACGTGGCTGTGGCCGTCTACTACATCCTAGTTCTCACCGTCAGCGTCTATGTAAGTTCTAATCCAATTAATATAACTTCGATCTCTAAATAACAACACTAACCTTTTTCCAGAAGTGCCTAGTTTGTAATATTTAATAATTTAGGATATTTAGTACCATGTTAAATTGGATTTGGTATTGATAACTATCCTGCTAATCGAAGTAATAGGCCTAATATGATGTTATGTTTTAAGTTAAAATTATGTTGGTAATGCTCCAATGAATCTTGGATTACCACTACCAAACAAGAAAGTAAAATCCAAGCAGCCGAGATGAAATTTTTAAGAAGAGTAAAAGGCTGCACTAGAATGGACCAGATAAGAAACGAGGATATCCGTGAAGAACTGCAGATCTACTCCATAAAAGAAAATATATTTAACAACAATATACAGTGGAAAGAACATGTAGAAAGAATGGAAGAAAGTAGATTACCAAATAAAATCTTCCATTATTTTCCAAGAGGAAGAAGAGATGTCGGACGTCCTCGGAAGAGATGGTCTTAGATCTATTAGTGAAGACGGAACAGGCACTCTTGCCTAAACCAGGAAGTGAAGAAGAAGAAGATGTTCCAATTCTACGAAACATTTTACTAAACTAACCAATAATTCTGATCAACTTACTTCACAATTTTAAATCCTTAGGTTTGTTGTGGACATATATAAATATTATTTATCTTATTGATCAGCCTCATTGGCTAGTGGTCAGCGTTTGTGACTACAGTTCACGAGATCCCGGGTTCGATTCCCGGTCAGACCAAAAAAAATTATTCCTGTAGTTGCCCATCGTCTGAAATTTAGACTAGAAACTCTCCTGGAGCTTCATTACAATTTATCTTCCGTCAACCTAAGAAATGGATTACAATCCCACCCATGCCAGTGAAAGGAAGCCAGAAATGTTATAAAAAGACAAACCTGGTGGCATTGAAAAAAAAAATCTTACTAGCCTATTAGATGTTCTATTCTATAGTGTTCGCACTAGCGCAGGGTCTTTCACTGCAATCATAGCATTTCCATGCTATTCTTTGCAGCTTTACTAGGGAATTATAGGTGTGGTAGCTTCCTATTGCTTTCCACACCGGTGAAATGACGATAATGATAATGATGATGATATAATAATAACAATAATAGTAATAACAATAACAATAATAATGTTGAGATGGCCAGATGATTTTCGGGGACAGTTTGGCACTAAGCTTCCTGACATTTTGTCTTACAGGTGAGGAAAACCTCGATTATATGTAATGGTATTTAAATTGATTGAAATACATTTGGCAGAATCTATTAACTATTATTAGATAATCTAAGTATTTAACAAATTCTAAAACGATAGTCATGCTTGTGGTATTCTATGTGTGAGAAACAACATGGTCTCTTAAATTAAGGGAATAAAATAGGCTAAGAAGTTAGGAAGTGGGATGCTAACTGAATATTCGGTTCCATAAAGGATTAGATTGGAAATGATCGGAGCTAGGAACTATTTAATTGTAATCTTCGACCATGCCGAACTTCATTAAATTAACTTATTCAAGTGCAGCTGTTCCACCAATCGGAAGATCCCAGTAACAATGGAAACGTTCATATTTTTTAAATGTGTTATTCTTTGCATAAAAATATTATTTTTAAGAGAATTTTATAGATATTTAAAACGGAACTATATTTAATATTATTTGTATAAAATATTTTACTTTTTACAGAAAACCGAGTCATGAAGTTTATTCATTCATTCATTTTGAGAATTTTCCTCTTCATTGAGGGTTTTCTTCAAAATGCATAAATGATTACGGACTTATAGACTATCAGTTTTCCTAATTTAAAGTTCTCCATCGCTCTCTGTCCTCTGTGTCTTCATCTGTTACACTAAATTTCCTCATTGAATTTTGAATGTTATTCTTCCAGGTAGTTCTTGGTCTTCCTTTTCTGCTCCTTCTTTTAATTTTCCTTTGGTAGTCTTCCACCTGCATTCTTCTTACGTGTCCATACCATTTAGCCTTCTGTATTCAATGAAGTTTATAAATATTCAAATCAAATGTTACACTTAAAACAAATGATTCACCATGACAATGTACAAGACTTCCTGAGGATTACGTCAGACCACGAAAACATTTCTTACGAGAAACGATATGGCGAGAATAGAATCAGAGAAATCTGATTTATATTTTAAAGTTAGTCATGTGGTTGAATGTAAATAGTCGTATGAAAATTATGAAACAAGCTTTTACTGTCATTAAAGGTAAAAATGTAAAGCAATCCCACTACAGGCCTCGGGAGGCCCTTGAGGTGGTAGGAGGTTAAGGCTCCTACTTTTTCTGGACAATCGGCACTTGATGTCAGCCGGGTTGTCAGCTCTGCGTGACGGCCGCCTTTACCCCCAGAACAAGCGTCTGGTACTCATTTACGTTAGAGGCTGAGTCGACCCCAGGGCCATAGTACCGCCAGAAGGTTTGAGTCAGTTTTAAAATCCTGACCCCACCGGGACTTGAACCCTCGACCTTCCGGCTTGTACGCAGTGCCTTGACCACTACGCTACGGCGTGCCCCATTGTAGATTAATATCTTAGTTCTTAATACTGTCAGGATTATTAAGGTTAGGAGACTGAGATGGCCAGGTCGCGTCTCGACTGGGTGACAATAGAAATGGTTTCACAATTTTAATGAAAACCTTCGGAGACAAGTCTGTTAAGAAAACCTAAGCATAGGTAGAAGAATCATGTTCGAATGAATCTTTTAGTGGTTTCATTTTCGCCACAGGTTTCAAGGTCAAGTCACTGTATCTCCCACTATTCATCCTCAACTCCGTATAGTTGTGCAGACATACTCGTATATCAAAGAAAAGAAACTCTACAAGAGGACCGGCTTATCATGTGGCTGTCACCTGAGATGATACATTACAAGGAATAGAGGTTTGTAGCGGAGAATATCTGACCACTTATACGTCTTTAAAACCTATGGCGAAAATGTTAGTGTAGCCTATATTTTTTATTGATATGGGTACCATTGAATAAAACTTAACTCAATGACACTAATAGGCCTAGCAGCCACATGTGTTAATCAAAGTATGTCGGTTCCCCCAAACGTTATAGCTGGTTTTCTCAACCTGGAGTCGCTACTTATTATCATTATCTATTTTTTCACGATGCTTGGGGGCACCGGTCCCATACTTGTAGGAATTCCGTAAGGAAACATCTTCCCTCACGGGGATTCGCACTAGCCTAAATCCCATAGTTCTGCATCAAGACATGACGTCTTTAACCGCTAGGCAGTAATAGCAGACTAATCACAGGAAATGAACAACATAAAATTTACATGAATAACCATATAATTTGGAAAAATTTCAATTGCTACACGCTGGAAGTGTATTTTTGGAATAATTCAATTATATCACACATAATATCATCGGGGTAACGTAACTCCGCCTTCTAGGCGCCCGAATTTCAGACGTGGGTTACAATTAAGCCAATGCCAGGAGAGAACACCAGAAATGTCGAAATGGCAACCTGGGGCACTGAACAATATATGTATTGGCTTAATTGTAACCCACGTCTGCATTTCGGGCGCCTAGAAGGCTGAGTTACGTTACCCCGATGATATTATGTGTGATATAATTGAATGATTCCAAAAATACACTTCCAGCATGTAGCAATTTAAATTTTTCCAAATTATATGGTATATAAATGAATGTTTGTTTGTTGGTTTGTTTATTTGTTCGTACTTTATGCGCGGCCATACCGTTGATCCGATTATGATGGGGCTTTTTGCAAAATGTTCAGGAGATTCCCGGGATGAACATAGGCTATAAGAGAGTTGTGATACTCAAACTCTTACACCCTTAAAAATCGCCCTTTGTAGTGGAAAACGTGAAAAAAGTAGCTCTTTGGACGCTTAGATGGCTTATGCTGCGTAAACCGTAACAAATACGCAAAATTAATGTACGCAGAATTGAATATCTCAAAAAGCTCCACAAAAAAGGCCTCGACAGCATATTTTTATCTCTTACGGATAACTCACAATAACCATGTTTGTCTTTCATTGATGCCAAGAAGATCGAGATAAGTACGTAGATTCCTGTGCAAGCATAGCAGCACATGACGGGTATTCTTTTACGGATAACTCACAATAACGAATTTTGTTTTAGCTCATTTATGCCAAGAAGATCGAGATAAGTAGATTCCTGGGCAACATCGGGTAATCAGCACGGGAAATCTTAAAATAATTACGATATACATTTATAATTATTTTTCATTTTACTTATTGAACTAATCATAAGAAGTATATTAATTTTCATCTTTCGGTTCATTTTATGCCAAGAAGATCGGAATGAGTAGATTCCCGGACAACGCCGGGTAATCAGCACGGGGTATCCAAAAAATATAAATGTATAATTATTTTTCCTTTCACTTATTCAACTAAATATAAAAATACATTAATTATCATTTATTTAGGCGTAGCAGCGCACGCCGGGTAATAGCTAGTATAAAATAAAACAAATTACCTTAGTGGTAATTCTGCTAAAAGAGTTAGCAATAAATCTGGGACGCAAATATGTCCAATTTAAACCACATATACACTCTTACCGGTACCTGTTGTTTTAATTGGACTAGTGTTCGCCAAGTGGTCGAAATTTGACCACAATCATAATTGAATCAGAAAATTGTATACATAAATATTTATATTGAAGTTTAAGTGATGATGGGGATAATAGTATACTAGATTAGCACCCAGCAACATCAGGAATTTTGGTAGCTACAATAAGTAGCGGCTCCACGTTGAGAAAAACAGCTATAACGGCTGGTGGACCCGACATGCAGACTACATGTCACCACTACACTGGCAGTATGATCGTCTAGTTCTGTGATTAACACACGTACATGTACTACTTCCCTATAGTTTAAATGGTAACTTCGGAGCTGGATTATAGTGCCATGCAGTTAAAAACTGCACATATTATTTTTTGACTTGACCTTTGTCTTTGTTTCACATCGCATGCTTCTCTGGAAGAAATTTAAGTCTTGTACCCTGGAGATTTTCCATAAACACTGCCTTGCAGTTAAAAATGGCAGAACTGTTTCAATTTTTTTATTGATAACACTAAAGCTCGTCAATAACTACAAAACAAATGGAAATAGCTTGATAAACAGAAGAGAAAATGGTACTTAAACTGTTTGACTTTGCCTATTTAGGCATATATATATATATATATATATATATATATATATATATATAGAAAGCAACGGGAAGCTACCACACCTATAATTCCCTAGTAAAGCTGCAAAGCATAGCATGAAAATGTTATGATTGCAATGAAAGACCTGTCCTCGGGCAGAATTATTACGGATGGATGGATATATATAATTTGCATCTCACACTGATTGCTGACTCTTAGTGGAATTACTGTAAGATAAATTGTTTTATTTTATGTATTATCAATTGGTATTATTTCTTCCTTCTTAGATAATTAAATTTACCTACAGGGGCACGCCGTAGCGTAGTGGTTAAGGTACTGCGCTACAAGCCAGAAGGTCGCAGGTTCAAGTCCCGGTGGGGTCAGAATTTTTAAACTGACCCAAACTTTCTGGCGGCACTATGGCCCTGGGGTCGACTCAGCCTCTAACGAAAATGAGTACCGGACGCCTGTTCTGGGGTAAAGACGGCCGTCACGCAGGGCTGACAAACCCGGCTGACATCAAGTGCCGATTGTCTAGAAAAAGTGGGAGCCTTAACCTCCTACTACCCCAAGGGCCTCCTGAGGCCTGTAGTGGGATCACTTTACTTTACTTTACATAGAAAATGTATAGGCCTATACATACTTTTTTTTTACATCTCCCTTTGCCCCATGGCATCCAAGTCTTACAGTGACACGAAGTATCAGGTGAAGAATTCTGGGTTTCACACTTTTTTTTACCTTACAAGGACATGAAGGGCCTCCCCGATGAGCAATCACTCAACACCAGGACCACATCAGAGATAACACGAGCATTTAAGACAAGACCCATTCAGTCATACATCATAGGTCATACATTCATACTAAACAAAGCGATATGATATGTAATACTATGATGGGCAGATGACGTTCGGAGACCTCAAAGTTTCCTGAAAAAAAGAAAAAAAGTTTAAAAGAATAGTGGCAATCATAATCAGATATGATTTCTTCTTGCGCCATATCAGGGATTTTCAGCTATTCTTCAGTTAGGCCCTATATATAGTATATATTTTATTTAATAACACTAATAAATTATATCAGTGCCACATTTCAGAGCTGTGAATGAAATGGCAGACACATTTTGATCAGAGGTCTCTTATTTCAAGATTGATGTAATTTTGTGTGGCGTAAATTTATGAACGTTGCCCACAGCTTTATTTTCCTTTGAAAGAAGTCATACTCGGGATTTTTACGTTTTGAAAAAAATCACGTGTCCGGTCGGGTTTGAAATCGCGAATCATAGGAGAGCAAATATATGTTTAGGATCAGACCTCGCACTATATTGCGTAGACACTTCACCATTCCAATTAATTTGCTAAATGTATTTTTTTACTACGGCGTAAGCTCATTGTTTAACCATAGCCTCTTTGTTAGGAGTTACTAGACCAAGTTAATTTTCAGTTACCTTATTTGCTCATAGATGTCTTGAATGGCATACGGTCAACACATCGACTCAATGAGAAATCTAACAGGTATTACTAGAACTTTGGGGTCGGTAAATTTTGCTTAGAGTCTTTTTTAATTCAGGCTTAAGGATCTTTTACGAGCCTGAAAATCTTCATACTCGGGACCCACGGCTTAAAGTCCCTCCCGGAGGACTTGCTCCTTGGATTTTTCCGTCCTAAAAAAATCCATCGACCTTGGCCGGGTTTGAACGCGCGACCCTCGGGAACAGAGTATTATTGTTTTCTGCTAAAATACAACTTGAATTTAGGATGATATTTTGTCAGCTCCTTGCCACCTTTGTGGTGATTGTGATACCTTCAGGAATTAACTTTTACCTTAATATCTTGTCATTCCATTCGGTAAATTTGCAATTAAAGTTAAAATTTAATTATCTAGGTTGTGAATTGTCTTCTATATATATGGAATAAGAAATGATATAGAGAATAAATTATCAAAATTTCAAATAATATACGGCACCATTCATAGAACACTGAAACATAAAACAAGGAAGGACACAAAACGAAACAATGGTGGTACCGAACTTTTACACGGTATTGAGTCCTGGGTAACAAATAAGTGGAGTTCGAGTAGAGTACAAAGTGCAGAAATTACTTTTCTAATAAGGACCAAATGATGCACAAAATTGGATCACATAAGAAATAAGAAGAGAATTAGGAATACAGTATATTCAATAAATGATAGAATTCAACAACACCGCATCAGCTGGGAAGAGCATGTTAGAGAATGGAAAGAAACAAAATTGCCCAAGATAACATATCATTATAAACCAAATGGATTAAGAGATGTAGGAAGACCTATGAAGATATGGAAGGAATCATTGTGAATTTGGAACAGGCGAATCGCCTAAACCTTGAAGTGAAGATGATGAGTTATGTCACTCGACGTCATAGCTTCTTGTTTCATTGCTTATAAATAACAAACTATTCAATTATTCATCTTTAAATTATATCCGGGAAATTTCGTTTAAAGAAAAAAAAAAGATTTATTTAAATGTCCATCTACAACAGTTTTACTTCTTTATACACATTCAATTTATCTATTTTAAGCACAGAAGTGAAGTGTTGACAACAGAGGCGATGACGGAGAGAAATAAATCAAAGATAAAAGGTAGATGAAAGCATGAAGACATGGACGAGTAAAACAAATAAATAGTGTAAGTGCTTTTATCTCCAAATTAAAATATTGGGGCGATATAGGTCGCGTAGGATTGTAATGGAATTTGTTGAGATTAATTCCACAGATGTTTACGCAAAAATTCCAAATTCACTTTATTTCACAACAATTCACTGTTTTCACAGAATTAATTTTCTGATAATAAAGTAACTTCCTTGAAATTTATTAAATACCCAGTTCTGACTGTTTCACTTAGAACATCATCTTGTCTTCACACTTGATTTCACTTCACTGCAGAACTGCAGCTGGCAACACCGACCCTTATACCTCCTTACATGCGGGAGGGTAAGAATAATTGGTATCTCAGTCGAGAGACATCTCGAATCGAAGACTCGAGAACCGACTTATCCAGAATTGGGGTATAGAAGCATGTGCATATTTATCAGCGCGCCATTGAATCGCAAGTCGATAGCACACGGATCTCCCCCCACCATATATAGCGAGACCTGTCTCACACCACCACTTGCGAAATTTAAGTCAGCCCAACAATGCGTTCACGATACGTTACGCCTTGTTTTATTACTTTGTTGTTATATACAGTAAAAACTTCTTGTCCCGCGCCGTAGCCGAGTAGTTAAGGCAGGAAGCCTTGGCGCAGAGATACGGGACTTGCGCTGGTTCGGGTCTCCATGGGGAAGACCTTTTCTCATGGAATTTCGGCCAGCATGGGACCGGTGCCCACCCAGAATCGTGAGGCATTTGGGTAGCTACAATAAATAGCGGTCCAGGTTGAGAAAACCAGCTATAACGGTTGAGGGATTCGACACGCTGACCACATGTCATCCCCACACTGGCTAGATGATAATCTACCTCTATGATTGACATATGTGGGTGTGAGGCCAGCAGCCGGCTGGTAGGCTAAGGGCCTTCTAGGCCTGTCACGCCATGGCAAACAAAAAGAAGCTTCTTATTCGCGGTTCCCTCATTCGAGGGTTAAAAAATTGCGACACAGTTCCTGTTTTCGCGGCTAAAATGTTCTTTATTCGCGGATCCAGTCGGTATATTAAAATAATTAGTATCCTTTATTAATGTATCGACAATTTTTTTTACTGCAGGCACGTGTCAAGGCGACTTTTACAAAGATCGATTCAAACCAAATGACAAATTAATATCAAAGTAAAACAAAAGTTATTGTCACTAAGCCTAAAGTTCGTTGTTAAAAGCCACGTATTTCACGTGCCGCTATGTCCGTTATAAATGCTGCCGTCGCCACGATCGGGGTTTTATTGTTTCAACTTATCATTTGTTGCAATAATTTTGATTGAATAACACGTGTCTTTTCTGGCTTGTTGCCAATTTATAATATCAAGTAAAAGGAAACAATATTAGTTCCGAGGCGGAAAAAAGTAAATTTGCCGTTTAAAGTAATAACGGAAATGTCTTATCGTTTACGCGTTGGGAAGTTGTTTGCGTATATATCACGCTGTTCCAATGTTCATGAACCAACTGTACATTTCATCAAGAAATCCGAAAAAAAAAAAAAAAAGAATTCTATCGCTGAATTCACAGCTGAATATCAGTCTGATTTGAAATACCTTTTTAAAGCGGCAAAACAGGAAAACATTACTAACTTCTTTAAACCCTTACCTAAGTCTGACAGCAATAATTTATAGAAATTATTAAAAATCTCTCAATAATTGATATTATTTTGATAATTTTTATTTTATTTTGGAACCTTGGAACGTATCCCTTAATACCCATACAAATTGCCATTTCATATTCGCGGCATATTTACGGAACATATCCTCCGCGAATAAGGAGCTTTTACTGTATTGACAATTTAATACCTAAAGTCGTATCGCTGTTAAAATCCTTCGTTGTGTCAAGTATCGGCAAGATGCTACGTGCAATTATATTGTATTTATTATACATAATCTGTAAAAGTTAATTTATTTAATAGGAATTTAAACTTGGAATCTCCCGAATGAGTCTAAAACGCAAATATCTAAGCCAGTTCGTTCAGCACAGTTGTTGTAAGTAAACTTATAAATGTTACACAAAATGTAACACTATTCCTCATTGATACAATACGAAGATTGCATTTATACTGAATTCGAACTAACCAGCTAATATTTTGTTTTGTCTTATAATTTAATTAATAATCGGACACTATCCCAATCTACCATTTTTCAGCCATTCTCTGTATAATTCACTCCCTTCAATTCATGAATAATATTATTCTAACGCCTCATTCTACTGGGCGCTTTCCCTCTGGTTTTCCTACAAGAAATGTTGTGCCCCTCTTTCATGCCCCATATCATGAACATCGCGCCTACGAAACTTAACTTCTCTTATTGACAATACTATTATTTTTCTTTCTTTTCCTTAGTTTACCTCTCTCTTTGTTGGTACTGTTATGTCCCCAGGGACATGACCAATACTATAAATGTATTATTATTATTATTATTATTATTATTTGCTCCCCCAGGGACATGATCAATGCTGTAAGTTTATTATTATTATTATTGTTATTGTCAGCTCCGTAGCGCAAGCTGTTAGTCGCTAGCCTCTCACCGCTGGGGTCTCGATCCCTCTATATGGGTTTCATGGTGAACGCGAGATTGGGCATGTTTTTCTCAGGTTTCTCCTCTGCCAAAAATTTCATTCCACCATTTCTCCATATTCATCTCTTCCATTTCGTTCATCCGCCCCTGTGACAGTGCGTTAGGCGTGGTCGACCAGCAGCCTTGTCATTCACAGACCTCTGATACGTAGGGACTTTATCTCATCTCACCCTTCACCACGATCCCCTGAGTTGGACACGAATTGTAGATATTATTATAAAGTAAAGCAATCCCACAACAGGCCCGGAGGCCCTTGGGGTAGTAGGAAGTTAAGGCTCCCACTTTTTCTAGACAATCGGCACTTTACATCAGCCGGGTTGTCAGCCCTGCGTGACGGCCGCCTTTACCCCAAAACAAGCGTCTGGTACTCATTTCCGTTAGAGGCTGAGTCGACCCCAGGGTCATAGTGCTGCCAGAGGGTTTGGGTCAGTTTAAAAATCCTGACCCCTACGGGACTTGAACCCTCGACCCTCCGGCTTGTAGCTCAGTGCCTTAACCACTACGCTACGGCGTGCCCTCGTAGATATTATTATTATTATTATTATTATTATTATACTTAAATATTTGGAAGACATCGCAAAGTCACCAATAAGATTAAGATAACATGATAACTCTTTGGATGATATTCTGAATTTACCTTATTAAACTATATCTGTGACAGAAATAAAATGTTATCTTATACAATTTATCCTTACAATTTATAGACCTATTATAATGGATATAATATAAAATCGTCTAATAACTGAATAATAATAATAATAATAATAATAATAATAATAATAATAATAATAATAATAATAATAATAATAATCCAAAAAGAATATGTAATGTTAAAAATTTTTAATATTTAGGATCTATTTTAGATAAAAGTGAGAATTCAACTACAGAAATTGTGATGGAAGAAGAATTATTGTTATGTTGAACTCAGTGCTTTGGAATATAAATATAATACACGGAACGAAGAAAACTATATTTCAAATTCTGTTACAAAGCATTTTATTATATGGGTCCGAAACTTGGACAGTAGTAGAAAACAAGCCAACAATCAGTTAGCAGTAGAAATGGATTTTTGGAGGCGATCGACAAGAATTTCAAGAAGGGATAAGGTCAGAAACAGCACAATAAGGGAAATCATGCAAGTTGAAAAAAAAAAGTTAAGGAAAAATAGAAGAAAAACGTTTGAAATTGTATGGACACCTCATAAGAATGGAAGAAGAGAGAATACCAAAGAAGATCCTTAATTGGAAAGCTAATGGAAGAAGTGGAAGAGGTAGGCCTAAAGCACGATAGATGGATGGAGTGAAGAGAAGTATGGAAGCTAGAGATTTGAGGGAAGAAGATGCTTTAGACAGGAACTCTGGCGACAAATCACTTTTGGTTGAAGGAGAAACACTGTATTGTGGAATATTCCTAAATAAAATAAAATAATAATAATAATAATAATAATAATAATAATATAATAATAATACGTCAATATACGATTTTTTATTATATCCATCACCGCTGTGGTCTCGAGGTGGTGTGTTGCCTTATCACGCAGCGGGCCCGGGTTCGATTCCAGGTCGGGACAGGTTCTTGGGTGAGGTTTTTTCCTCCCTGTAAGACAAATGGCAGGAAAAATTTAAGGCCTAAACGGTCCCCGAAAATCATCCGGCTATCATCATAATCCTTATCATTATCATCATCATCCTTCACCGGTGTGGAAAGCAACGGGAAGCTACCACACCTATAATTCCCTAGTAAAGCTGCAAATCATAGCATGAAAATGCTATGATTGCAGTGAAAGACCTGCTCTCGGGCAGAATTACTATGGATGGATGGATATAGAGTGTGTTCTAGCGTTGTGCCCAACCAGTTCATTTCGAGAAGTAGTTCGTTCACTCGCACTCACTTTTATGAACCATTCAATTGAACTAGTTCGTTCACAAAATTTAGCGAAGCCCTTCATTCGCCAAGCAAAAAAAAAAAAAAAAAAAACGGGCTGTAGGAGGGGGGGAAGCACGAATACACGAGCATGGGGTGACTTGACGTTAACCAACCACGTGGTAGCTGTGGATTTTAAAGATAAACGTAAATAATTCTGTAAATTCTATTTTAATTTATTTGAGTAACAAAAATTCTAATATGACTGCTACCATACTTTTGTTTATTTTATAATTATTTATACCTCCTTTTTATTTCTGTTATAACTGTATTATTTGCATAATTGTATTTATATACAGATTTTCAATGTTTACATATTTTATTTCAAGTTGTAAATGTTAATAAAAAAACAAAATCGTAACTCTATGATTTGAAGAAAAAAAAAGGTGTGGAGTATTTTAAAACTTTTAAGGAAGATATATTTTATTTTATTTATATATGTATTATTTACACATATTATTTGCATAATAGTTCTTTAAAAATAAATAAATATGGAAAATCGTACTATTGGCAATTACTTGATCTTAATCTTTACAACCCCTAAACTAAAAATATAAAGAGGGTGAATACTGGGTAGGCCAACAAAATTTAGCCTTGTGTGTGCACTTTTACAGAATGGCTTCTAATTCGCGATCAAGAAAAAGTTGTGAAATTTGGGGTTTCTTCGCCGATTTAGGCGATGGTAAAGCAAAGTGTAACTTTTGTTCTAAACACAGTTTCATTCAGGGGGCGAGATGCTTTTAAACTTGCACGGCATATTCGCCCTAAATGTTTAGCAAGGTAAGATTTTTACTAAATTTTGCTACAGCTTTTTGTAAACCTAGTAAAATATGTTGTTTTAAAACTCGGATAAAATGGATTTTTATTAAATACTTTCGGAATTCCAGTAAATAAAATGTAAAGTGATTTTAATATTAGACTACATTAGATTTGTAGCGTTAGTAATGCCGTAGATCAAAAGGAGTAATCCCTGAGTAATGCTGCGTATGAGTGATGACGTAAGCAAGAGCGGGAAGGTGGCGTAATGTACATGTACTGAATGAAGGAGCGTGTCGAATGTTGAGAGTTTGAAGTACAGAAGTGTTTAAAGCCAGTTCACTCTGTCAAGGTAGTTCGTTCCTCTAAGACACTTCACTCTTCCAAGGTAGTTCGTTCTTTGATACCACTTCGTTCATCTAAAACACTTTACTCTTCTAAGATAGTTCGTTCTTTTATACCACTTCGTTCCAAGGTAGTTCGTTCTTTGATACCACTTCGTTCATCTAAAACACTATACTCTTCTAAGATAGTTCGTTCTTTTATACCACTTCGTTCTTCCAAGGTAGTTCGTTCTTCTATGTAACTTCACTCAGGCGAGATAGTTCGTTCCTCTATGGCAGTTCACTCTGGCAAGATAGTTCGTTCCTCTATGGCAGTTCACTCTGGCAAGATAGTTCGTTCCTCTATGGCAGTTCACTCTGGCAAGATAGTTCGTTCCTCTATGGCAGTTCACTCTGGCAAGATAGTTCGTTCTTCTCAGACATTCACTGCGGTACGAGCGATATGGATGACGTAGGAAAGAGGCGGGAACATGCAAGGTCTATGGGCGGAGAAATGTAGAGTAATCAACGAATGAGCGAAAGTTGATTTGGAGTGAGACATCTATGATCTAGAGCTTGAAATAAAAAGTAAATTTTAATTTTAAGTAGCAGTAGTGAACTCTGAACTGGCAGTTCACTAAAAGTGAGTAACTTTTTTACACTTCACAGTAGCGAAGCGTTCTTTTTAAACGACTCACTCTCGAATTACCCATCACTAGTGTGTTCGAAATTCTCATTTGTAGAGGGAACAGAGTAGATAACGTTCTGAATTGCAATATTTGTTCGGAAACTTAAGTTTCGTGATGCAGGTGCAACAGTTTATCATTAAACGGTTAGTAATTTAATGATTTATAACTCAATTATATTTACACATCCAACATTCACTGATTTCGTGACAATGTCCAATATCAAGGGAAAAATTAAAGAAACTTCACTTTATTACTGAAAGTATAAGAAGTGAATGTACCAGAACATAGTTCTCAGGCACAATCGGTGCAACGAGCTTTGTGGTAGCCACATAGAACCACTGTTGCAGTGAATAAGTACTATTACTAACCACAATGTTAAGTTCAGTAGAGAAGTTGGTTAGTTAGCAAATAATTATTATTTTAGTGACAATGTGAAATTTATTTATATTTTTCCTGACATTGGGCATTGTCATGAAATCAGGGAATGTTGGGTACGTAAAAGTAATTAATTGAGTCATAAAATCATTAAATTTTATTGATTTAACACCGGCAGACGGTGGAGATTTAAATGCTTAATGCCATCTTCATGCAGGCCTACCTGCAGCACAAAAACTATTTTCCAGACAAAGGTTTCCTTTAAAAACTTTATGTAATCAGTTCCTTCTACACGCCCTAGAAGTATGCATTGGGAATTTCTCAACACTCTGTAGATCTATAAATTATAAGGATATGCCTAAATAAAATACATAAGAAAATCTATCTATCTTCGGGGTTTTACAGCTAGTGCCGTCTTCCCGTGCCAAACCTCCAAAGCCTACGATCTTGGGCATCATAAAAAAATGACCTTTCATTTCTCTCACATACACAGTTAAATATGTACCTTAGAATATCTAGCGAAGAGTTATCGCCTTATCTTAATCTTAATTTGCAGATGGCTTTGAGTAATATTCAAAATATTTAAGTAGAAGTATTATTTACTTTGCGTTATACAGTTTCAAATAGTGTAGTTATGTTTTCAAACTTCTATAATATAAGCATCATCATCATCATCATCATCATCATCATCATCATGAACAAATTCGTTTTAGGCCATGTGGCCTGTACGGTTATAATATAAGCATTCATTTTAATTTATATTTTCTAATAAATTATTTTAAAAGAAATGTATTGTATGGTGTCAGCATTTACAATTTTATGCGAAAGAAAGGGTACCACACGAGTTAGCTCAGGAGATAGCGTTCTTGACTCTTTTCCGGAGGTTCAGACTTTAAATCCCAATGCCAAAGAAAACACCTATGGGTTTCATTGGTCGCCTAGAGAAATGATACGTTGGAATTTTATTATCATGATCCATTTCATCGTTAATAATAATTTCATTAAATTTAGTATCAGTTGTATTATACAAACAGCGGAACGTTTATCTCAAATCGTTGAAACACTGTTGCTGCGTCGCACGGACTAGATACTAACCATGTAGTCAGGAAGAAATAATAAATGAAGCACTTACATTGTTCATCATTGCTAGTATTCCCGCATACAAACAATTGAAACTCACAGACTAACATGAAGCGAGTGTACGCGGCATTAGTTCGCAAAACATTCATAAACGAAGCAGGTCAATGTTCCGCTGTATCGGATAATATTGACACATAACACGTGAATAAGAACAATTGACATAACACAAACTACTAATACCAGTACCACCACCAGTACAGCCGCCACCGCCACTACTACTACTATAGAGCTACACCTAAAGATTATCGATGAGATGCGATATGATCAAAAATGTTGAAACATTTCAAAATATAACAAATGGGGAGGGGGGTGTGAAAAATTGTAAAGGAAAATTATATATATGACTCTTGTTCATATGCTAGGCACTGCATATTCACCAATCCAATTTACAGTTCGTGTCAGATTGGATTATCATAAGTAATGCCACGAGTGATTTCTAAATTATCGATAAATTCACGACTCACGAAGTGAGGAGTGAATTTATCTAGAGAATTTGGAAATCAAGAGTGGCATTTGTTAGGACTATTTAACGAATAAAATTAAGCTGTTTACTCACAAATCATTATTTAACTATAGTTATTTTAAAATATTTATATATTTAATGTAAACGGCGATGTTTGAAAACAAATGAGAAACGATTGGTACGCTTCATCTGCTTCTTTTGTTTATCACTGCAACCAGATCATACTATTTATTGCCAAAGGAACGCAATATTGTAAGAATGCTCTCTAGTGGAGAAAAAAATGAAACACATCAAACTGTATATTAATTCATTTCTGATGTCGTATGATGTAAATATGACAATTGTATTTTTCTGGATTATTACCTGGGAAAAAATACATTTAAGAAAGTGCAAACAGTGGTTTCTTTTTTTGGTGGTATAATCAATTGCTACAAATGTTTTTATATTAACTCCTGCAAGCGCTATGTGTTGACATCCATGCACTATATATACAATCTGGTAGCCGTATTTCCTACAGAGTCAGTCACTGCAAAATAATGGTCAGACCTGTTCAGAATATTAAAAAGGAGGAGCTTTCTTTAATATGGTAAATTTAATATTGATAAATATTTGGTGAAACACGACTGTGATTGGTTGTAAAACAGAAATCATTGAAACGTGATTGGTCATTGACTCCCATTTGGGGCATGAGTTAAATAGTCACTGAAAATATTGTTGAAATGAAGTACTTAGATCTAATAGCCAGGCAATTGTTAGGACATTGACTCGTAAAAGTTTCTGGTTTGTAAGCTGCAGAACACGGAAGGCCGTTACCAAAACATTGCTAAACAATAATTTGAATTGAATATTATATAAATACGTAGGCCTAACTTAATTACATTTTATTAATAACGTACTCTATATTTAAAAAAAAACATTAACTGAATAGTTTTAGATTTCATGAAATTAATAGCCTTAAAATGCCACCGATATATTTATAATTTAATGCAGGAATCTCGCGTACAATCAAACGATTATAAATAATTGTACACCACTACCTCCTCCTGGCCCCGAAACTGAAAAAAAAATTAATTGCATTATTTTAATTCATTTTACAATAAATGTTTCAACGGCACCAGGTTTCGAACCCAGGTCCTTTAGTTAGCAAGCAGGCATGCTACCAGCTGAGCCAGCACAACCGACTTAAAATGCCATTGACAATTTCTTTTTAAAATCTGTCAGAAGACGTTAAATTCGTAGATTAGAAACAAGCTATTCAATTAAACACCATTTATTAAAAATTGATTAAATTCAAGGTAAAATGTATCCACAAGAAAGTAAGAGCAAGCTACAGATGATTCGAATTTCTTTAAATAATAGAGGGTTGAAGAAGACTGAGTATATTGCTACTAGACAAAAGGTTTTACTGAAAGTGAATTATGATGTGACATCTTATTAAACAATAGTGAAACTATGAAGGATAGAGAGCATCACATCAAGGTTCCATCTTTGGATGTGTGGGAAGAGTTTGAGAGGTTTGTAACTATGGAAACCAGGCTCGATAGGCCACTGGGTCGATAACGCAATGTCGAGGTCACGACGGAATACACCTGAACGCACATACAAACTATCTAATGTAATATCACACATAATTAATCAAATAAAAACCCAGTTAGTAGTTACCAAACCTTCTAATGTATCGTCATACCAAACAGAAATTTAACCAACAATGGAATAGGTTTACAAACTGAGGTAATTTGTCACACATTTCACATTTTTATACATTGTTTTACCTTTGCAACTTCAAATTCATGATTAGAGTATGGACAAACCGGTTCAGAGATGTTGAGCATTCAGTTAGACCTTTTAGATCTGTAGTGATAACTTAGTATCCAGACTTACTGCTATATTAAAGTCATATTAGGTAATAATCAGTGTGGATTTAGAGGAAATAGGTCTGCAATAGGTGAGATGTGTAATATAAGACAGATTTTGAAATGGGAAGATTATGGCTCTGTACATCAAATATATGTAGACTTCAAAGAGGCATACCATTCAATTAAGAGGGGGGGAAAGTTGTTTATTATTCTGCTGGAATTCATAAAAAAAAGTAGTGTGTATTCCAATGTGTCTAAACAGTACAAAGAGTAGGTTGAGGGTAGGCAAACAGTTTTCACATACTTTTGAAATTCACGAAGGGTTAAACCATGGCGGTGCACTACCTGCTATACTATATAATCAGATATTTTAGAGGACTATTTAACTCATGCCCCAAATGGGAGTCAATGACCAATCAGATTTCAATGATTTTTTATTTACAACCAATCACAGTCGTGTTTCGCCTAGAATTTGCCAACTAAATTTTATCATAATAAAGAAAGCACCCCCTTTTTAACATTCTGAATAGGTCATGGCATTATTTTGCAGTGACTGACTCCCCAAGAAATACGGCTACCAGATTGTATATATAGTGCATGAATGTCAGCAGAAAGCGCATGCGAGAGATAATATAAAAAACATTTGTAACAATATTGATTATACCACAAAAAAAACACTTTGTACTTTCTTAAACGAATTATTTTCCAGGAAATGACTTTGCAGAAAAAATATAATTGACATATTTACATCATAGGACATCAGAAATTAATTAATACCTATAACGTTGGTTATAAATTTCTCCACTAGGATGCATTCTTACAACATTGCGATCCTTTGGCAATAAATAATATTATGATCTGATTGCAGTGATTAACAAAAGAAGCAAATGAAGCGTACCGATCGTTTCTCATTTGTTTTCAAACATAGCCGTTTATATTACATATATAAATATTTTAAAATAACTATAGTTAAATAATGGTTTGTGAGTAAACAGCTTAATTTTATTCGTTAAATAGTCCTAACAAATGCCCTCTTGAGTTCAAAATTCTCTAGGTAAATAGGGCGTATAACTCAATGGTAGGCCTATTAACCAGCTCTTGCTGTATGCAGGACATGTGAAACGAATGTGGAACGAAAGAGGCACGGAAACTTCTTATAGGAACACCAGCGGTATACCAAAATGGGGTGGGAGAATAACCATTTTTGAGGGAGGTGAAATATAGAGAATGATTGGAAAATATTACTTTGGAGAACTTAAGTCCGTGTGATCATAAACCTAAGGTTTCGAACAAATGGACGTAGATACGTTTTATCAAAGATATATTTTTTAAACAAAGTTCTGCCTTAAACACATCTATTTTTCTCGAAGGTACATTTAGAATAAAATTATTCAATAATATATTATGACTATGGTTTAAAAACCAAACATTAACTTGAAGTTCAATGGTATAGAGAATTTTGAAGATACGTTTCTGAACATACATTTTCGTAATTCAAAGTTTAAAAAAATTGCATTTTCTCCTAGTTCCAAGGGGTATCTAACAGTGCGAACAAACACTTTCCTAAGAACATACCATTTCAAACTTCCTAGTTATAAAATGTACATTTTATTTAAAGAAATTCTCTATGATGTTAATTTCAAATTTGGGAGGCGTAATTTCTGATAAATCGTGAGAACACTTATAATGAATATGATGATAAATATTAGAGACGGTACAGGCTGGGTTATGCCTGCGTGTGTGTTTTTTAAAACAAAAAGTCTGGACCTACTCATCACTATAATAGAATGTGAACATCGGATAACGTAATGATATACAGTATGTCAATTTGTTATTCATACACTTAGATTTTATAATTGAAATATCACAATTTTAATTCTCAGAATATTGCAATTATATTTTGCCATTAACTAAACATTTTCAGGTACACTTCTTTACACAATATGTACAAATCAACAAATTCTATAAACATTTGACGTATAAAATATTTAAAAAAACTTTAATAGTTGTAAATTGTATAGTCACTTTTCTATTCATACAGTAAGAACGGGGAAGAAAAAAAATTAACTGTTCTTAATACTTTGTAGGGTAACCTTTAGCTTTAATAACAGCTTGACATCTACGCTGCATGGATCTAACAAGCCTATCACATATCTGAGGACTGATTTTGCACCATTCTTCAGTAACCACCTTCTTCAATTCTTCTTTGGAAGAAGGATTTCTGCTGTGGACCCTAGGTTTCAAAAACGCCCATAAATGTTCAATAGGATTTAAGTTAGCAGATTGAGGAGGGGTTTTCAATGGCTTTGGCACGTTCCATGTCAACCAATTCTTATTTAAGTCCGCCGTATGTTTGGGGTCGTTTTCTTGTTGGAACATGTACATAGGGAGCATATCCAATTTTGCTGCACTTTGTTTAACATTCATACACACATTTGTCCATAACATTGTCAATGAACTGTATATTGCCAACCCCTTTTGCCGACATACACCCCCACAACATTATAGACCCACCCCCATGTTTTACTGTAGGTGTTGTATTGGTCACATCATCATCCGCATTGGCTTTTCTCCAGTCTCTATGAACGCCATCTGAACCGAACAGGTTGATTTTAGTCTCATCAGACCAGAGAACATTATTCCAAAATGCCTGCCCCTTATGTACATGTTCTTTTGAAAACTGTAGTCTTACAACACGGTTCTTCTTACTTACATACGGCCTTTTTCTAGTCATTCTTCCATGATAGCCATTTCTGCGTAACACCTTCCGAACAGTCTCAGTACATACATTTTTACCAGTAGAAACTTTTAGGGTAGACCGCAATTTTGGAGCACTAATTCTGGGGTTGGGGGGCACGCCGTAGCGTAGTGGTTAAGGCACTGAGCTACAAGCCGGAGGGTCGCAGGTTCAAGTCCCGTTGGGGTCAGGATTTTTAAACTGACCCAAACCCTCTGGCGGCACTATGTCCCTGGGGTCGACTCAGCCTCTAACGGAAATGAGTACCAGACGCTTGTTCTGGGGGTAAAGGCGGCCGTCACGCAGGGCTGACAACCCGGCTGACATAATGTGCCGATTGTCTAGAAAAAGTGGGAGCCTTATCCTCCCACTACCCCAAGGGCCCCCGGGTCTGTTGTGGGATCACTTTACTTTACTTAATTCTGGGGTTGAATTTCACTTGTCTCACAATGGTTATCTCCTCCTTTTCACTTAACTTCTTTTGTTTAGGTTTTCTCGAAACATTCTCTACTGAACCTTTATACTTGAATTTATTAGTATATACTGTACTGTTGCATGACATTTACCTATCAGTCGCCCTATTTTTCTCAAAGAATATCCCTTAAGTGCAAGATTTACAATTGTATCCTTGAGATCAGAACTGAGTTCTTTACATTTACCCATTTTGGAGGCGACTGACTACCACAACCAGCACAGTAGGCAGATGTAAACAAATGCACAACTTAGAGTATTAATGTTGCATTAATGTTTAAGCAAGTTAGACAAGCAAATACATTGCAGTGTTTTCTTTAGTGTATGAATAGCAAATTGGCTTGTATTTGGGTGTAATAAAGATTATTTATTTTGATAAAATTATGTTTATTTTATAATTAAGTTTTGAACTACATATTTAGATATAACTTAGTGTTTCCTTAAAACCACAATAAATATTTTTTCTTTACTTTTAAAAACTTTCTGAAAATTGGATTTTTATTAATAAAAATGCCTATGTATAAATACCATATTGACATACTGTATGTCGTAATAATAAATAAGCCGAAGGCGTAGATTTTGATAAAACTTGAGAAAAGTACATAATTGAATATGATGACACACGTCATTTGAATTTGAAAATCAGGTATCGTAATGACATAATAAAAAAACAAGGCACAACACGAATCGAAACTGCGAACTTATACATTCAGAACCAAAAATTTGATCCGTTCAACTTTCCAACCAAATTTCTGTATAATTTAACTACTCACTGACTCTATCGAACTCATAGGTTCATGACCGCACGGACATAAGCTTTCCATATATCCCTATCCTGAGCTAATGTTTTCCAGTGATCCCCTGTATAATCTACTTCTTTCAAATCATGTTTAATATTATTCTCCCACCTCATTCTTGGTCTACCGACTACAAGAAACTTCCATGCACGTCTTTCATTCCCCATTCGTGCCACATGCCCTGCCCATCGTTGTCTGAGACTTAACAGTTATTATATCTGGCTTCCTCTGAAACCCATGCTGCTCACATATGTAATCGTCTCCATTCACCTGTCTATTCATCTCTCTTTGGTCCAAAAAGTTTTCTAAGAACTTTATTCTCAAATACTCGTAATCTCATTTCTTCCCTTAATGTAAGAGTCCATATTACGCATCCATATACTATACTGTAACTGGGAGAATAACGGTTTTATATATTTTCAGTTTAACTTCTTTTGTGAGAATTTGGGACGACAAGAGTCCCTGTAATTATAATAGCATGCATTTCCAGAATTGAGCCTATGTTTAATTTCTTTGTGCAAAAACGAAACAAGCAGTGGGTAGTGTTTTTATTAAACGGCGCTGTATAAAACCTTAAGTCATAAATGTCACAATTCGTAACTGAGCATGAAAGGACCGACAAATTTTGTTCAGAGGCCTCTTATTTCAGGTTTGAGGTTCTCTACTGATCATAAATCTGTAATACGAGATTCGCGTCTTTGCCTTCCAAAGGATGCTATAGCTATAGTCAGGATTTTTAGGCTACAAAAAAATCTTTCGACAAGTGAACCCGAGAATCTCGGAACCAGAGGTGAGCACAGTAACAATCCATCGGGGTAAGCGGGATGATGTCATTTAACTGTAGCCTGATTACACTAAATATTATTGGTGGTTTTCTTAATCGAAATCTAAACCACAACCGCGGTTTTCCAATTTTGTATTGCTTCCGTAACAACCATAAAAACTGAAAAATCTACGGCTGTTAATTACAAAAACAAATGTCTGAATTATCTATGGTTTCATAACAATTTCTGTGAATTTTGAGACATTTTTATAGGTGTTATGGAAACAATAAAAATTGGATAATTAACCGGGGCCGTGGTATAGACTTCGGTTGAGAAATCCACCCAATATGTCTCCCAGACAAAATTTTCACAATTGAAAAGTTAATTCTACGTACCACTACTATCCTATGACCTATCAACCGGCTGCTGGTCTCACTTCTGCATGTGTTAATCACAGAGGAGATATATCATTCAGCCAATATAGGGATGTCATATGATCAGCACTCTATAAAGCAGCTTTTCTGAACCCAGAATTAAAGAATTACCGGTTTCTAATTTTTTACAGAGAATGTAGTGATGGTGATTTTGGTGAATGTAGAGTTGGTATGCTTTTCCGATATATATTTGTTCACTCTGTACTGCCAAAAGTTATGTTTTGAATAAACATTTTTGTAATGAAGTTCGTAGGGACATTTCATTTCAAATGTTTAAAATCCAATTGTTTGTGTTGAATTAGAACTTCAATCCAAGAATAGAATTAGAATATTGAATGACTTAAACCTCTATGATTACGTGATCCTTAAACGTCAAAACAAATTAAAGCTCACATTTCTAACAAATGAATGTGTTGATATTTGATTCCAGGAAACTACTCAGACTGTAATTTTCCATGTTAGTTATAACTGCATTTATTAATAACCCCTGCAATGTTATATCAAAGAATGAATCACTTCAGTTAGAAATATCAATGTATATATTTTTTCAGTGTGTGTTTTGTCAGATATTTTTGTTGTGCTGAATACTCTCGAGGTTAAGCAATTATAAGCTTAAAGGAAGTCGGATTGAACACAGAGCTCAAAGCTTACAAAACTGAACTGATTATTTCAATTTCAAATTTATTTTTGTTTATTATTTTCTTCAAATAGGAACATTTATACTTTCGAATCACGTATATGAACTACTCAGTATATACAGTATGTAAAAATCTACTTAAAACTTTTCTGTTAAGAAAAATTAAGCATGAGGTAAATACGTAAACATTGTTAATGGCTAATTTATTTCTAATATCCCCTGAAGTCATAAGTGAACAGAAAGCATTGGCATCTTTACCAAAAATGTTATAATTATTCTGAAATAAAAAAAAACTAGTTAAATTATCTGAGATTCCATTAGAAAAGAAGTTAGATTATTATCTTTATATATACGGTATGATAAGAAAAATAAATGCCTGGACGGGATTCGAACCCGGATCTCTGAGTCTGTACCTCAGTGTGATATCCATTTCACCACCAGGCGAATCCAATCCAAACACTTATTTTTTTCTTACATATGTATTATATTCTCCATATATATATATATATATATATATATATATATATATATATATCCAACCAATAATGGCAATTTCTCTGAATGTTGATTCTCACCAAAATAAATTTTTAATTTTCAATTTTTAAAGTAAAACATATGAAATGGCTATAGAACTCTATTTTTTAAATTGAAATGGCAACTTTAAACAAAATGAGAATTTTTATCTGTATTTTAATGAATATACAACATACATATGTGGTCATAGAGAATAAGTTGCTAATTACGTGTAAAAAAGTTTATAAACTGCATTATTATATTATCAATTATTCAGTAACGAAAAGGCGAATTACTTACGTCCAAGTGTTTTCGGTTTTTTTTTTCGTCAAAAAAACTGATGAGATCACAATGTATGGTACCAGAACATTTTCCGCACTTAAAACATAATCCACACATATTAGAGAACTCAAGTTCTTGGTCGCTGACCTACTTCGACCTTGTCCAACTGTCACAACTTCAAGCTAATAACTATTTGAATGTTGTAATGCAATCGAACATTCTTTATTCGTTTAGTCCCAGGGTTGCCAATTTAGCCACTTTGTGGCTAGATCTGGCCATTTTGAAAACTTGACTAGCTATACATGTGTGAAAAAGCTATTAACAGCTTTTCTGGCCATTTGCTGCCTTTTTTTTAGCCACTTCCAGCGATTTTTTTACAGTTTAATTATTTTATATAAATTATATTATTAATTATATTATTATTATTATTATTATTACTGTTACTACCACTATTATTATATCATTTTATACAGAATTTACGCATAAAACCTATAAAGCCAATATTTTGTGATTCTGAAGCGAGCTGCAAATAAAATCAAAGTTTAAAACTTAGGCCTATAGATTTGTGTTTTCCTGAATGCGCCATAAATCGATAAGAACACTGCCTTGTGCTTCCTGCGCGACCAGACACACCCTGTTACTGCATTTATAATATTCCTTATCGAAAATAAGTACAAAGGACCGACACTACACCTAAAATGCATACAGTTTATACGCCATCCATAGGCATCATATGGATGATAACGTATGTTGGTAAATTCATGATTTCCTGAATAGTAAGAATACATTATTTTTTTAACGCCACCAATGTTGTCATTTCGCATTCTGGTATTCTCTCCTGGCATGGCGTTATTGTAACCCACTTCTGAGGTTAGGGCGCCTGGAAGGCTGAGTTTACGCTGCCCCGTTGATATATGATAGATGATGCGCTAGGAAAGACCTTAATCCTAAACTTAATGAATGTGTTAATGATGTAAATGATGGTCAGATGATGTTCGGGGACCTTGAGCCTTAAAGTTTGTCTTACATGTGAGGAAAACCCCCGAAAAAAACCATGATCCAGGAAACTTTTTCCAACTGGGGATCGAACCCGGGCCCGCTACATGTGTACGTGATTTTGTCTTATTTTTTACTTATCCAATGCAGAAGATTATTTTGGAATCATTGTACATGCTTTTTAAAAATTATATTATTTATAAATTAATTTGTATTTTTATTTCAATAGAAATTAAACATAGGCTCAATTATGGAAATGCGTGCTATTATGTATTACTGAGAACCTTGACGTCCCAACTCCTTTCAAAAAACGTTAAACTGAAAATATATAAAACTATTATCCAACCAGTTATATTATATGGATACCAAACTTGGACTCTTACTTTAAGGGAGGAAACGAGATTACGAGTATTTGAGAATAATTTTCTTAGGAAAATTTTTGGACCAAAGAGAGATGAACAGACAGGTGAATGGAGAAGACTTACACAACAGTGAACTGCATGGTCTTTATAGGAAGCCAGATATAATAAGAAAAGTTAAGTCTCGTAGACTGCGATGGACATGATATGTGGCACGAATGGGGAGTGAAACAAGTGCATGGAAGCTTCTTGTAGGAAAACCAGAGGGAAAAATGTCCAGTTAGTAGATCAAGAATGAGGTGGGAGAATAACATAAACCATGATTTGAGGGAAGTAGATTATGCAGGGGATTATTGGAAAACATTAGCTCAGGATAAGGATGCATGGAGAGCGTATGTCCGCGCGGCCTTGAACCTACGTGTTCTATAGTGCCAGTGAGTTAGTCATTTCAACGTGTCTTTACAGAAATAGAGTAAAACTGTTGAAACTAATATTTATGTAACTGTATGTTTTAAAATGTAAGACGAACAAGAGAAAAATACAATTAATATTAATATAATGGAAATTAGCCATGGCTCTCCGGATCTGTTTATTTATTATTTTGAATAAATTATATCAAGTTTCTCTAAATCATTCATAAATAATACACATTTCCTTCTTTAAAAATGACTTAATGTATAAGTTAAAGTTAAAAGAATAAAATAAGATAAAGGAAAAACTCAGGTTATTAACAATTAAAATGTTATGATAAATTACGTGTTTAATAGAACTCGAAACTACGTCCATGAGTCTAGCAATCAATCTGACGACAAACGCTTTCGCCACAAGTAGATCACAGTCCTCTTACTACGCCGTACAATATTATTTTCTTCTATTTCAATAGTTATGTTCTATAGACTGATGGTAGCTTGCCGTGATTTGACATAATATTCAAGTCTAAGTGTTTCCTCTTTGGCTTCACGACGCTTTGAGTTTAGCCATAGTCGCCCCTTTTAGGAGTTTCTTGACCAAGCTAATTTAGCTATGCGTAACTCCCTACAGATGTCAGTGAGTGGTATGTGGTCAGCATACCGTCTTAATGAGACATCCAGTAGGCAACTAAGGTATTACTTGGATGTAAGAAGGTGGGTTAAATTTCGATCAGAGGCTTCTTTTTCAGACTTGAGGTTCTTTCGCGAGACTGGAACTCTTAAAATACGAGTGCACGAGAAAATGCTTTGTCAATTTTTAAATTTATGTACAGCAGATAGGAGCTGTTCTTCCTTTGTGTATATATATAATTTTTTAAATGTTAATTATCATGAACTTTATAGTGTGTGATTATATATTACTTTTTTATTGATCAGTTTGGCCAAATATCGTTTTGTTTCTAATAATTTTGTGATTTGTGTATTTTAATGTAACATGTTTCTCCCGGTGAGTGGAAGAGAAGGTCAAATGACCTTAACTCCACTAGGATAAATTAGATAATTAATTAATTCATCAGTAATTTTAATTTAGGTCCTTGGAAAAAATTAAACAAATAATATATGACACATAAAACATTAATCTTTTATCGAAATAAACTTTAGCAGCTATTTTATCTCAAATATATAAAACAGTTATTCTCCCAGTTATAAAAATGCGAAACATGCATTTTTATTTTAAGGGTGGAGAAAAGATTACGAGCATTTGAGAATAAAGTTCTTAGGAAAACTTTTGGACCAAATATAGATGAACAGACAGACGAATGAAGGAGACTGCATTACAGTGAGCTACATGATCTTTATGGGAACCTAGATATAATAAGATCAGTTATGTCTCGTAGACTGCGATAGGCAAGACATGTGGCACCAATGGGGAATGAAAGAAGGGCAAGGAAACTTCTTGTAGGAAATATAGATGTAAAACGCCTAGTTGGTAGACCAAGAACGAGGTGGGATAATAACACTAACCATGGTTTGAAGGAAGTACTGTAGGTTATACAGGGGATAATTGGAAAACATTAGTTCAGGACAGGAATGTATGGAGAGGTTATGTCCGATCGGCCATTAAAGTACGGATTCGATAGTGCCAGTGAGTTAGTTTAGCTATTTTATTTAAAATATGAAGAAAAAACAGAATGTTTTCC
The DNA here is from genome assembly GCA_030220185.1 of Diploptera punctata. Taxonomy (NCBI): domain Eukaryota; kingdom Metazoa; phylum Arthropoda; class Insecta; order Blattodea; family Blaberidae; genus Diploptera; species Diploptera punctata. The sequence continues at coordinate 2,267,742 of JASPKZ010009372.1, read as the reverse complement.
AGGTGCCATTTTGAATGTGAAATTAACGGCAGTGTAATATCAGAATGTTGTACCTTAAAGAGGAAGTAGTGAATAATAATAATAATAATAATAATAATAATAATAATAATAATAATAATAATAATAATAATTAGTGAGGTATTTGGCTTTAAGGGGTAGAAGTATCTTCGAACACTGTATATTAGGTTTTTTTTAAACTTAAAGCTCGTGGTCTCCAATCATAAATTGGTATGATTAATTTTTAATCGACAATGTTATCAATTTCAAAACACATAGTAGAAGCAGGACATCAATTCAACACAATAGACAATGTATTATCGATCCTGCATAGAGAAAATGATACATCGAAAATCAACGTTCTCGAAGAGTTAGAAATTATCAAGGAAACCACAAACACCTGTTAAATGAGAACGTACCCAGTAATGTGAACCCTCTGTACAAAATAATTACCAGCAACGGTCAGTACCAAACTGAAAACAGAAGATGATACTTAAGTTATCGAAAGGCCTCCTACAAAACTACCCTGCTGATTAATGTCATCAATATACCAGAAAGTTGAGACGGTAGCGTTTAAGGTCCCAGAGCTGACAGTCTGACTGTTCTTTTTTTTCTGGTTTCCCTCAGTAGTCAAAACGAATGATAAAAATAAAGTGATCCCACTACACACCTTAGGAGGTCCTTTCTAAACAATGAGATGTAAGCAGGGTTGTCACTCGAGCTTGAGGGTTGAGCCGACTTCGTGATAATAGTCCGGTAGATCAGTTTATTCATGACCTCGTCGAGATTCGAACCCACCGACTTATAACGTATTACCTTAACCAACTACTAGGTCCGGGTAATTAGAGTTATTTTAATTTTAATTTCCTAGTCACTTTTTTAACGCGATAATTAGCAGAAAAATCGTAGGTGTTCAATGTATGCTATATGTTTTAGAAAAAACGGTGCGGGACAATTAAATGCAAAAAAAAAAAATTGCCAACATGTTTTTTTTGTTTACTTTTCAGCTATGAAAAAAAATAATTTGCAAAAACAAAAAAATAGCATGTTATAGTGCTCAAAAATATGAAAAAAAAAGTGAGCCCAGAAGAGTAAAAATGGGTTAACTTTTTGTCGAAAAATTAAAAAGACGAAAAAGTGTTTTATTCTACCATTCTATTACCTGGCCCGTAATCGTTGGCAGAGACTTTTTCGGGACCTAAATTGTAGCCTTTTATGAATCCTATCATAAAAATGTTGTGCAAAAAATCTTTAACGTTCTGCACAATTCGCTAAAATGTAAAAAGAGGTAACGTATGTCATAATATACCATCCATGTGGGTAGCAATAGACCAAAAGCAAATGTTCGAAGTGTCTTTTGTTCTTGAAGGATTGCTCTACAACTCCCACATAATGAAAATACACAATGAACAATTAAACTCCTGAAAAACTCTTCCAAAAATCTGGATATTTCAGACTGACATGCCGCCGGAGTGGAAGGGTCGACATGATGAGAGAATGTGCGAGATCGCTTTTCAGCGCTCGAGCAGCCGGGACATCGAGAGAGTTCCTCCCAACCATTATGGCCCTTCTCCTCTGGCAGCGCGTCCAACTGAAATAACTCGATGTTTGGGGCCTTTTTTAGATGTTTAATAATTGTACCCTACATATTTTTGATTATGTGCGAGTTGTAATGAAATCCTCCAAGAACAAAAATAATTCGAACATTTTCTGTGGAACCATTATTATTGGCAATAAGGATGGCATATTACTGAAATACATGTTTTTACATTTTAGCGAATTGTGCAGAAAGTTATAGATTATTTGCATAACATTTTCATGATAGATAGGCGTCATAAAATGCTACAATATAAACTCCGAAAAAAAGTATCTACAACAATTATGGACCTATTAATACTCTGGTGAAAAATTACACTTTTTCGGCATTTTTTTTTACTTTTTGACAAAAAAGTGGTGAACGAATTTTATCTATTCATGGCTCATTTTTACCTATATAACGCGCTACTTCTGATTTTCCAAATTATTTTTTTTTTTCACAGCTGAAAATAGAAAAAAGTTTTGGCACCGTTGTGAATTTTTTGCACTTAATTTCTCCGGTCCCACCCCCCAAAACATTGAATTCTTACGATTTTTCTGCTAATTATGGCGTTGAAAAAGTGGCAAGGATTTTTTTAAATGAAATACTTATCGCTAATTACCTTGGCGTGTATGATACAACGTGTCCCAAGACGATTGATGGTTCAGAATTTTGTAAAAATAAACCATTATAAAATTAATAAAAAATAAATCAAGTTATATTGAATTGCACAATAAAATTCTCAATGTAAATGAAACTTCTAACTTCTAGAATAACTTGCCTAATTCTTCCTTATTCTACTTCCCTCCCTTTTTTCTATAAATATTCATTTAGGAAGCTTATCTTACTTGATTTTATTTTTATCCTATGTTTTGTTTATATTAGCTAATATTAGACTCATTCGCATTGTGCGTTATTTAGTTTATATTTTAACAATTTTTTTTAATTTTAATAAGTGTTTGCATTTTTGCATGATTTTATTATTCGCTGGTTGAGTGGAAGAGAAGGCCGTATGGTCTTAACTCTGCTAGCTAAAATAAAACATTATTATTATTATTATTATTATTATTATTATTATTCATAAACTGTATAACATAATTATAATTAAATCAGCCAACTTCTATAGAAAACACATGAAAACACAATAAAATATGAGGAATTTAAAAGCCAAAGTGGATAAATTCACTTATTTTAAGTCCACTCGCCACCTTTGGTTTCCAGATGCCTTATATTCAGTCGCGATATAAAAACTGTTTCTAGTCACGATATTATAGCGTCTATAGATAAGGTTGAAATAATAAAATACCGAGAGAGCACATCCAAATGAATGCTCTGAAAAAATGAGATAATCTGTGACAAATTTAAAAAAAATCATATCTATGAATTATTAATGACCTTAATAAATACTTTCAGAATTTTATTTTTTGCAAAATTTAAAGAATGACTTACAAATTAAAGTAAGTATTTTGCTCTTTTCCTTTATACTGACTTTAAACTCAACAAATGACTTGTTTTTTCAGAGTATAAATGATCTAGACTAATAAAAAATTGTCTTTATATCCATGATACATCTACTTCAAGCAATAAAATAAAATACATTTTAATTTTTCAAATAAAGATGTATTTAACTGCATATTTTATAACAAATATGAATTATTGACTACTTTAAATCATACACACACACACACACACACACATATATATATATATATATATATATATAATAAATGTTTGTGATAGGATCCTGGATAGCATACTAATGTATCAAATTAGAGGTCGTGGGTTCAAATCCCAGTTGAGGTGTGTATTTTTCTTTTCATGTCAAATTTGGCCTGAATTGTTAAATGCCAAAATGTAATTATAACATCAAAATAAAGAAGCTTCACTGCTATAAAGTAATTTTTTTCTTTAATTTGCTTATTTGTTATAGTAGCCAAGAGAGGGCAGTGAGATCGAGTTCCCGCTACCTCTCATGACAGAGAATATATATATATATATATATATATATATTTATTTTTCCTTTATATATATATATATATATATATATATATATATATCTTAATATATAAAAATTATGTGTCACGTTGTTTGTCCGCGATGGAATCCTAAACTACTGAACCGATTTTAATAAAATTTTGCACACTGTGTGCAGTTTGATCCAACCTGGGACTTAGGGAAGTTTATAACTAAATTTATATTCGCATTATTTTTATTGCAAATTATTTGCTTATTATTTAACAAAGAGTTATAATTATCTGTGAGGTCCATACGATTCTAACAGATGGCCGTGTAAGGTAATTGGCTGTGCTTTTTGTTGCAACCGCGAATTTCAATTGAATTACAAATATTGATTATTTCATAATTTAAGTGTGTTTGTGTTTATTTTATTTTCAATATATTTTATTAATTATATTAATTTCGTGTGTAAGTATTAGTTTTAAGTAATCTGGCTGAAAGACAGCAACTTAATTTAAATTTAACTGGACCGAGAAGAGACATTGAACAATGTGGCGAATCAGTTCTAGAGACCATGAATGATAATATATCAAGTGAATTTCCGCAAATTGGTATAGGCCTATGTGACATAAATCTTACATTTAAGAAGAATGTCAATTTAAAAACATATGAAGGTCCTAAGGAACGGAATAACAGAACTGTAAGTAAGTCTGTTAGTTATAATAATATGCCTAATATTACAGAAACAATCTCCATGCCTCAATTAAATGAAAAACAAGATGACTATAATATATCACAAGGTGATATTACTATACAGAGACTTCTTGATGATTATGAGAATCCAAACTGCCAACAAGTTCGTAGAAAAAAACGAAAGTATAATGAAATCAGCAAGCCTCCTCAAAATATTCCATCAATAAATGTATATAATCCTTATGATCCACTTATGGATGATACTGAGAATGCAGACAACATAAATTCATCTCAATCAACAAAACCACTTCCACATAAACCACCACCCATATTTATATCGGGTGTAGTTAACGTACCAGAACTAAAAAATTGTGTAAAACAAAAACTTTCTGATTTAGATTTCTCACTTAGTTTACTACAACATAATTTAACGTATACCTTAGCCGCAGCAACGCGTGGCCAGGACTTCTATATATATATATATATATATATATATATATATATATATATATATATATATATATATATAGGGTGTTTCATAAAGTATGGCGCAAACTTAAATGGTTGAAAGTACACGATAATAGAAGCAATAATGTCCCAGTAAACATGGGTCCGCAAACGAGCCGTTTGCGAGATAATTACGAATGCATGGTAACAAGCCGCCACTAACTTCATTGTAAACATCGTCCTAGTAAGTAGAAATTTATTTTGAATTTAGACTTTACTATTAATTTTTCATCTCATTTAGTTCACATTTCACAGTTTACATTTCACTTCACCTACGGGTTACCTGTTAAAGGAGGTGTTCTAAGTGTCTTCCTTGCATCTGGATGCAATGCAGTGTTCGTCTCTGCAATGAATGTCGAATTCTTTCGAAAACCCCTGGATCATTTCTGAATTATTGGCAAGCATCTACACCTCTCTGCTCCAGTTCTTCAACCGTGTTAACAGGTGTGCTGTACACTTCGCATTTGAGGTGACCCCAGACACAAAAATCCAAAGGGTTTAGATGAGGTGATCTTGGAGGCCAAAGTACAGATCCGCGTCGACCTATCCATCTTCGCGTTAGATGCCGTCTCACACAGCAGCAGCAAAATGTGCCGGAGCTCCATCATACATGTACCACAAACTCCGACGTTGCTGAAGTGGAACATCCTCAAGCAATCCTGGAAGATGACGCCGCAGAAACCTAAGGTACCTCCGTCCATTAGGTTTCGTGGAAGAATGTGTGACCCAATGAGATGATCACCTAGTACCCCTAACCACACATTCAGTGAGAAACGGTGCTGATGTGGTGACTCATGAACAGCATGTGGGTTTATTTCACACAAAAAATGTGTATTATGATAATTAAAAACGCCATCGCGTGTGAATCCTGCTTCGTCTGCAAATAAAATGTTACATGCGAAACGAGGGTTGACTACAGTCTGTTGATGCATCCACTAACAAAACATCACTCTAGGAACAAAATCCGCATCTTTGAGACATTGAACTCTTTGGAGGTAGTAAGGGTACAGTACATTGCGCTGTAAAATTCTCCGTACACTACTGTGGTTTAGTATAGGCACTAGTGTGGCAATTCTTCTCGTCGAGGTTCCTGGAGAGAGCTGCACTGCTTCCAACACCATATCCTCAACCTCAGGCGTAATGAGAGCAGGCCTAACTACTGCTCTGCCATGTGCAAAACCCCAGGCGCTGATGGACCCTCGTAAATGTACGACTTTCGGACGAGACTGATACCTTTTGAGACTGTGTACTGCATTCGTCCTGTACGTTCTGCGTGTATGGTTTGATTACAACTCCGCCTCTCGGCAATGTTCAGTTTTGTAAACAAAGAACATAGGACGGCTTCAAGTGCGCAAGGAGTAAACCTTACGATGTTACAAACAATTACGTTAGTGGCGGCTTGTAACCATAAATTCGTAATTATCTCGCAAACGGCTCGTTTGCGGACTCATGTTTACTGGGACATTGTTGCTTCTATTATCGTGTACTTTCAACCATGTAAGTTTGCGCCATCCTTTTTGATACACCCTATATGTATTAGTGACAAGGATTATCTCACAGTAAAACGCTGAATGGCCAATAGATAATAATACTGTAAAATAATAACAATAATAATAATACACAATTATTCTTCTACCATAATGTTTAGCCTATGAAGTCAGTTATAAGGTAATTATTGAATTGTCCTTTCCATCCCTTGAGGCTTGTTGCCCATAAAACATGGCTTGCTTAGGAAATCTATAAAGGTAGACTCTACATACATTCGATGTACACTTTCCATTCTGGTTGTTATGTATTTACATAATGTTCTCTATTGAATTTGCTTTTTCCTCTCCTATTTATTTCTTATGTCTAGGTTTGGGGTTACTACCAGTTAATCTCTCAAAAATTTCATTTGAGCTGTCTCAAGTCTTGATGTTTCTTTTCTCCCCAAAATTCATGTTTTTTAGAATTAAATGTATAGGTTATGGAACTCGTATAATAAAGTAGATTATTTTAAGTCTGGTATGGAGGATATTCTGATGCACTCGAAAATCCGAAAAAATGCACGAATTTTCCGAAAAATGGCTTAAAAAATCGACGTAATTTAAAGCCGCCTCGACCACTAGCAAAGATGAATAATCCATTATTGAATATTTTTAAACTCATATTTATAGTATCAAGGTCTATCTCATAAAATGTTGAATGGCCAATAAATTATTATTATTATTATTATTATTATTATTATTATTATTATTATTATTATTATTATAAAATGTGACTTAGCGCATTTTGCATTATAAAATTATGAACACAAGATATTTACATTTGATAAGTGGACAAATCTGTCATAAAATAAAAATAACTTGAGTATATAAGAAGACGTAGTAACCAGTTTTGCATCACAGATAAAATCAGCGTTTCTAATTTTAACTCTTCAACATTACTGAAAAAACAAACACTAACATTTTATATATAGACTACATAAATTTTTATACAAATATAGGCATGTATACAAAGCATGAACATTTATTCACCAATAATTTCGCATAAAGATATAGGGCCTATTAAAAGACCACAAGGATCTCTTGATAATACGTAATTCTATAATCGATCATCCCAACGTAAAAATAAGCAGCATTGATAACCACCTACACAATAGATACGGAACGAAAAATATTTGCAGATTATCGAGATTGTTATTATTATTATTATTATTATTATTATTATTATTATTATTATTATTATTAACTTAATTATCACAGTAAAAACTGGTTAGAAGACTATAGGATTTGGGAATAAGGAGATGGATGATGTCTAATTGCTGAAATAAGATACTCGTATCTCCGAAAGACTGCTGGATGCACACTACTAGATCATAAAAAAAATTAAGACATCTTAGAAGAATATACATGGAACCTTTAGAAAACAAAATTCTGATTACAAGTCAAGATGGAAGCAACATGTTCATCGAATGGAGGTTCACAGGATACCCAAGCAAATGTTAAGCTATTAACCTGCAGGAAGTAGAAGACCAGGACATCTACTCAAAACATTTTTGGTGGTATTTCTATTGAGGCCGAATCAGGACAACAAATTGCCTAAATTCGTGAATGAACTATGATGATGATGTCTTTGCGCAGAGCTACGGGACATGAGGTGTTCGAGTCCTCATAGGGCAAGAAAATTTCTCATTGATTTTCGGCCAGCATAGGACATGTGCCCTACCAGAATCTTGAGGAATTTGGGTGCTACAATAAATAGCGGCATTTGAACCCAGAACCTCCTAAACAGAGCCCAACATCTCAGCATGGTTCATAGAGTCTATACCTTGCCCTTTGGAGCACTGGGTTCAATTCTGGAGGGCTAGTCACAGTTTCCGGAAATCTTCGAAATTTGTTTTAATTTCCCGAAAAATACGAAATTAAGTTGTAATCTCATGTTTTTAATATATACAATTAATTTTTAAAACAGAACTACTCAAATATATATGCTATTAAACATGGTACATTTTTGTTATATCAATAATGTATTATAAATAAAACTAGTAGCTGCGACGTTGCAACGGAGAATTTCTGTAATGACGTCACACCGGTTTTACACAAAATAAAATCCAGTTTTTTTATTTAGTTCATAATAATGCTCTTCAGAATCACATATGGTTATTATGCTTTAAGTATTTTACTAACACAATATATCTTATAGTTTATTTCTTCACACTCGCAGAAGCTTTAACTTCCAACACTATCTTCAGCTTCAGATCACAACACATTCGTTGTCTGTCAGACAACTACTGACTCGCGACTGACTTCCAACTATTCTGCATAGTTTATATAACAGGCATTGAATGTCCGAGTAGGGTCCGCGTTCGCAATCCTTCGAGAAGATTATTCTTCTCAAACTGAGACTTTTAGAAACGAATTTTCCTAATGCCGCACGCAAAATAGCGACCCGCGAATTTTGAAACAAAAAACGGCGTAAAAATGCGTCACAATATGTAACAGTTAGAAATTAGACATCGATTCTGAAAGAATGTTTGTGGTCAGTAAATATATTTACTGTGCTTTCAAACGATGAGACGGATTGCGAGGAGGGCGCTGCATGTTTCGTTTTTATGCTGGTATGCACATAATGTACTGTGCAGTAACGTGACTACTCGTAGTTCACCAATTCGCCACTCCGTCTTATCACTTGTACGCACAATACTATAGTTAATATTGCTTATACAAATCAATTTCATGGTAAAATCCCGTTGAGGTATTAGACACAATATAAAAAATTACAATAGAATTACATTTTTTAAATATTTTAACATTATTTACCTATATATAAATAGGTGTCCACCGCTGTGGTCTCGAGGTAGCATGCTGCCTTGCCACGCAGAGGGCTCGGGTTCGATTCCCGGTCGGGACAGGCTCCTGGGTGAGGTTCTTTCGGGGTTTTTCCTCACCTGTAAGACAAATTTCAGGAAGCTTAGGGCCCAACGTTCCCCGAAAATCATCCTGTCGCCATCCTTATTTTTTTGTTCAATGCCACCTGTTTGTCATTCGACATTTCACGTATTCTCTCCTGGCATTGGCGTATTGTAACCCACTTTTGAGGTTGGGGCGCCTGGAAGGCGGGGTTACGCTGTCCCAATGATATGATGGGTGATGACGATGGGTAATGATGCTTCAGGAGAGGCCTTAAACCTAAACTTAATCTAATGATGTTGATGATCTACAATGATGGCAAGATGATGTTCGGGGACCGTTTGGGCCTTAAAGTATCCTGACACTTTTCTTACAGGTGAGGAAAAACCCCGGAAAAAAACCTCACCGAGGAAAATTGTGCCGAGCGGGGATCGAACCCGGACCCGCAGCGTGACAAGGCAGCACGCTACCTCGAGACCACAGCGGTGGACTCATCCTTATCATTATCATCATCCTTCACCGGTGCGGAAAACAACAGGAAGCTATCACATCTATAATTCCCTAGTAAAGCTGCAAAGCACAGCATGAAAATGCTATGATTGCAGTAAAAGACCTGCCCTCGGACAGAATTAGTATGGATGAATGAATGTTTGTTAACCGATATTTTAGTAGCTATTGACGAGCTTCAGTGTTATCAATAACAAAAATTGGAAAGTTTTTTTTTTTTCCTACCTCGAAGCTTTTATTTAGAAGTCTCTATTCGTCATACTTCATGCTCCTTACGTCTACAATCTACAATATTTGTACAATACTCAATACAGATACGTTACTAATCATTTTTATATTATATATTATTTGTTATTATTATTATTCCTATTATTATATAAACAACGAAAGAAAAGAAGAAGAAACGCCAAGAACAAAACAACAGAGAAAATAAAATCATCAAATCATGTCAAAGAATGTCAAAGCAAAGTAATACTAATCTTAAGGTGTTAGTTAATCCATTTCCAAATTATATATAATAAAACATCCAGTTAATTAAAATAAAATACAATTTAAAACTAACAATGTCTAACTGGCTATAATATAAAATGACAAAAAGTGAGGTGACATGTTATTTACGGTCGAATTTCGACTACTTTTTACTAAATTCGTGAATCTTACGTTCATTTTGCTGTTAACAATAATGGTGTTATGGTGTATTATAATATTTTTTTAAAAGTACAGTAAAACGTGTTTAATTCGGGACGTGAATAATGCGGAAATCTGTACAGTGTGAACAAATTTATTGGTCCCGGCAAAATAATAGTAATTTTACGTTTATTTATTTTGTATAAAACGAAATCTGCCCAACGCGGAAACGGAAGGTTATTTATATACAATTCATAAAACAAATTATAAGGCGGAAAGATAGAGAAATAAATTAGTTTCCACTTCATTGAATTCCCGTAGGCTAATTAACAATAGTGATGATTCCTGCCGCCGCGTGAAGTAGAGTTTCTACCTGTATCTGGAATTTTCTTTCGGCCTCACTGCACACCCGTTTTGCGAAATGGTTGATTTAACATCTGTCTTACAAATAACCAGTGCAATGTAAAATCTTAAATTAGTTTAAGATCTGAGACCGATTGTGTATGTATCTTTCACAGGTAGCGTTCTGAATTTACGTTACGGAACAAAGATGGTTAAATCGTATGTATCATTGCCATTAAAGGAAAAAGTGATTGAAGATAAATAAAAACAAACTCTCAGTACGCGAAATGACTCAATTTAAATGTGGAAAAAATAATGAATGAATGGATGCAAGGAAATGGTCAAATGAAGAAGAAAAAAAATCTCCAAATTTCCGGAACGATACTCCAAAGTCAAGCTCTAGCTGTTGCTATATCCATAGGGAATAACGATTTGAAGGCATCTTCAGGTTGGTTGTGGACAGTTTTAAAAGACGACACAATGTAATGTAGAATGAAATTTGCAGGAAAACTAAGGATGTGGTTGAAAGTATAGTTGGTGAGTGGAAACCAAAAGTGCGTATTTAATTTCAGGATACGCACTTAAAAGACTTTTTAACGCTGACGAAACGGGACTGTTTTTTTGTGCATTACCGTCGAAGTCGCTCGTACATAAGGCTACTATACTTCACTTTCCAACGACAGCGGAACTACAATTAATCCAAGGTACATAAAAGACATCAGTGCTCTATAATCTAAGATTGGTTAATATTTTTTGTTTTAATAATGTGGAATGTTGTCTAATGTGAAAAAAAAAGTCCCACGCGATTCCGCTTTGAACAAGTTTTACTGTATTTTAGAACATATTATACAGTTTTTAAAGCATATTTTAGGTTCCATAAACTTACTTTTTTGAGCCTAAAAAACCGCGATGTAGTGATAATGTAGATTGTAGAATATGCAAGTACTTTTTTTTAAATTTCATGTTATATTTAACAATTTGTAAGTGAAATCAATATTCGTAGACTGCATCTGACAAATGTTGGATGACAGCACGTGTAACGAATCTTGCAAACAAGCTCAGCAAACGTTCTTTATGAACCGACACAAATAAAGTTATTTTGCTTTTATAGGTTGTAGAACACTAACTGGTTTAGCACATGTCCTTGGACGTGACATCGTCGTGTTGCATTTTATTTGCAATTTATTCATGCAAGTGTTTGTTTTTATTGCAGTCCGCATGTCGACCCAACAGGAACACCCTTTCCGGATACTTCCTGGCCGGCCGCTACATGTCATGGCTTCCGGTAAGTTGCAATTAACTTTTGTATTAGGGACCGGTAATTCTTGACAAATTTGCTTATTATTATTATTATTATTATTATTATTATTATTATTATTATTATTATTATTATTATTATTATTATTATTATTATTATTAGTATGTTTAGTGTATACAAGAAGGAGTGTATCCAGATAGTTTACACAATCTTATTTTGTTTTTCATGTTCGCTGTGGTCTACAGGATAACGTCATTCCTCAGACCCAGTGGGCCGGGTGCGATCCCCGGTCGGGACAATTTTCCTATTTTTTATCAGTGCGCGAGTGAATGATGTATCTTGTTTTAAATGTTCGTGTTGTCTCGGGATGGCCCCGGAATTGAGCTGATCATCATGGAAGGATCAATCTCTTTGTATGTAAAAAAAAATGTGATCCAGAGTGAAAAATACTCTTCCCAAAGGTCATGTCCCGGTGGCGTGGAGCACGTAAAAATTGCCTGTAGAGGAATATATTGAACTTCAAGCGTGGCCTACCAGCCGGATGCTGGTAAAAATGATTAACGAGTTATGAAATTATACAGGACTATTCAGAAAGAAGGAAGACTTCAAACATTTATTTCTTCCAATCTACAAAAAAAGTAGAAACACAATTCCAACGTCCCTGGAAAGAGAAAAGTTCAGATTTCACTATTTTATGCATTCAATATGAGGACCATGTGTTACACGACAAATATCAAAACAGGCTCATTTCCTGCCACACACGAATCAGCTGGTCTCTAGTTATCGAATTCACAGCTTCAACAATTCGATGTCGCAGATTTTCAAGAGTGTCAGGCATAGGGGGGGGGATAAAAACACGATCTTTTACGTATCCCCATAGATAAAAATCACACGGGGTTAGGTCTGGTGATCTGGGAGGCCACCGGCGATGAAGTTGATCTTCTGCTCCTCCTCTTCCAATCCAACGTCCTGTTGCGTGTCGCCATTTTAATACAATCAACATGACAAAGCAACAGCGCCAATGCGGCCGTGATCGGAACTTCAAACTTTTCTCTTTCCAGGAACGTTGGAATTGTGTTTCTATTTTTTATAGTTTGGAAGAAATAAATGTTTGAAGTCTGTTCCTTCTTTTTAAATAGCCCTGTATTTAATGACAATATGATCCGTGGAAGCAGCTGAGATGAGATTTTTAAGAAATATAGCAGGATATACTCTGCTGGATAAGAAAAGGAATGAAGATATAAGAAAGGAACTAAATATTTTCAAACTTACAGACCGAATAATTAAATACAGGAACGACTGGAAAGAACATATTGATAGAATGCCAGAAGAAATATTTCCAAAATTATTGCTAAATTATAAACCGCACGGAATGAGAAATGTTGGACGCCACACGGAAGATGGTCTGAAACATTTTAACAATTCTAGCTTTCATGAAACCGGAACGAGCCAACAGGCATAATCCCTGGATGATGATCCGTGGTAATTAAAATTATTTGAACTCGGAACCTTCCGAATATGAATTACAATTCATACAAAATGAATGAGGGGGCACGCTGCAGCCATGATAACAGTCGGAAGGTCGGAATTTCGAATTCCGGTGGGGTCAGGATTTTTAAACTGATCTAAACGTTCTGCCCGCATTATGACCCTGGGGTTGGCTCAGCCTTTAGCTAAATCGGTATCAGATTTTTGTTCTGGTGGTAAAGGCGTCCGTCATGAAGGGTTGATATCTCGTGTCGATTGACTAGAAAGATGGGACCCTAATATCCCACTATCCCAAGGGCTTCCTAAGGCCTGTACTGGAAAACTTAACCTTTTTACATTATGAATTTATGAACCAACATAATTAGTGATTATACCCACTATAGGCCAAATACCAAAAGAAGTTATTTAAAATAGTAAGAATAGTTTTGATCTTGTGTGTGTGTGTGTGTGTGTATGGGTATGTATGGGCGTGTATGTGTGTGTGTGCGCGTGTGTGTGCGTGCGCGTGTGTGTGTGTGAGAGAGAGAGAGAGAGAGAGAGAGAGAGAGAGAGAGAGAGAGAGAGAGAGAGAGAAGACAGACAGAGAGACAGGGACAGAGAGAGACAGAGACAGGGACAGAGAGAGACAGAGAAAGAGAGAGAGAGAGAGAGACGGAGAGACAGAGAGAGAGAGACAGAGAGAGAGATATAGATAGAGAGAGGGAGAGAGAGATAAATAGAGAGATAGAGAGAGGGGGAGAGAGAGAGATAGAGATAGAGAGAGGGAGAGCTATATAGAGAGGGGGGAGGGGGAGAGAGAGATAGATATATAGAGAGATAGAGAGAGAGCGAGGGGGAGAGGGGAGAGAGGGACAGAGACAGAGGCAGGGAGAGAGAGAGAGACAGAGGGAGAGAGGTAGAGAGAGGGAGAGGGAGAGAGATATGGAGAGAGGGGGGAGAGGAGGAGAGAAAGAGATAGAGAAAGATTGAGAGATAGAGAGGGAGAGAGGGGTGGAGGGGAGGGAGAGAGAGAGGGAGGTAGAGAGGGGAGGGAGGAGGAGAGGGAGAGCGAGAGAGAAGTATCCATTCTTTCTTATGTTTTTTCTTCGTATCTACATATTATTCATTTGTCTTTATGTTGTTTATCATCTTATATTTTCTTTCCCTGACATTTATTAATTCGACTATGTGTATTTTATGGACTCTTACTTTAAGGGAGAAAAGGACATTACGAGTATTTGAGAATAAAGTTCTTAGGAAAATGTTTGGACCAAAGAGAGATGAACAGACAGGAGAATGGAGAAGACTGCATAACAGTGAATTACATGGTCTTTATAGGAAGCCAGATATAATGAGAACAATTAAGTCTCGTAGACTGCGATGGGTCCCGCGCCGTAGCCGAGCGGTTAAGGTAGGAAGCCTTGGCGCAGAGCTACGGGACTTGCGCTGGTTCGAGTCTCCATGGGGGAAGAAATTTTCTCATGGTATTTCGGCCAGTATGGGACCGGTGCTCACCCAGCATCGTGAGGCATTTGGGTAGCTACAATAAGTAGCGGCTCCAGGTTGAGAAAACCAGCTATAACGGCTGGGGGACTCGACATGCTAACCACATGTCACCCCTACACTGGCTGATTATCATCTACCTCTGTCATTGACACATGTGGATGTGAGGCCAGCAGCCGGCTGGTAGGCTAAGGGCCTTGTAGGCCTGTCGCGCCAGGAGTTAGTTAGTTAGACTGCGATGGGCAGGACATGTGGCACGAATGGGGAATGAGAGACATGCATGGAAACTTCTTGTAGAAAAACCAGAGGGGAGACGCCCAGTTGGTAGACCAAGAATGAGGTGGGAGAATAACATTAAATATGATTTGAGGGAAGTAGATTATACGGGGGATGATTGGAAAACATTGGCTCAGGATAGGGATGTATGGAGAGCTTATGTCCGCGCGGCCATGAACCTACGGGTTCGAAAGTGCCAGTAAGTTAGTTATGTGTATTTTAACCATATATATTCCCTATATTGGTCCCGAGCGAGTGGTTAAGGCTTGATGCATTGGAGCACAGCAACCCTAATGCAATTAATCAACATTGCAATTTTGCTTGCGCTGGTTCGAGTCCCTATTTTCTCTTGAAACTTCGGACAGCATGGGACCGATGTCCACCCAGCATCGTGAAGAATTTGGGTAGCTATGTTAAGTAGCGGCTCAATTCGAGTAAACCAGCTATAACGGCTTGGAGACCCGACTTGCTGACCACCACATATCACCTGCTATACTGGATAGATGATCGTCCATCTCTGTGATTAATACATATAGATGTGAGGCCAGCAGCCGGCTGGTAGGACAAGGGCTTTCTAAGCCTGACATGTCTTGGAGTACAATAGATTTTCTACATTGTCGTATCAACTCTGTAGTAGGAAGAGAAGGTCATCAGGTAAGCAAACATTACTTCATTAGATTACATGAATTTTTAATAAAATCTAATGAATAGTAAATTTCTTCATAGCCAGTAACTTAGCTGCTTTCTTTTTCTCTTCTTCACCATTTCTATCACAATTCTTCATTCAGGCACTGCTCTTAGCACAACTTGGTTTCCCATTTTGAATGTTCTTTCATATGATCCATTCTTCTCTATATCCATATTTTTATTGTTTTAAGCCTTCTCTTCTCATCACATCTTGAAGTGTCCAGGACTGCCCTCCATATATTCCTACCCTCCAAAGAAAGAATTTCACTAGACTCTTCTTTATTTTCCTACACGTACCCAGAAAACGTTTAATTGTCTATTAGAATATTATTTAGCCATTGATATTATCTGTTACACATTTATTTTAAGCAGCTTCCTTTCCGTTTTCAAAATATTAACAAACTTCAAGTAACTGAATCAGATCATACAAGTGATGTAAGTGAATGGGTGAAACTTAATGTTGTGATGACAAGTTAATTAATGAAGAGTAGGCCCTAAATGTAATAAATTTAGTTCACCGGGCTGGCTCAGGTGGTAGCACACCTGCTTCCTGATTGGCGGATCCGGGTTTTCGATTATCCGGCGGGGATTGAAAATTTTAATTGTTAATTTAATTTGATTGTACAATTTTTATTCTCGGAGCTAGGAGAGGTGGTTGTGTACAATTTTTAATCGCTAGACTGTGCACCAGATTCCTGTATTACATTGCAAACCTTTCCCCAGTACATATGTTGAGAAGGCTTTACTGAAAAGGATTCGTCCGTCGCATGGGGACCTTAAGCTGGGTGGCCCACTTGGTACTTTCGATAGGAGTAGGTACGTGCCAGCATCGGATTTCACTTGTCCCTTCTCTTCATCATGCCTCATACAACACTTACACTATACTAACATCCATCCATAGTAATTCTGCCTGAGGGCAGGTCTTTCACTGCAATCATAGCATTTTCATGCTATGCTTTGCAGCTTTACTAGGGATTTATAGGTGTGGTAGCTTCCCGTTGTTTTCCACACCGGTGAAGGCAGATGATGATAATGATGGCCGGATGATTTTCGTGGACCTTTGAACCCTAACCTTCCTGACATTTGTCTTACAGATGAGGAAAAACCCCGAAAAAAACCTCACCCAGGAGCCTGTCCCGACCGGGAATCGAACCCGGGCCCGCTGCGTGACAAGGCAGCACGCTACCTCGAGACCACAGCGGTGGACTACACTAACATGAACATCCATTTGAATGAAGGCTTTCAAGGCCGATAATCGTAATGTTAATAGATTCCGGGCTATGTGGCCGTGGTCGATTACAGGTGTTCATTCCTTACGTTTCACCCTCAACTGGAGAGGACATCTTCAGTTAAACATCAGTAATCGACCACGGCCACACAGCCCGGAATCTCTTAACATTATGAACGTAAAATTAGTTTTCTATATCATTATTTGTCTTTGTTTTCTTTTTTATATAGGCCCCTACATTAGACAGGGACGGTCTACCAACAATTTAATTTATCTTGCTAGAATACATTTTACTATTAGTTTTAGTCTTAATATTAACTATCATTAACTGGTTGTATTATAAGATCGTAATATAATAGATAACTATTATCTTATTGGTCAAATCTTCATTTAGTATTTAAATCAGAGTTAATTATGATTGTTATATTCTGATGTAATATATGTTTGTCCTGGTGAGTGGAAGAGAAGACCGCATGGCCATAACTCCACCAGGCTAAATAAATAAATAAATTAGCCTCATTTCCAGTAGTTCAGTCAGTGTATATGAAGAAAATATATACAAACATGTGAACTATTTTAGAAAAAATAAAATATAATAAACATTCATCCTATACTCCTCTCTAAACATTGTACAATAATACATCATCTACGTAAATTGGTCTGCCGAAGTGGTGCGTAAATTTAAAATAGACTACGTTATCACCATCTATCCGCCCAGCGCGGAACCTGAAGTACGTAAAGTGTATTGGGTGGCAATAAAACACACACTTTTGCGTGTGGATGTAGCCATGTTGGCTGTTTAACATAAGAGATAAAACTGAAAACAGTTTAATCGCTTAAACAACTTTTTTTTTCCGTATTTGTAAGCAGTTTTCCAGTTTCAAACTTCAATGTCAATCAAATTATATATACTATATCAATGTCAGCAAGCTTTATAATAAAACTAGTTATATGGCAGAAAAAACCAAGTAAACAAGTTTCAATAATATTTTAATAATAAAGTTTTAAAACTGATCTTCATTAAGTAAGGTCAGGCGTTTATTTGACAAAGAGCAGACCTGGGCAAGTTTTAAATCTAATATTGTTAAGTAAGGTCAGGCGATTATTTAACAATGGGAATACTGGGCCATTGACACGCAGAGCTAGAATTTAAAGGACGAAATTTGTGCCCAAAAGACCTATCATCTGTCAAACATTTAGGAATTTCGTAGGAGAGGAAAAATAGTTTTAAAATTCCATATCGCTACACAATTTTATCACTAATTGCTTCAAAAACTGCAATAAAACGGACATACGTCTATTGGCTGTAACTGACCTAACTAGAGACTGAATCTAAGATCTTTAAGCTCTACAATACCTTCCGATCCAAGTCCAAATTCCAAATAAGTAGTGATATTTGAATTGGAAATATTAACTCCATGGGGCAACAGGCCTAGCGATCCCAGCCGGCTGCTGGGCTCACATCCTCATTATTTTCAGAGATGGACAATCATCCAGCCAATATAGACGTGACATGTGATCAGCATATCGCATCTCCAACCGTTATAGCTGGTATTCTCAACCTGGAGTTGCTACCTATTGTAATTACCCAAATTCATCGTCATACTCTGGGGTGGTGGGGGGAGGATCACAGGAATTATTGGGAATCCTTCAATTGTGTGAAGCCGTTATAATGCATTTTGACGTCATGAAATGATTAGTAGAGTGTTCAATACTCAAAGTTTTGAAGACCGGGTGTCATATTTAATTTAGTGGATTCAGTAGATTAGCAGGAGGCATGCCACGCCATGGCATAGTTTCTTAAGGAATTACGCTACAAGTCGGAAGATCGCAGGTTTTTTCCTGATGGGGTCGGATTATTAAAATGACCTAAACATTTCGGTGGCACCGTGGTCCTGGTGTTGACTCGAGCTTTATGCCGGGCGTATGTTCTGTGGATAAAGGCGACTGTCAGGCGGGAATGACATATCGTGCCGATTGTCTAGAAAGTTGGGAACCTTAATATCTGACTACCCAAAGGGCCTCCTAAGGAGTGTACACTGCAGCCACTGATTCTCCGGCCTTGACGTTTTCACGACAGTGTTGCCGATATGGATATTCAGTGGGAGTGGCCGCTTTATGTATGCAGTTAGCAGACATACAGCTGACAACATCTCAGTAATTTCAAACCTTACTTGCGCGCTATAGCTGCGTCAAGGGGCAGTGATTGTTTGTTGCTAACATTCACCTTGTCCCCTACCACCATTTTTCCTTATTGGCAGTAGAGGGCGAGTTTTCTCTCCTCCCTTTACCCCTCGTACAACCTAAACTTCAGAGCCGGAGAATCGGCGGATCGGGTTATAGTAATTAATTTACACTTCACTAAGTTTAGTCAATTTAATTCACCAAGGTTAATATATTTTTTCTTTGGGGGGGGGTGTCTTAAGAAATATAAAATTTGCTGGATTTTAAAAGGGAAGTATTTTAAATTTGAAGATTTAAGAATGTAGTCAAATTTGGAAGAGATCTTAGTCGAAATAATAAAGAGGACAATAAGTGCTTAATTCATTTTCATAGTAGCCCATGTTAAGTTTATAAGGCTCAAATATACTAAAAAAAAGAATTGGATTGCAGCGCATAGAAATTAAATATGCGGATTTTGTAGTTATCGTTAAAAGGAAAATTACATAATGAATCACCTGGGAAGAGTACTATAATTTAGTGTAGAGTGTGAGTGATGTATACCCTGGAAAAGTACTCAAACCAACCTGGATAACTATAAAAACAAATTTGAGAGATAAAGTTAAATCAATGAATCTACGTAGAACAAAATCCGGTCACGAGGAGAACTATGTAAACAAACAGCAAAAGTCAAATTTACGGGGCCCATTGGGCTGGGCTTACAACTGGGTGTAGAGATTAATATAATAAATTAAATTAAAAAGAATCTAAAATTTCTGATACACCAGTTTATTTAAAAGTGGTAGACTGTGCGGAGAAAACCAATCATGCATAACCCGTAAGTTATCATCATCTATTTGTATACTGATGTATAATTTGACACCAAATTAATTACATTTTCAATTACTTCATGAAAAATACTGGATAAATTAAATCTTGTACCTATAGTAGGCCTATACATTCCTATTAAATTGTCCTGGTATGTATACATTATGTTTTTGGACCAAAGAGAGATGAACAGACAAGTGAATGGAGAAGACTACATAACAATGAACTACATGGTCTTTATAGGAAGCCAGATATAATAAGAACAGTTAAGTCTCGTAGACTGCGATGGGCAGGACATGTTGCACGTATGAGGAGTGAAAGACTTGCATGGAAGCTTCTTGTAGGAAAGCCAGAGGGTAAACGCCCAGTTGGTAGACCAAGAATGAGGTGGGAAAATGGCATTAACTATGATTTGAGGGAAGTGGATTATACAGGGAATGATTGGAAAGCATTAGCTCGGGATAGGGATGTATGGAGAGCGTGTGTCGTGCGGCCATGAACCTACGGGTTCGATAGTGCCAGTGAGTAAGTAAGTAAATAAGTATGTATACATTATGACGAACAAACATGGCGGTTGCTGGAGTCAAGTTTTAATTTCGGATTTCAAGTAAAACCCCACTTCTAGTGATCGGATTTCACGTAGGCCTATATTTTGAGAATACCTTTCTCGGTTTATTTTAATAGCACATGCTGAGTTTCGTTGTGAAAAATCGAAAATAGCGACCGCAAGGACCATTTTTTAATTGTCGTTTCATGTGAATTACTAGACCTAGGTATAAATAATTAACTCACTGGCACAATCGAACCCGTAGGTTCATGGCCGCGCGGGCATAAGCTCTCCATACACCCCTATCCTGAGCTGTTTTCCAATAATTCCCTATATAATCTACTTCCCTCAAATCATAGTTAATGTTATTCTCTCACCTCATTCTTGGTCTACCATCTGGGCGTTTTCCCTCTGGTTTTCCTACAAGAAGCTTCCATGTCCATCTTTCATTCTCCATTCTTGTCACATGTTCTGCCCGTCGTAATATATGAGACTTAATTGTTCTCATTGTATCTGGCTTCCTATAAATGCCAATTAGCTTGCTGTTATGTAGTCGTCTCCAATCACCTGACTGTTCATCTTTCTTTGATCCAAACCTTTTTTAAGAACTTTATTCTCGAATACTCGTAATAAGAATAACATCAAGAATGTATTTGTTTATTCTATTATCCCTTGAATTAGATGTTATTGTATTCGCTCGCTGGTTCATCTCCTCATGGAGATATAGGCCTAAATGTTCTTATGAATTACGATCAGTCAGTAGTACTGATTATTACCTAGGGACTTGACTAATTGGGCCGCTACAATAAATAGTGACTCCTGGTTGACAAAACCAGCTACAACAGCTGGGGGATACGATATGCTAACCAAATGTCATCCGTATACTGGCTACATTATTTTCATACAGTACCGAGCTGGTTAATGGCCTTACCTCTTTGATTGACTGTCGGATAGGCCACGGAGTTTGAAATTCTGTATAATTTCTACGCTATAATAAGTAAGAAAGTACAGAAGCATGTCTTGATTGCTATGATATGATAATAATGATATGTGTATTTATTACAGGTCGGGGCCTCTCTATTCGCCAGTAACATCGGTAGCGAACATTTCATAGGACTGGCCGGGTCAGGAGCTGCTGCGGGTATTGCCGTCGGCGCATTTGAACTCAATGTAAGTACCATGTTATATTCACCTACATTTTCATATCACATAACTGACATTTGCTACATAAAACACATTAACTGGATAATCTTAACTGAATACAAATTATTGTTTCACAGATTTTTTAACAAGATGCCTCTTCTTTGTGCAAAATTTTCTTTATTAATTTGTATCCATATTGTATTACCTTTTCTAGGTATTTAATTACGAATCGTGTATCCAGGTGTTAATTCTCCTATGGATCTTACTTATAAGGGGACTGTCAACCATTACATGCGGAAAATTACCTTGAAATTTCTTCCAGAGAAGCGTTGTGATGTATCAAGGCCGTGTCTAAAAAAAACTTATCTGCCGTTTTTAATTGCAAGGCACTAAAATCCGAATTAATACAACACCTGAAATGCTAGATTGGATAACCCTTACTACCTGCCATATCCGCGCCACGTCCCGCCTCATTCTACTCCGCTCTTACTCATGCACGTAGTACTACTGCTCCGTACAGTGGGTTTCAATTGTTGGATTCTAACTTCGATTTCTGTGCCTTGCAGTGCACCCTTAAATTGGCGATTCAATAAATACTCCTGCCAGTTATTTAAACGTTTCGGACCGCAATGAAAACATAATCATGTAAAAACCCTATACGTTATTATCATACATTATTATGTAATTTAACACAAATTTAAGTAATTTATACTTATTTTTCTTTTGCTTTATTAACAATATCAAATAACTGAAATCAATGTATCTTATAGGATACATTGCCAATTTAAAGGTAAAAACTGTAGCTATTTTTTTGTACGCGGACTTGGTACATCACAACGCTTTTCTGGGATAATTTTCAAGGTAGGTTTCGGCATGCAACGGTTGACAGTTTCCTTGTAAGTAATACATTAGCAGCGTCCTCTTTAACAGTAAGATGAATAATGTCGCTTGCTATCATTTGAATCGCTGAGTTGAAAAGGAAGAAACTACTGCCTTCGAAGAGCGATAAAAAACGTATGCAACACAGAAATTATAAATTCTTTCTATATTTGCATTCAGTGTAAACAGAAATCGATATTGTAATTGATCAAAATTTACCAGAGCAAGCTTTAAGAAATTATGTAGTTTTTTTTTTAGGTTTTCTCAAAAGTTGGGTTCTTGAAGTTCTTCCCTTTTCAACTCAGCGATTCAATTATAATAGTACTCGTTGTTTCACTGCTTAATAATTAAAACATTTAAAAATTAATTCGAAAAATAAAACGATCTATTTTTAGCGAGACTTGTTAAGATACATTATATACATTGAAAATTTTGATATCTATATTCACTAATAAATGCTACATTTTAAAAACGTAAAGGAAAATTAATATCATTCAATTTCCATTCACTTTAAGGGCACCCGGTACTAATTTCCTTGCAATTTGGTTTAAAAATATGCAACATACAAAAATAATTTTTTCTGCTTATTCTTAAGTTATGTGCATGAAAATTATATCACTAATTAAACAAGTCTTCCTGAACAAATGGCACTCTGATTAACTTTTTAAACTTATTTCTTCGTGAGTAATTTAAAATTAAAAAAAATAAAATAAAAAATCCAACTTCTTAAAAGTATTGTCTTGGTACAATTTTCTCAAAAACTCTTATCCAATTGTTTTAAAAATGTAGTATGTTATTGTCAATAGTTCATTTGACAATGATAAGGTTTTCTTGTGTTCAGATATGGATTGAGATTTATTTTAAAAAAATTCTAAGACCAAAAATTATTTTTTGTCAAAAATCTGTTATACTTTTTTTTAAGTTTCAAACACTATCAATAATAAAAATATAAATTTACCTTATCATTATAGAGCTCTTTAAACTGCACATCCATGCCAAAAATTATTCTCGTATCTTTCATAGTTTCAGAGACAAGTGTACCAAAATATGAAAAAAATACAAGTTACGGTAAAATGAAAAAAAAAAGTGCGCATTAACAGAACACAGAGACGCCATTTTTAAAATCAAATTTTATGGGTTTAAATGTCCAAAATCGACAACATAATATTACACATAGATAAAATAGGCCTTACTAGATTTTGAAGCAAAAGAAAAAAAAAATTACCCAAATAAGTACAGGATGCCCTTAATTTTATGTATTCATTGTTAACTGGTAAAAAGGTATAGTTAATAACGCAAATTTTGATCCAATATTTGATGTTCCCGAAATTTAAAAAAATAGGTGAAATGTGAAGATGGTTTTGTAGATACTGTCAGTAGGCCAAAAATGTGATAATTTCAGGCGCTGATACTGCTTCAAGTGCTGGGTGGATTTTCTTACAGTCTTCATAGCCAGTGGGGTAAGTGCATAAAATAATATTTTATCCCATTTTAATTAACTGTATTAGCATTCTTCTCATAATTATTTTATTTATACGCTGTATTTTGTGTATTTTTTCTGCACTATAATGAAAATAATTACTTCATAACAAGGCAGATGCAGGTTAATATGTTTTTATTTGGTATTTTTATGCAGACATCTTATTAACAATGGTAACGTCCATGTGCCAAGTTAATAAAATTTGAAGTAAAATTAATGTGTACGCATTTAGAACAAATACAGCGAGTGTTAAAAATGTATTGTACAATTAAATATATTTAGGCCCAAACGGTCCCCGAACACCATCTGGCCATCATTATCATTTTAGCGTTATTGCATTAAGTTTAGTTTAAGGCCTCTCCTGGAGCATCATTACCATCATCACTTCTCATATCATCGGGGCAGCGATGTGCGTTACAACCTCAAAAGCTCGTTACAAGTACGTAATGATAGGAGAGAATACCAGAACTGTCATGACAACCTGGTGGCATTGATTAAGAGAAAAAAAAAATTACTAGAAGTCCAATCGAGAAACATAATTTGTATAAAATATATTTTTTCGATGTTTCAGGGTACGTTTAACATTAATATGGAAAATTAGTTTCATTACCATGGTATATGAGCCATTCAAATATATATAAAAGTCATTATCCCCTTTCAAGACTTCACAACATACACAGCCAGTCCAAAATACAAGACAGCTAAATGACTCCGAAAAGAAACAACATAATACAAAACAGTTAAATAACTTCAAAAAGAAACAACAAAATAAGATCCTCAAATTATCAGTACAGTTGTGCAGAATACACAAAACGAATGGGTCCGAAAAGAAAAGAAACAGCAGAAAAATAACTTACATTTATTTATTTATTTGGAATATATAACGAGGCTATGAAAGCCTAAAATTATTATTCGGTTTCATAATGTAACTTGTTAGGACTATTTAACGAATAAAATTAAGCTGTTTACTCACAAATCATTATTTAACTATAGTTATTTTAAAATATTTATATATTTAATGTAAACGGCGATGTTTGAAAACAAATGAGAAACGATAGGTACGCTTCTACTGCTTCTTTTGTTTATCACTGCAACCAGATCATACTATTTATTGCCAAAGGAACGCAATATTGTAAGAATGCTCTCTAGTGGAGAAAAAATGAAACACATCAATCTGTATATTAATTCATTTTTGATGTCGTATGATGTAAATATGACAATTATATTTTTCTCGATTATTACCTGGGAAAAAATACATTTAAGAAAGTGCAAACAGTGGTTTCTTTTTTTGGTGGTATAATCAATTGCTACAAATGTTGACATGTAAGCACTATTATATACAATCTGGTAGCCGTATTTGTTATAGGCTCAGTCACTGCAAAATAACGGCCAGACCTGTTCAGAATATTAAAAAGGAGGAGCTTTGTTTAATATATGATAATCCTAACACTGATAAATATTTCGTGAAACACGACTCTGATTGGTTGTAAAACAGAAATCATTGAAACGTGATTGGTCATTGACTCCCATTTGGGGCATGAGTTAAATAGTCATGGAAAAGTGGCCGTACTTTGTCATTTAAAGAAAAAAATTATAATTATATCAAATATCCACAGAATATCAATTTTTACACTCATTGTACCTTCTCAAAACTAATCAATATGCCATTCTCCTAAAGTAACTAGTATTTATGTATCCACATATTTATATTTCCGTGTTCTAATTCATGTAAAATCGCTTAAATTTCTTATCACATTGTATGAAACATGATGTTTAAACGAAAAAAAGTCTATAACTGATCAATAATGGACTGAACCAAACATAACTGGACGATGTTATGTATCACCCGGCTAAGCGCCATTAAAAAAATATTTTGATGTCATCTGTTGCACTGGCTCATGATATAAGTGCAAACACACTTTTAGCGCCAAATCTTTAAACATAACCTTATTATTAAAGAAAAATATAAACGCCATCTGTCCTATCAGAGATTTACAACAAACGGCTATAAAACCAGATCTTCATAAATGCTAATCTAAATTTTGCATCATACAGCTAAGCGCCAAATGTTCCCGCTCTTAGATTTTTTAGGCATAACTGTCAAAGAAAGAAAATAACTTGCAATTTCTAGTATTGTTAGTTTGGAGCTACAATAAGTAGTGAAGATTAAATTTGAAGAGAAAAATTTTCGCCTAGACCGGGACTCGAACCCGGGACCCTCGGCTTTCCGGGCCAAGTGATCTACCAACTGAGCTACCGAGGCGAGTTACGATCTAGACGCAAATTTTTCTCTTATGTACGTTGTAATTCCCTCGCGCCAAATACTTGAAACCATAGCTTCTATCTTTGCAAATGGCGGCTTCTTAGTTAAGAAGACATTTATTGGGAATTTAACACTACTTTATAGCCAGTAGGGCTTCTATTGACGATTTTTATTATTAATTTAACACTTCTCATAGAAGGATAAATTATATTTGAAGAGAAATTTTTTTATAATTTATCCTTCTATGAGAAGTGTTAAATTAATAATAAAAATCGTCAGTGAAGATTAACTTAAACTTTAAACGTATTTTTTCGAAATTTATATAATGACGCATAGCCGGTTGATGTATAATCTCGTCCAGCTGGACTATTAATATCAAATATTACGAATAAGGAATGTTCCACATAATTGAATGTGCCTAGGTAAAATTAATTCAGATTTATCTTGTATTATTTGTCCCAAAATTAACGATTTATCTTTATGAAAAATATGTTTAATTTATTAAACTCGTGTAGAAAGAACATGTATGAGGTATCAGACATCAATATAATTAATTCCACATAGCCATAGTTCATGTTAATGCAGAGACCATTGTCCCTCCATAACTTTGAACATTTTTCAACATCCGTAGAGAGAGTAGTTTTCACAATCATTATAAATGTGAAATATGTTCAAATGCTATCAAAACTCGTAAATAAATTTTATGTTACAAACTCACTTAAGTATATTTTCGCGGTTTTTGATTTCACGATAGACTCCTAAATTCTACATAAAAATACGAAAAACATACGTTTATGCGAAATATTTTAAATTTATTTTCCTGTACCCACGGAATACTGTTATCTCCAGTTTTTAAGTGCCAGGTTCGAGAAGAGAGTGTGGTTTTTTTGAGTGTTGCTAGCAAAGAAATTAATAAGACAAACATTCAATACTTTAATAGCTTTTTAAGTGGTTATAATTACTTTATAAAACGCTAAATTGTGGGCAAATTTCATATGCTATAACATTTAATTTTCACCTTAAAATGCTGTATTTTAAATTTCTAAAATATACTATCTCTAAAAATCTGTTATGCTGTTGGTCGATGAGTATCTACATGTTGGTTCTTACTGTTGCCGTATTAGAATCTTACTACATCCCCCCGTTTTGCCCCTCCCCATCCCACTCTATGGTCCGGCGCCGTAGCCGAGTGGTTAAGGCAAGAAGCCTTGGCGCAGAGCTACGGGACTTGCGCAGGTTCGGGTCTCCAGGGAAAAGTTTTGTTATTGAATTTTGGCCAGTATGGGACCGGTGCCCACCCAGAACTGAGGAATTTGGGTAGCTACAATAAGTAGCGGCTCCAGGTTCAGAAGACCTGCTATAACGGTTGGGGGACCTGACATGCTGACCACGTGTCACTCCTACTTGGCTGCATGTTCGTCTATCTCTGTGATTAACACGTGTGGATGTGAGGGCAGTAGCCGGATGGTAGGCCAAGGGCCTGAGAGAAAGAGAGAGAGAGGGGAAGAGAAAGAGAGAAAAATAGAAAGAGAGAGAGAGAGAGATACCGGTTTTTATGAGTTAGTAATCAGGCTGTTTCAGAAGGTGGATAAGAGTGGTTAATGGTTTAGAGAATAAATGCATACGAATTTGAGTTGGAAGGAAACAGGGAAGAGTGTGTTTGTTATGTTGGACAGGATATTATTTTATTTTCAAAAGTTCAATTTCTAAGTGCATCTGGTGTTTTTTGGAATATGTGTTGGAATACTTCTCACATTAGTGTGTTAGGCCTGTATGAATATTGTGTTAATGTTACGTATGTGTTGCTATATGAGTGTGATGATGAAATCTGTGTATTATTATTTTTGTAGTATCTCCCTGGTCTATATATTTTCCTAAGTATAAAGGTTTTTATTTCACCGATTTTTTTTTTCGAGTGCGACTAACGTGAGATGGAGAGATACCCACCTCATAATTCTCTCATGCATCTGCTGGTGGGTTATGTTTTTAACGCGGTACACAAGGAATTTACCGAGAGAGTGAGTAGGCAAGATCAGGTTTATCTCGTCCAAATATGCGGTAAACATCTACTAATCCACGGTCCTAGGAACATGCGGTAGAGATAATCGCGAGCAATAAGAGCAAGCAGGGAAATAGCAATATCCTGCTGGAACCACGGAATTCTGAATATCCTTACAGTATGTTCCAGCAGAACAAAGCACTCTCGTTATTCGCGATTACCTCAACCATATGTTTCTGGGGCCAACGGGTTTACGGCTTATCTCTACTATAATGTGATCTCACCTTATCCTTTAGACTTGTTCACAAGCGGTTAGATCAACGTCTGTGTGCCGGGTTAAAATAATAAGCGTGCAGTAGTTGTGTATAAGAATTATGGAAACAAGCATCATCCTGATCAACCGTAAAGTTTCCGGAGATGTGGAGGAACAGTGCTCTCTATGTATTGACATGAAGGGCAGTCATA
Source organism: Diploptera punctata (assembly GCA_030220185.1). Classification (NCBI taxonomy): domain Eukaryota; kingdom Metazoa; phylum Arthropoda; class Insecta; order Blattodea; family Blaberidae; genus Diploptera; species Diploptera punctata. The sequence continues at coordinate 2,238,963 of JASPKZ010009372.1, read as the reverse complement.
TAATATACGAGTATATTCCTCATAAATCAATTATTTTATTCTTTCCATGTATACACTGTATACGTTACTATATGGACATGCTTTTCATGAAAATGAACACTTTTATTTTTGCGAAATTTTATATTTCTGCGACATAATTACTTATTATTCTTTCACTATCGGTATATAGGAAACACTTAGCGTCCTTACCGTCAGCATGAGACGAACATTATATTTGCCCACAATGCACGGAACTTAATTGAATTCATCGTGAACACTAATAAAAGAAGTTATAAATTAATTTCTGAAGTAATTTGTTTATTGTCAAAGACATAATATTTGAATACAATACACCGAAGTGAATCCAATACTTCGTCAACCATTAGCTGTTTTGAATTCTCTCTCTCTCTTCTCTCTCTATCCTCTCTTTAGATTAACCTTCGCCTTGTACTTCAACGTTCTATACGGCACCAGGTTCTTATTCGACCTATCGGAGAGAATTTTTAATTCTGGGCCACACACTATTTTTGATCACATAAGGACATGGAGGGTCTCCCCGGATGAGTGTTCAGTTCAAGTCCGGGCGCATCTCCGAGAAAACACGTACATTTAAGACACAATAATTCACTAATACATTCATATTAAACGAGACCAATATTATATAGATGATTACGATGGCCAGGTAGTCTTCGGATACTATTTGGGCCTTGAAGTTTCCTGACATTCTGTCTTACAGATGAAAAAAACTGAAAAAAAAACCTAAAAAGATTGTTCCGACCGAGGATCGAAACCGAGATCGCTGCAGCAGAGGCAACGATATTACAGTAGACACAGCGATGAATTCTCATGAGCATCAAGCAACACTTATCAAAAGTTAAAACGGATTCCGTGCTGTCAGAAAATAATTCCGACACAAAAAACTTTCATTTCTACTGTCGATGTTCGTGTTCCAATGTTAGAAAATCGTGAAACGCGAATATTTAGAAAATATTAAAAATATATGGCACTACTTTGCAAATAACATTAATTGAAAAATTGCATTTCATAAAACTGCTAATAACATTATTAATATTGTACTGTACAAAAAAAAACAAGCACTTTGTTCTTTTTCTTTTTTAAAAATGCATTTGTGGTTTATAGGCTACTTTATATAAATTATATACAATATTAGACATTATGTAGCTAATAACGGTTTATAGTAGCACTGTGAATAAACTTAATAGTAATGGACGCCAAAATAAACTCCATTATCATAAGTAATGCCACGAGTGATTCCAAATTATCGATAAATTCACGACTCACGAAGTGAGGAGTGAATTTATTTAGAGAATTTGGAAATCATGAGTGGCATTTGTTAGGACTATTTAACGAATAAAATTAAGCTGTATACTCACAAATCATTATTTAACTATAGTTATTTTAAAATATTTATATATTTAATGTAAACGGCGATGTTTGAAAACAAATGAGAAACGATTGGTACGCTTCATTTGCTTCTTTTGTTCGATCACTGCAACCAGATCATAATATGATTTATTGCCAAAAGATCGCAATGTTGTAAGAATGCACCCTAGTGGAGAAATTTATAACCAACGTTATAGGTATTAATTAATTTCTGATGTCCTATGATGTAAATATGTCAATTATATTTTTCTATGTAATTTCCTGGAAAATAATTCGTTTAAGAAAGTGCAAACAGTGGTTTCTTTTTTTTTTTTTTGTATAATCAATTGTTACAAATGTTTTTATATTATCTTTCGTATGCGCTACGTGTTGACATCCATGCACTATATATACAATCTGGTAGCCGTATTTCTTAGAGAGTCAGTCACTGCAAAATAATGCTATGACCTATTCAGAATGTTAAAAAGAAGGTGCTTTCTTTATTATGATAATCTTTAGTTGGTAAATTTTAGGCGAAACACGACTGTGAATGGTTGTAAATCAAAAATCGTTGAAATGTGATTGGTCATTGACTCCCATTTGGGGCATGAGTTATATTGTCATCTATATTTCTACCCATATTCAAGATAAGAAATTTATTTTTCAAAACTAAATTGTAACTTTAAGGCAGTCAAAAAACATAAAAATTGCGTCCGCTAAAACGTTAACACGCACACGCACACACACACACACACACACACACACACACACACACACACACCACACACACACACACACACATATATATATATATATATATATATATATATATAATTATATGACGTAGTCTGGTAAGTAGGAATGATGAAAATTTGTCATTTTTGTTTTCATGGATACAACCTCAATGCCTTCATTCTTTCTTTCTGAATTCGCTCAAATCAATTTGTCTAGCACAAAGGACCAAAAATTCCAATTTTGCTCCTAGTATATTTAATTGATCTTCCTCTAAAACATATTGTTGTCACAACTTTAAAATAGCTGATTTATAGAATCCCGAATCTGATTACAGTTATGTACAATTAATTACTTTCTAGGACGTATTCATTAAGGAAATAACTGAAACAATCATAAAAAAAATCAACGCCGACAAATGATTGATCAAAAGTTCTAGAAACATTCAATTGACAACTATTGGAGCTTTGGTCTGACCTTGGTGTCAGTTCGTTGTGATCATAAAACTGTCACAAGATATTTTCTTAATTGGACAAATTTACAGTGTGTCCATAAATTCCGGTAATGGTAACGATTTTATAAACATAGCATGTCATATCAGATTATTATCATAATCGAGTTAGTATTTTATTTAATAGCGGTCTTTAACTACTCAGGGCCTTATCGTCGCAATTCAAGCGTGTTATCGAAATCACGGATAAATGTTGCTAGGATGACTGTTATTTCAGGCATGAAGTTCTTTTACATATACTTAATCTTAATGGGTCCCATGGTTTACTTCACTTACGAAGGAAGCCGCACTCAAGATCTTTACGCCCTGAAAAAAATAGATTCATCTTGGGCAGATTTGATACTAGTAAAATTCATGGTAAGTTTCCGTCGAGGTATTAAGTCACAATAATAGAATATACGAATTAAAAACTATAAAAAGTCACCTTGTAGGCCCGTCTCTTCAACTTAAGATGTTTTAACACTCTGTAGGCCTTTCGGGTCTAGTCCCATCATCAGCAGAACGAATTAGATCTGTATTTATTGACCCTTGTTGAAGCATTGACTTGGTTGTGAATATTTTGTATAGAATATTGTGTGAACTGGGTGTGTTCTAATTCAGAATCAGGTTGTATCGATTTCTCTTAGGATTGCAATTTCCTCCAGTATATTTATCCTCGTTGGTATGTTTTCTCTTACATAGAGAAAACATACCAACGAGGATAAATATACTGGAGGAAATCGCAATCCTACTTTCTCTCTTACATAGAGAAAACATACCAACGAGGATAAATATACTGGAGGAAATTGCAATCCTAAGAGAAATCGATAACAACCTGATTCTCAATAAGAACACACAATTCTCTAGACAAAATATTCACAACCAAGTCAGTGCTTCAACATAGGTCAACAAATACAGACCTAATTCGTTCTGCTGATAATGGACTAGTCCCGAAAGGCCTACAGAGTATTAAAACATCTTAAGTTGAGGAGACGGACCTACAACATGACTATTTTATAGTTTTTAATTCGTATATTCTATTATTGGGCAGATTTGAACCTGCGAACTTCGGAACCAGAGGCGAATATGATAACAGAACTAAAATCATGTAACATAGCCTGTAACAGCATGGCGTGAATTTGTGAATGAGGTAAAACATTTTGTATTTCCCCAGCTTTCAAAGACCGTGAGATTGGACATTCAGTAAAATCAGTGAGGATGCCTGACCCTCCAAATAATAGGCTAACTACAATAAGTAAAAATAATGTTCTAGATCGTTTAACAAGTTATTTGATTCGAAAAAAATCTATTCAGCCAACACATATAAGTAGATATTATTTTGTTTAATAGCCTATCTCAAGGTCATTAACGTCGTGATTAAAGCTTTTAGTGAGTGTCATACTCGCCTCATACCCAATTTGGCTTACTACATAAAATAAAAATATTTTATATAATAATATAGTACTTTTTTATCCGCCTTCCTCAATTAGAATTGATTTTTATTCGTTAAATTATTAAATCATGAACGCCTTTCAATAAAATTTAATAATTTAACGAAGTTTTTTTTATAATAAATCAATTCTAATTGAGGAATACGGATAAAAAAGTACTATATTATTATTCAAAACATTTTAATTCATAAACTCAATTGTGATAACAATGAATATAAAAATGTTGATTAATGTATAGATATTTTACAGGGAGTGAAAGTTCTAGAGAAGATTCAGTGGAGATGGCTGTTCGTGGGAAAATAAAATAGGTTTGTTTGAAATATACGTCATGCTGTGATCTCCGGGATTGCGTCTTTGCTTGAAAAGAAGCGGGCTCGGGTTCAATCGCCCGGTCGGAAGTTTGCTGGGTGAGGCTTTTTCGGTTGTTTCCGCACCTATAACACAAATGTCGGCAACGTTTAAGGCCCAAATAGTCCCCGAACAGCGTTGACTATCATAAACACCTCGTATCATATTTGTTTATGTATGATTATGTGAGTGAATGGTTGACTCCTCTAATACTTTCTGTGCGGTATCTCAGAGATGGCCCCACATTGCGAGGATCCCGTCATTCGGGGAGAGCTCTCCACGTCCTTCTTCTTCTTCTTCCTTCACGTTCGTGGTGAATGTGTAAATCCGTTCCGCGCAGACACCGATCCAAATCACCTATCCAGTCTTCTCCTCGGACGGCCATTATCACGGGTGTCCCTAGAGGTCTATATGCAGAGTCTTGTTTTACAGCGCTATGTGGGTCCATCCTTTGTAAATGTGTATACCAATCCTTCTTTCTATCTACAATCCTTTATCCAATATTAAAGATTTCATGTCCTTGTACGGTTAAAAATATATGTACATAGCCTAATGGAAAGTTTAAACATCCTGTCACGATAACTCATTCATAACGCTGTAAGCCTCGGTTAGCATGGGACACGTAGAAATGCCTAAAAGGGAGATGTAAACACAGAATAAGAAAGCAATAAAGAAGAAGAACATGAAATAAGACATATTAGCAAATCTCTCAACTTTTGAATTGTGACTTTAACATCCTGAGACATTAAAAAGCGCAAAGGGCATTCAAATAAAATAATACATAATCACTTAGGCCCTGCATTGCTTTAAAACATTAGCGAACAAGTAAAATTTCCTAATTTATTACAACAAATGCTTTCGATCAGGTGTTTAAAAGATTTGTATGCATATGAAGAGCTGACAGTATAAACGCCATTTACGAAATATGAGTAATTGGAAACCCGCTACTTGATATGTGGGGCAATATTGTAACCTAAGTCCAGTATCTTAAACATACTGCTGAAATCATCACAGGAAATTTCCATTCCTCTGTCTCGACTAAATAAATATTAACCTACATGTCTACACTAAATAGAATTCAGCAAATTTAATGTACTCGTATGGAATTTAATGTTTGAATGTACATTTAGCTTATGATTGTTTTAATTTATTATGCCTTAGAGATTCAGTACTGGGAGGGACTACAGTACCATCGCGTTGGTTGTAGGTTACAGAATATCCAAGACAGATTCAGATTACTGTATATTTATACTATCTAACAATAATTCTCATGTACGGAATTCACAATCGAAAATGTCTTCTTCATCATCATCATCCATGCAAGTATTAGGCCATGTGGCCTGTTACGATCCAAAGATGAATTTTCCATCCAGCGCTTTTTGGACATCCCAGCGATATTTTGCCCTGGGGGCAGTAACAAAGCATGGCTTTTGCGATTCTATGAGATGGCATTGGTTGAAGATGGGCCTTCCAGTTGTTCTGGTAGTTTTGTATATGGTGGAGAATGGGTTTTACATCCAACTCTTCCATAATCTCTTCATTTCTTTCATGGACCCACTTTGTATAGCCTGCTGTACGGCGCATAAGTCGCATCTCATTTGCTGTTATTCGGTTTTCGTATCTTCTTCGTATAGTCCATTCTTCACTACCATATCTTTATGCTGGCCTTACTGTTCTTAATATTCAAATTACACAAGTAATTAATCTCAAGTAATTAACAAACATGAGATATACAATATGTCTATAGAAAGCAAAACCCGCATATACAAAACGATAGCTCGACCAGTTATTGTATATGGTGCAGAAACTAGGGCTGATACAACAAAAACTAAACAAATAATAAGCACATGCGAAATGAAAATCTTAAGAACTATTCAGGGGAAAACATTATTTGATAAAATACAAAACACAGAAATTAGGGACAAATGCCATATTCAAGACATAACCAAATTTATTATAAATAGACGAAAATATTGGAAGGGTCATTAAAAAAATATATTAAGAGCCCCACCACCATCCCCCTGGGTTTCCTCGGGTTTAATGCCCATATCCCCAGGTCTACTCTTGTTCCTAATTACTCTCTGCTGTTTTTATTTTCTTCATTCTCTGGATACAAGTTTCGGGCGTTTGTTCTTAATACTACTTATATACAGTTTAATTGGAAGGATCATATAGAAAGAATGGAAGAAAACCGGCTTGCAAAAAGAGCTAAAGAAGATAGACCAATGGACGGGAGAAGAAGAAGAGGAAGACCAGCCAAGAGATGTATAGACAGTGAATGCACATCCAATACGTCTTCCTCCGAGGAGTAATTTTGGAAATAAACAGGATGAAAATCATACAAATTAAGTTTAAGAAGAAGAAGAAGAGATATACAGAAGGATACATTATTTTAGATCGAGAAAAAAAAAAGAATGAAGAAATTTTAGAACAATTAAAAGTAGAATCAGTAGAAGAAAAACTCAACAGATATAAATTAAACTGGCTAGACCATGTAAAAAGAATGGATAATTCAAGGATCCCAAAGGACATCATCGACCAGGAAGACCTCTTAAAAGACTGCTAGATGGGGCATCCTAATTCATGACGGATGACGATGAGATATATTATTTTATTTCTATTAATACAGGTGAATTCCATGTAAAATTTGACATAACACATGAAAATTAAAGTTTCTTCCCTGTTTCTCAAAATGGTATATGGATTATTAAAAATATTTTCAAGTGACTACATCCCAAATCATTATCGTATAGAATATGAACAAACTCATATGTAACAAAGAATTGTTATTCATTTTAATTAAATATCTTAAACACCTCGCAGAAACATTATTTTTTACATCAGTTGCCTTTATTTGTATACCGTAATTAGGGATTCAAGTTTATCAGAACATAAATTCAAAACATGTATTTTATAACTCTTTCTATTTATACTACATTCACAATTACTTGTTGAAATAAAATTGAAAAATTCACAGAGATTATTATTTTACTGTCACTTTGTATAACATTATCTCATTCTACAGTTATGTCAGTTACCGATATAAAACTGTATATAAGTACAATTATAAAAGATAGAAACTCCATATTCTCTGTCAAGCGATTCAAACCTATATAGCTAATTATAAATCTTCTGAAGATAGAAAGTAGTGTCATACTATCTGGAAGCTAAAACAATTAAAATTGTATTTCGTATTGTTGCAATTGTTACGTCAGTTACTATGAAATTCAGCATTTGGATGTTTTCTGACAATAAATTAAACTACTCTTAGAAACCATCAGATTCTATGGTCTTTGAGCCATCTTTAAGCGAGGTTTATTAATCCACGACGGTACTAGTTTCTGGTTTTTGATGCGAAGAATTCGTCGAGATCCACTTTCACAGTTTCAAAATTGTCAATGTTTTCGAAATTTCACGCAAAAAAATGGACCATGGATCAAAACAGATGATAGATAATCTGAAGGCGCAAGATCAGGGCTATATCCTGAATATACGAGTAGTAGCAGCCACAGAGTATTAAGTAGCAGCCTCCCAATACTTGAAGTTTTGTCATGGCTATTCATGCAGTATGGGGTGTGTTCAGGATTTTAATTTAGTAGCTCCATCCATCCATAGTAATTCTGACCGAGGGCAGGTATTTCTCTGCAATCACAGCATTTTTATGCTATGCTTTGCAGCTTTACTAGGGAATTATAGGTGTGGTAGCTTCCCGTTGCTTTCCACACCGGTGATAATGATAAGAATGATGATGATGGCCGGATGATTTTCGGGGACTGTTGGGTCCTAAGCTTCCTGGCATTTGTCTAACAGGTGAGGAAAAACCCCGAAAAAAAACTCACCTAGGAACCTGTCCCTATCGGGAATCGAACCCGGGCCCGCTGCGTGACAAGCCAGCACACTACCTCGAGACCACGGCGGTGGACTTTCATTAGATGTAGTATGAAATCTCTTCCGTACCATGTTTTGCTTTTTTATTTTAGTAAATTACGAAGGAATATGTAGCTATTGAGGCGGCTCTCATGAAAATATTCTTCATTTTTCTTTACAAATATCGATTCTGCGTAGTAGATATAAAACATTATCTTGTCAATAAATAAATAAAATATATATAGTATTGTATTGTAAGCCTATGTTTTCCCTTTACAGAGATTTAGGCGTTCTCCCCCTACAGGGAAGAATTTGAACCATACTAATTTTAGTTAAACTTGTTTTCGTATAGATGTCATTTTGAGTGGTCCGTGGTCAGCGTTCCGCCTCATACTGACATCTAGGAAACCAAGGTAGTACTAGGACGGCCAAATTCGGTAAATTTTGCTTAGATTCCTTTTCATTCAGGCTTAAGGATTTTTTACGAGCCTGAAAATCTTCAGACTCGGGACCCACGGCTTAAAGTCCCTCCCGGAGGATTTGCTCCTTGGATTTTTCCGTCCTAAAAAATCCATAGACCCCGGCCGGGTTTGAACCCGCGACCCTCGGGACCAGAGGCAAGGAGCATAACCACTAGTCCACCGCGGCCGTTAAATATAAATATATATACATAAAAATATATATATACATATGTGTGTGTGTGTGTGTCCGTGCAAATGCTCTGCGGTCGCATTTTTTCGTACCAAACTTGGCATATAGCAATCAATTAAGAAAAGTAACGTCGAGTCTGTTTATCATTTACCAGCAAAATCGGACCATAGAAGAGAGGGTTCACTTGAAGCGAAAATTTTTAAAAGGCTTTAGAGGATGCAATTTATATATTTTGCAACGGAACTCGGCATATGCAACTGAAATAAAATGTAAAAGGTATTCCTAAAAATAAGTCAGTGAAATCTGACGACCATTAGGAGTGGGTATTTGGCTGAAAGCTGAAGGATACATACGTATGACTTAATTAACAAAATAAATATGTAATTCTTAACCAGCAAAATAGGACTTTCTGAGGAATTAGCTTACTTTACACAGTTCCTGCTTGACAGATTTTTCATTTTTTGTTTCCTTTTCCCAAATAACTAACTCGCTGGCACTATCGAACCCGTAGGTTCATGGCCGCGCGGACATAAACTCTCCATATATCCCTATCCTGAGCCAATGTTTTCCAATCATCCCCTGTAAAATCTACTTCCCTCAAATCATAGTTAATGTTATTCTCCCACCTCATTCTTGGTCTACCAACTGGGCATTTTCCCTCTAGTTTTCCTACAAGAAGCTTCCATGTACGCTCCTTTTCCCAAATATAAATTCAAATATAGATCACATAACTATAACCAAGGTGAAGATTTTAAATTCCTTACCCCGCCGGGAATCTCTCAGTGAAAGCTATCCCACTAGGAAGCATGGTGGAACTGTCATGCTTATTTCTTTACAGATGTCAGTGAGGGACATGTAACAGGCAACTAAGGTATTACTTGTATGGGGACGGTCGGTTAAATTTTGCTCAGATACACTAATGTAGGCTTGATGTTCTTGTAGGAGCCCGAAAATCTTCAGACTCAGATTCATGGCTTAAAATACCTCCCGGAGAACTTGTCCCTTGGATTTTTCCATCTTAAAAACCCATCGACCCCGTCCGAGTTGGAACCCGCTATCTCGGGACTAGAGGCACTAACAGTTTAGGACAACGGTATTAATGGAGCTACTCATTGTTAAGCTTCCTCCAATCTCCATAAAATAAAACAATTTACAAAAAAGAAAAGAGACGGTAGGTTTCAGTCTCGCATTTGGGAAGTCCGAGGTTATATCCTGGAATTGAAGAATCTGACTTTTTCTTCTCTAATTTTTCTCATGTCTTCAAGGCAAATGTTGAATTTGAATTTCAGTACCAGGGCCCATTTCCTATCGAACATCAGCAGCAAGCACATGGAAATAGTCGCCTCTTGCAACTAACAGAAGATTCTAAATACGTTTTTAATGCCCCAGGTTGTCATTTTGACATTTCTGGTGTTCTCTCCTGACATAGCTTACGTGTAACCTACTTTTGAGGTAGGGGCGCTTCTAAGGCGGGGTTACGCTGCCGTGATGATATGAGAGTTGATGATGCGCCGGCAGAGACCTTAAGCTAAATTTAATCTAATTAGGCGAATATGATATTGATGGCCGGATGGTGTTCGAGGATCGTTTGGGCCTTAAAGTTTCCTGGCATTTATCTTACAGGTGAGGAAAATGCCCAAAAAAACCTCACCCAGGAAACTTGTCCCGACCGGAGATCGAATCCTGGCCCGCTGCGTGACAAGGCAGCACGCTACCTTGAGACCACAGCGGTGGGCATTCTAAATAGTTTATGATATAAAAGTTACAGCTTTGGAAGTTAAAAGAAATAAGAATGAAATAAAAATAAATTAATTAAAGCTACATCAATTTTTTCACAATGATGCATTCAAGTTCACGCGGATCTTGAAGCTATCAATGTCTCTAAATCAGGGTTTTAAAAAACCCGATTAAAAAAATCCCTGCCCATACGAGTATTTTTTTAAAGAAGGTTTAATGCCCCAAAACCTAAATGCTACACGCTGGAATTCCCAGCTTGACTGTTTTAACATGTTTGTTAAAAATTATCCTAATTATGTAGAAATACATCTAGAGAAACATTCTGAAACTCCAGAAAATATTACCCGAATTTTGGAAAATGTACTTATTTACAAAAATGTTTTGCATATTTGATCGTATGCAAGCTGTAAAAACTAATATTTCTGATTCTGTGAAACTTTGGATAGATAAATAGAATGTGCAGATCTTCAAACGCATAAAGACAGTATTCAACGAAGGATGAGTGAAGCTGTTTTGCCAATACCACTATCTTGCAAATATGATGAATCCTAAATATGTAGGAAAACATCATCTGATCAAGAAAATCAGACTGAGTCTTGGTTGACAAGCAAACGCCCTGAATGGCTTGTATCTTTAAAATTAAAAATAAACAAATATATCCACTATCAATCTTTGCGGATTATGTAATAAAGAGCTTTAGTTCTGCCCAGTGGTGGAGTATTTTGGAGAAACGTTCTACAAATGAGAACATTAAAGCTTTCTGTAACTTTTTGAATGGACTGACTAGTTGTCCAGCTCATTCAGCATCAATAGAACGAGTGTTTTCAACCTTTGGATTAATGTGGTCAAAATGCACAACAAGTTAGGTTGTGGTAAAGTTTAAAAAAATAGTAAAATTGCAAGATATCTTAATAATAAGGACGAGTTAAAAGAATATGATGTTGAAGAGTGTGATTCTGATTTAGAAATTTAAGTATTTGTTACTACTTTTAATAACAGTTGTATATTGTGAATTAAATATACTGGTCTAAAGAGTAATTTATTTTTATTATTTGGTTGGACTATTTATTTCTCTTTTTAATATCTTGACTAATAATTATTTTTACAAACAGTGTTAAAAATAAAGTAAGTTTAGAAGTGTTTTTTTTTTTTGGGTAGTTGGGTGGGGTTTTTTAAGTGGGCTTTTTTTTTAAAAAACCGCTTGGGTTTTTTTTTTTTGGATGGGTGGGTTTTTAGTAAACCCTGCTCTAAACACTTAGTTTGGATATCTACATTTAATCACTGTACGAAAAAATCTCAAGTCTGAACTAAAAGATCAGTCAAAATATGTCTGTCCTTTCCTGCCCAGATTTGAATTGTGGCGCTAATGATCTGAGTTTTAAAGATCGTGGTAAATGCACTACTGCCTATCTGTATTGATTTTACTCAAGAGATCTGGAACACACTGCACAGTAGGCAAGTTTTGAAGTTGACTGGCCTGGAATTCACTCAAATTCAAAATTACAAGTTGCAGTACCATGGATTACCATTACACAGTGATACTTGAAGGAATGATCGATTCTTGCAGCGGTCATTGACTGCTAAGATCATACCATGCGATATAATTTTAATTAGGAACTATAAATTATTTCGTAACAAACCAATTTGAGGTAATTTTCTAGGGCAAAATTGATTACAGTTGATAAGCACATGATCGGTTTTTATGTAATTTTACTACCACATGTCCAATTTATAACCAAAGAAAGTTCAATAGCAATTTTTTTTAACAATAAGTACTGAACGGAACATTCCAGCTATAAGACTGCACACGCTAGTTATTTAACGGTACCATTTCCTTCCTGGTATATACCAATTTCTAAGTTAAAACATGTTATAGTTTTGTTTTCTTCTTTTGTTCCCAACTCTTATGCATAATTACATAGCGGTACTTTAGTTAGATTTCAAGGGGTGTCAAAAGTTTGGACTTACTTATTCCTCTTCTTGACTCTTGAATTACTGTAGATGTTTGGATAATTCTAGAAATTACCTATTCATTACGCAAAATTTGATGAAAAAGGTAAACAGTATTTCATTTAACAAAGCTTTTTAAGTTCATTAGCGTCGAAATTCAAGGCTGGACATGAAAGGACGGACAAATTTTGGTCAGAGCCTACTTTCAGATTTGAGTGTATTTGACATGCAATTGATTTATGACAGGGTCGCATGGTTTTACTTCCCTTCCAAAGAAAGTCATACTCGAATATTTAGCCCCTGAAAAAATCCATCGATCCCGGCCAGCTTTGAACATGCGATCCTCGGAATCAGTGGCGAGCATGATTTAAGAAATCAACAATCAGTATAGATAGAAAATTGAATCCAAACCTAAATTAATCTCAGTAACTGCAGAAACTCCTCAAAACGAAAGTAATTGGTCCCGCAATATAAAAAGCATATAACATTGTAAAACAATTTACAGTATCAATATTAAGGGTCGGTTTCACCAACAGAGGTAACTGTACGCCAGTTTAAGCTATGGATTATACATGGGGAAAACTGTCGTAATACAGTTACCTCTGTCGGTGAAACTGACCCTAAGTAACATCATTAAATGTATCGTTAAAAGACTGAAGTTAATTTAGCGTAACCACAGCAGAGGAATAAATTAACTATGAAGTTTTAATAACACTTAATAAAACTCTAGTAGCATGCTATATAATTTACAATAACCGCAATGCAATATGTTTGGTTTCTAGAATCAAGTGAGACATTTAGGAATCATCATCATCATCACCATCATCATCCTGCCAGGTATTAGTCCTAGAAGAACTGTTACGGCCTGAAAAAGCTGTTTTCGTGCCATCTTTTCATAGGTCGACCAAGTGACCGTTTCCCATTTGGACAGTAGTTCATTATTGCCTTGGGGATCCTGGATCTAGCCATTACTGAGACATGTTCCTTCCAGTTTAGCTGATATCTGGAGATGTAGTCCAGTATTGGTGACACATTAACTTCTTGAAGGATTTCTACATTTTCATTTCGATCCCATTTGGTGTAGCCAGCTGTTCGGCGCATAAATTTCATCTCACAAGCTGTTAGTCTGCTTTCATCTCTCGACCTTATAGTCCACGCTTCACTCCCATAACATAGGACTAGTCGAGTCATTATTTGATAAAGACTAGTACGAGTTGATTTAGGAATCAAAGGGAACAAATGCACTTGTTTGATAAGATACCTCAATCGATTTCCATCGCCGTGTCCTTGGGGTAAAGTTATTGTTTCGGACACAGTGGGCCCGGATTCGATTCCCTCAGAACAATTTCCCTGAGTGTTAATTTTTCGGGGACAAATATCGGGAAACTTTAATGACAAAATAACGCCTTAATATCATCTGGCCATAATAATCATTCATGTCATGGACGCCTTATTTAGATTGAACGTGTAAGTGAATGGCGTGATTTGTTTTACCTTTATATGTTCATGCTGTTTCCTAGTTTTCCCCAATCATATGGGAGGTCATAAAGTATGTATGTAATCAAGGGTTAAAAATCCTCTCTCAACGGGTCGTACCCCTGTAATAATAGGACCGTGGAGCAAGTAAACGTAATTTTTACATTTACAATGGAATGGGTTAAACTAAAGTAGATATATATCCATATATATATCGTGCTAACTTATAGAATTAAAAGTCACGGTTCAGGCATTTATTTTTCTTTTCATGTTATATTACGCCTTCATTGCTAAATGTCAAAATTTAATTAGAACGTCGAAATAAAAAAAAGCGTTACTGCTATAACGTAAAAATAAATGTTTTCTTATTATAGAAACCATAAAATGGCAATGCGAGTGATGTCCAGGTGTCACTTGTAATACAGAATTTTTTATAAGGGGAAAAAAAAAAGTTTGCACTGGGAGTCTGGATAGAGAAGATGGTAACGCACTAACATATAGAGTTAGATGTCGGGTTAAAATCCCGTTTATTTTTCTTTTCATGTTACATACTCGTATGTATATGTATATATCCATCCATAGTAATGGATGCAATCATAGCATTCCTGGGATGAATGAAGGTTGGTTAAATTTTGCACAGAGGCCTTTTTATTCAGGCTTGCATTTCCTTTACAAGCCTGAAAATCTTCAGACTCGGGTCTCACGGCTTAAAGTACCTCCTGGAGGACTTGTTCCTTGGATTTTTTCCATCTTAAAATTCCATTGACCCCAGCTGGGTTTGAACCTGCGACCATCAGGACTAGAGACTACTAGACCACAGCAGCCGACCTTTGCTTCTATTGTATTGTAAACCTATGTTTTCCCTTTACAGAGATTTACGCGCTCTCCCCCTACAGGGAAGAATTTGAACCATATTAATTTTAGTTACACTTGTTTTCGTATAGATGTCATTTTGAGTGGTCCGTGGTCAGCGTTCTGCCTCATACTGACATCTAGGAAACCAAGGTAGTACTAGGACGGGAAAATTCGGTAAATTTTGCTTAGAGGCTTTTCATTCAGGCTTAAGGATTTTTTACGAGCCTGAAAATCTTCACACTCGGGACCCATGGCTTAAAGTCCCTCCCAGAGGACTTGCTCCTTGGATTTTTCCGTCCTAAAAAATCCAGCGACCACGGCCGGGTTTGAACCCACGACCCTCGGAACCAGAGGCAAGGAGCGTAGCCACTAGTCCACCGCGGCCGATACCTTTGCTTCTAAGATCACAAATAAAACAAGGAGTGAAAGAGATATTTCATTTTACTCTCTTTTTCCCTCAATTGTTAAGAAAAAAAACACATATATATATATATATATATATATATATATATATAATTATATATATAATTATCAGTGGCGTGTATTCAATAGACGCAAGGTAAGCATTGCTTACCCAGGACTAAAAAAATAAAAATAACGAGAAACATCATAGAAATAATCAGTATTGATTAACATAAAATTTCAATGCAATTTAAAAATAATATTAGTGACCTGGTCATTATTTGTGTAGTCGATTTGTTCCATCCAGCTCCCCAGCTATAAACCACTCTTGCTCTACACGATAAGCTAGAAGTTGCTCGGATGTGATCGTGTGTCGTCGTAAGTTTTCGTTGAGTTATCTGTGGTCCTGCAGTTTCAAATGTGCGGGACTTGACTAGTAGTGGAAACTTATTTTAAATCATAATTATTACATTTTTAATTAAGCTTGTGGTCCTACAATTCTCAATAGTAATTGTCGTGTCTATATTGAAGTATTGGTATGTTAAGATAATATTATTATGGTAAAATATATTAACATCATTTTAATAATGGAATGTACATATGCGTTATGGCTGGAAGGTAAGCACTTCAGCTTCTTGCGTACAGCAGTGTTGAAAATGTGGAAGCTCACAATCAGTCGGGGCAAGACAGTGGACAAAGCGCATGTGACTGTGTAATATGTGCTATCCTAAAAGTAACTTTGCCTGGAGCGCGTTCGAAGATGAGGAACGAGTAATACAAAGTGGTAGACTTACTCCTGAATTAAATATCACAACTAAGGTGTAAGGCGTTTCAAGTCGCAAATTTACAATAGCAACGAGTGATTAAAAGGGTGTCCTCGTGCACAAAAACTGTATTGTTGGACATGTTTTCTGTTTAATAACGAAAGATCTCTATGGAACAGTGCGGGTTATTGCGACATGGGAAACATACATAAAGCCATTAAAAAGCATAGTCTATCTAAAAATCATTTGATCTCCATTATAAATGAAAAATCTTCGGTAAGTCGAGAATTGAACATATGTTGGACAATCAGAAAAAAAATCGGGATTTGCAACTCAATCTTGTAAGAAAAAATAGTCATAGCAAAACGCTTCATCGATGTAGTTTTTTTTTTTGTCAGATGTAGCGACTCTATCAATAAATACAATTACGTTGAACTCGTGAAATTACTCGGTGAATATGACGAGAAACTAAAGCACCATTTAGAACATTCTACGACATTTACAGGAATGTCAAATTTAATCCAGAATGATCTAATCCGTCCATACCAAACGTATTAATGGACAGATCAAAGAGGGAGATCAATGAATCAAATTTTATTTGCATTGTTCTAGATGAGGCAACAGACATAAGTAATTTCTCTCAGCTGTCTCCTGTGTTTCGGTACGTCATCGACGGTGGCCAAGTACATGAACGATTTTTAGAATCCATTAACGTTTCTGATAATAGAACAGTCGAGGCATTATACAAGATAGTGGTTCAACTGATTCATGATTTCGGATGTGAGAAGGAACTTATTGCACAAAGTTATGATGGAGCATCTGTCATGGCAAGTCAGTTGAATGGACTGCAATCGAAAGTGAAAAACACTTTTCCAAATGCAATTTTCGTTCATTTAGTATTATTCTAATCCGTGACCATCATTAAAGAATACATTTTATTCCTTACTTTGAATGGACTAGCTGCATTCTTTTCAAAATCAACCAAAAGAACAGGGTTTTTGATGAAGAAATAAAGAAACGGTTGGCAAGAGTGTCTTCGACGCGGTAAAATTACAGTTCTAGTTTGGTTGGAATAGTACATGAGTATTGGGATGTGCTAATTTCTGTCTTTGAAAAAATTACGAATCCAGACGAGAATATTGGGATCAGGAAGCCTATATTGCTGCACATGGAGTTTTAATCACACTGCAAGATTTGATTTCAATTTTATATTGAATACGTTTGTTAATATTTTCCTTGTAACTGACAGTTTATTTGATATACTGCAAGGAAAATCTCACGATATTGATTACTGCATAAATAGATTAAAAGAATAAAAAAATCATAGAAAACAAACGGGAAGAATTTGAACAAAAAAAAAACGAACTTCAGGTGAAACTTTTGACACCAAAACAAAATACAGACAAATGTACGTACAAATTTTTGACACTATACTGTGTCAAATAAATTATAGATTCAGTAATTTAGACTGATTATTATTTTTAGAACATTTGAATGTGAAAAATTTCGACAAGTAAATTCTCTGTTTCTCGATAATTCCATTTTATTCACTAAAATACAGCTATGTAATATATATAAGGTAATTAAACTTTTAGACGGAATTAAATTGAAAAGGGAGTAGGTATCAAAATCCAAAAGAAACGCATTTCTTATCCATGACTTTCGTAACGGATATTTCAGTATTTGAGTAAGAAAAAAGTTTCTGGCATTTACTCCCAAATTGCTTACCCTAAAAAAATATCCAATACACGCCACTGATAATTACAATATTACAAACACATTTTATTTTTGTATCAGGAAACAAATTATGTTCATTTACACAAATGTACTAATTTATCTTGCAATCTTAGCTTTTAATGCATAAAAATCTGGGCTCTAGTAATAAATATATTTGTTAATAGATTTCGAGGAAACTCGTAATTTTGGGATAAAGCAAAATTATATTGTTAGATAGTGTTTTTTATTCAACAGTTCAGATCATTAGCATCACAATTCAAATCTGGACATGAACAGGCTGACAATTTTGTTCAGAGACCTCTAATTACGGGCATGAGTTTCTTTTACTTGCTGTAAATCTATGACATGGGACCCATTGCTTTACTTCCCTTCCGAAAGTTCAGAATTTTTACACTTAAAAATCCATCAATCTTGTCCGGGTTTAAATACAAGAAACTCAAAAACCAGAAGTGAGTATGATAACTAACAGGACTGATAGTGTGTAAAGAGATATATCTCAGGTAGACAAGTCTATTGGTTTATTTTAGGAAATAATATTTTGAGGTTCTTGTAATCAAGTTTTTTTGAGACAAGTCTATCTTTATTTAATGTATGTAGGAAATATTTTTTGCCTGAACCGGGAATCAAACCCCGAACCTTAAGCTTTCTGTGCTGATGCTCTGATCACTGAGCTAATTCAGGCTACATTCCCATCTAAGCATAAACCCTCCCTGTACCTTACTCTCTTGGTTCCACATTCAATGCAATGAATCATCATTCACAAATACACAATGAATGGCTTCTACATTAAGAAGACATGAAGGGATTGCACACAGCTATAGCACTATTTATTAAATTAATATTGAGAAGCTACAGCTATTACTATGATATAAATAAATGAATTGAATGTACACAACTAACTTATTGTAATCAATGGTAAAGAGGAAAATTTTTGCCTGAACCGGGAATCAAGCCTCGAAGAAAAGGGAGGATTTATGCTTGGATGGGAATGTAGCCTGAATTAGTTCAGTGGTCAGAGCATCAGCACAGAAAGCTGAAGGTTCAGGGTTCGATTCCAGGTACAGGAAAAAATGTTTCTCTTTACCATTGATTATAATAATTTACTTTTGTATATTAATTTACTTATTTCTATCTCATAGTAATAGCTTCTCAATATTAATTTAACTATGAGGTTTATTTTAATTATGAGTTCGTTATTTTGACTCACTTCATATTTCTTTATTTTTATGCAGACCTGGTTTCATCACTTTTGCATAACATTGTCGATGCTTCAAACTAAAACTGAGTTGGAAACATCGACAATGTCGCACAAAAGCGACAAAACCAGGTCTGCATAAAAATCAAGACATATGAGGTGAGTCAAAATAACCAACTCATAATAATTAAGTCTATCTTTACACACACATATAAGAAATAAGAACACGGCTTCCTTTATAAAAGATTTCAAGTCATGGGTCCCTGTTCAAGGTTTGCAGAACATGAAAAGAAATTCATCTCTGTGAAGAGGTTTTCGAGTAAATTTTTTCAGCTGTTCCCATGTTCAGCTTTGAATTGTGACACTAACAATTTGAGATTTAATGAGCATTGTTAAATAAAATGCTTTTTTGCATGATAGTGCATTTTGTCGTAATTACAGCAATGGCCACCATGATTGAAAGTTCAACTTCCTACATTTCGGGGTTGCCAACCTAAATAACTATACTGTAATATTACATATTACAAACCACGTGTGTGGGAAGTAAAACCACTGCCCTCTATGTATACTACATACAGTGTATATAAAAAATAGCCAAAAGGTAGTGTTAATGTACATTATACGAAACAAATCACTGCATTTTAAATGAACTGAACTTTATTTGAAACAATATAAAACAATAAATACTTATTTGCTGCCATTTTATCACTAACTGGTCTTATGGCCTCCTGTCATTTTATCGCTAATTGGTCTCATGACCTCCTGTTGTTTCAACTAATAAACATTGCCCACACTGTTAACGTTAGTCAATTGTTTATTATGAATGCAAATATTTCCAACAAAGATATTATTTTACTATTATTTATTATTTTGAAAACACAATTGCACAAAAAATAATGTACAACACACGTTTATGAAGTGTTTTACAGAATCTCAGAAATTATAACCTCGCTATCGCTTGGTTTTTAAACATTTTTCTCAATTCTGTAAAAACCACGTCCCAATCTCGCATCGTAATATAATATTATGTGTTTCTATTGCCTGTGTATATTTATAATAACTTGTTCACAGGTCTGCACACTTCCAGAATATATGATGAAGAGATTTGGTGGTACAAGGATCAGGGTATTCCTTGCTGCTTTGTCTCTCATACTCTATATCTTCACTAAAATCTCGGTAAGTATTATATAAAAAAATTCACAATAATTCACTTCATAAACAGAAAATCAGTTAAGACAAATGGAATCATCAAAATTGAGATTTCTCCAATTTTTATCAGGTAATAAATTACTAGAACCAAAGAGGAACACAGATAAATACCAATTAGATAGTATAACTATCACAGGATTGATGATTGGAGCAAGTGGTACTATAGCAGGATTCTTAGCTAAATTTTGGAATTCCTTAGATTTAGATAGAATGTATCTTTCTAAAATTGCTATAGTTGCCATTAGAGGATCAATTTCAATTTTAAGAAACCAACTTTACAAAATTTCCACCTTATAGAATATACTTCAATTACAATTTGAAATTTTTTAATGTATTTAATCAATTTTGAAAATTAATTATCTGTATTACTTTGTCCTTGTAACAATCTTCTAATGAGGAAAGTTTTATATAATATATAATAAAAAATATAGAAGAAATAAATATAGAATCATTTACATCTGTAGTTCAAAAGTACAAAATAAACAGGAAAGATCACATCTGGTGAATGCCAGACTCCAGGATAATAAAAGCTGCTTTACATTTTAATAAAAAAAAATTAAAATGGCATGAACAAATATTATGAGATTGAATGAGCCAGAAGGCCTAATCCTTGATGTTAAGATGATAAAGTATAAAAATACTTGTCACATATCCTATTAAAACAATTGAAGGGTCAGCTTTAACCCATTCCAATACAAAAATTTAAATATTGACTCTATCTGTTATTTTTGATGTGAACTGTTTTCCTGGGATTATGTAGGTTGTTATGAAGCCTTAAATCTTTGTACTAAAAATATTTCACTCCTATTTGAGTACAACATTTATCTAATCCAACACAGTTTATGAAGAACTTATTACACCAATTTGATGGTATAATGTCACACCACATTCAAATTTCTTATTTTATGCTACTGGGATTGTAGAGGAGAATACATAGATACATTTTTGATCAAGTGCCTATGTCTGGAAATGCAATGTTTTAATGCTATAATAATGTCAAGAATCAAGATTTTTTATTTCTTAATTCACAATAGACAATACACAGTGATAAGGGCAAAGTCATCTGAGTCCTCTGTTTTCAATCTGATGTGGATCCCTTACTTACTCACTGGCACTATCGAACCCATAGGTTCATGGCCGCACGGACATAAGCTCTCCATACATCCCTATCCTGAGCTAATGCTTTCCAATCATTCCCTGTATAATCTCCGATTGAGGGTCTTTCCACTTTTCAGCGGTTGCCCTTTTACCAGCCGGCTGCTGGCCCTTCACATCCACATGTGTCAATCACAGAGGTAGATGATCAACAGCCAGTGTAGGGGTGACATGTGGTTAGCATGTCGAGTCCCCCAGCCGTTATAGCTGGTTCCTCAACCTGGAGCCGCTACTTATTGTAGCTACCCAATTGCCTCACGATGCTGGGTGGGCACCGGTCCCATACTGGCCGAAATACCATGAGAAAATGTCTTCCCCCATGGAGACTCGAACCAGCGCAAGTCCCGTAGCTCTGCGCCAAGGCTTCCTACCTTAACCGCTCGGCTACAGCGCGGGACCCCTGTATAATCTACTTCCCTCAAATCATAGTTAATGTTATTCTCCCACCTCATTCTTGGTATACCAACTGGGCGTTTTCCCTCTGGCTTTCCTACAAGAAACTTCCATGCAAGTCTTTCATTCCCCATACGTGCAACATGTCCTGCCCATCGCATTCTACGAGACTTAACTGTTCTTATTATATCTGGCTTCCTATAAAGACCATGTAGTTCATTGTTATGTAGTCTTCTCCATTCACCTGTCTGTTCATCTCTCTTTGGTCCAAAAATTTTCCAAAGTACTTTATTCTCAAATACTTGTAATCTCCTTTCCTCCCTTAAAGTAAGATGTTTTACATCCATATAATACAACTGGTAGAATAATAGTTTTATATATTTTCAGTTTAATGTTTTTTGAAAGGAGTTGGGATATCAAGAGTCTCTGTAATGCATAATATTATGCATTTCCAGAATTGAGCCTATGTTTAATTCAAATTATTTTAACTACTGTCTTAATTTTCAAAAGATTAGCATTATGATAAAACCTGGGCCTTTTAATCATAAGTAACATTAAATTTGTTGCATGGTTAGAGAAATATGAATTCAGGCCTATTTACTGAACTTGTACAATGAGAACTGTAACCTTTTCACAATGAAAAGAAATTCAACAGGGACAAAATATGTCAAACCAGCTAAATTCATCTGTAGTCAGTCATATAAATTAGAATATCATGAATAAAGCAGTCACAATCCATTTAAGATGAATATGAAAATTTAAAGACCTATGGGATTTAGAAATATGGAGACGGAAGAAGAGAACTGAAAATCAAGCTGAATGAAGCATCATTCTGAAGGAGGCAATTGCTAAACTAAAGAACAGTATGCCTAAGAGGAAAAATAAGAAGATTAAAAAGATGATCTTAAAAAAAGTAAACCATAATGCCTATAAATTAAATATGATAGCAATTTTGTTTTCCTAATGGTTGTGGCACGTATGGGGAATGAAAGACGTGCATGGAAGCTTCTTGTAGGAAAACCAGAGGGAAAATGCCCAGTTGGTAGACCAAGAATGAGGTGGGAGAATAACTTCTTGTAAGTCCATGTTTTCCCTTAACAGAGATTTAGGTGCTCTTCCCCTACAGGGAAGAATTTGAACCATACTAATTTAGTTACACTTGTTTTCGTATAGATGTCATTTGAGTGGTCCGTGGTCAGCATTCTGCCTCATACTGACATCTAGGAAACCAAGGTAGTACTAGGACGAGAAAATTCGGTAAATTTTGCTTAGAGGCCTTTTCATTCAGGCTTAAGGATCTTTTACGAGCCTGAAAATCTTCAGACTTGGGACCCACGGCTTTAAGTCCCTCCCGGAGACTTGCACCTTGGATTTTTTCATCCTAAAAAAATCTATTGACCCCGGCCGGATTTGAACTCGCGATCCTCGGGACTAGAGGCAAGAAGCATAACCACTAATCCACTGCAGCCGACTGGGAGAATAACATTAACTATGATTTGAGGGAAGTAGATTATACAGGAGATGATTGGAACACATTAGCTCAGGATAGGGATGTATGGAGAGCTTATGTCTGCGCGGCCATGAACCTATGGGTTCGAGAGTGCCAGTAAGTAAGTAATGGTTGTATATATATACATATAGGCATGGTCTCACACAGTAGCCAGGTGATCTAAGATATCATATCTTGGTGCAGAGCAAGTGGATGCATCCCATTTTGAGTCCCCGTGGCAGAAGAAATAATTTCTCATAGAATTTTGCCCAGTGACGATCTTTCACCGTAAAAATACAACCGTCAAGAAATGCGGACATGGGTTCAACTGGGGTAAAATTTTCCGGAGGTCAAATAGTCCCCCATTCGGATCTCCGGGCGGGGACGACTTCAGGGAACCCATGCCAAAGGCTCAAACATAGGGACATGTTCCTAGGAACATGGAATGTTAGGACTTTATACAATAGCGGGGCACTAGAGATATTAACGTGGGAATTAGATAAATCACCCTTGGATATAGTCGCCTTACAGGAAGTTAGGTGGCCAGGAGAAGGTAGTCAGGAATCAGGAAGCTTTGCATTATACTACGGGGGTGCAGAAAGACCTGCATTTGGAACAGGATTTTTAGTCAGAAGGAGGATCCTATCCGCTATCCGAGATATTAAGTTTGTTAGTGATAGGGTATCATACATAATTCTAAAGGGTAAACAACATGATTTTATAATTGTAAATGTACATGCCCCCACAGAAGATAAAGATGATAAGATCAAGGATGAGTTCTATGAAGAATTGGAATGCTTATTTGATAGCCTTTCACGATATCATATGAAAATTATCTTAGGAGATTTCAATGCAAAAGTGGGGCGGGAAAATATATTCAAACCAACAATAGGCAAATTCAGTCTCCATGAAGATAGTAACGACAACGGGGTTAGATTAGTCACATTTGCCACATCAAAGAATCTCATTGTTAAGAGTACAACATTTCAGCATAAGGATATTCATAAATACACCTGGACTTCCCCAGATGGAGAAACTCAGAACCAGATAGATCATGTATTAGTGGATAAATGCTGGCACAGTAGCATCATCGATGTTAGATCAGTCAGAGGGACAGACTGCAATTCGGATCATCATCTGGTCAGAGTGAAAATCAGACAACGGCTATCGCTTATGAGAGGAACAAACGCTAAAGATGATTCTGTAAAATTTGAATTAAAAAACTTGAAAAATGATGAAATGTGGCAAGAATACCAAATCAAAATTGCTAATAGATTTGAAGTACTGGAATATTCAGATGACAATGTGGCAAACGAAGAAAAAACTGATATAAATAAAGAATGGGAGGCTATAAGAGATGCTATTAAATTGTCAGCATCAGAAAGCATTGGTTGTTTAAAAAAGAGGCAAAACAAGAAATGGTTTGATGAGGAATGTGCCAACATTGTAAAGAAAAGAAAGCTAGCAAAAATGAAATGGTTACACTAGCCAAATGAGGTAAATTTAGAGCAATTGGCTACTATTAGACAGGAAAACCACCAAGTTACTAAAGAGTAAAAAGAGGGAATAGTTGAGAGAGAAGATTAATGATCTTGAAATGAATGCAAAAAATAGGAACATTAGAGAATTATATCAGGGAATTAGTATAGAGAAGAAAAGATTTCAGGCTAGAACAAACATAATTCGGAATGAAAAATGGGGATATGATTGCAGATTCTAGGAGTATATTAAATAGATGGAAAAGTTACTTTAATCAGCTATTAAATGTACATACAGAACAGGACATTGAGGAGGATAATTTACAGACAGCAGAAATGCTAGTCGCAGAGCCAAGTGTGTTAGAGGTTGAAATGGCGATTGAAAAATTGAAGATGTATAAAGCATCAGGTTCAGATGAGATCCCAGCAGAACTGATAAAATCAGGGGGAGAAAAATTGATGGACAAGATACGCTGGTAGCTTAGTATGATTTGGGAAAAAGAAGCTCTTCCAGACGAATGGAAGGAATCAATTATCGTACCAATTTATAAGAAAGGAGATAAAACTGACTGCAACAACTACAGGGGCATCTCATTACTTTCAACTTCGTACAAAATTCTAACAAATATATTAGTAAGCAGACTTACTCCCTATATTGATGACATTCTAGGAGATCATCAATGTGCATTTAGAAGAAACAGGTCTACAACAGATCAGATTTTTAGTATAAGACAGATTTTAGAAAAGAAATGGGAATATAATGGTACTGTACATCAACTGTATGTAGACTTCAAAAAAGCATATGATTCAATTAAGAGGGAGAAGTTATATAGTATCCTGCTGGAGTTCGGAATTCCTAAAAAGTTAGTTAGACTTATACGAATGTTGTTTATTTTTTATCATTTCACTCACCTCATACTTCATAATTTATAGCAGACCCAGGGTTTCTTCACGTAATTCGTGACATTGTCAATGCTGCGTCATGTTCACAACTGACGTCCAACGGCCTTCTATCCTGCAGGATAGAAGGCCGTTGGACGTCAGTTGTGAACATGACGCAGCATTGACAATGTCACGAATTACGTGAAGAAACCCTGGGTCTGCTATAAATTATGAAGTATGAGGTGAGTGAAATGATAAAAAATAAACAATATTAAAGAACCTCATAGTGTTATTTCCTATCTACATAACTTTATATGAATGTGTCTAAATGGCACAAAGAGTAGGGTGCGTGTAGGCAAATAGTTTTTGGACACTTTTGAAATCCAGAATGGGTTGAAGCAAGGAGATGCACTATCTCCTCTACTATTTAATTTTGTACTAGAGCATGCCATTAAATCTTTAGAGAATGAGGAAGGCTTACAACTCAATGGTGTTAATCAGCTGTTAGTTTATGCTGACGATGTAGTATTATTGGCCGATAGCGAGGAGATACTAAAGGACAACACGCACACACTATTGAGTAACACTAAGAAATTAGGACTGGAAGTAAATATCAATAAAACTAAATATATGGTCACACGTAGAAATACATTATATAATGGAAATGGACAGCTAATGACAAATGAGGGAAACTTTGAGGAAGTGGCTGAATTCAAATACCTAGGAACAATAATCACAAATAGGAATGAGATGCACAAAGAAATTAAACATAGGCTCAATTTTGGAAATGTGTGCTATTATGCATTGCATTGCATTGACTCTTGATGTCCCAACTCCTTTCAAAAAACGTTAAACTGAAAATATATAAAACTATTATTCTACCAGTTATATTATATGGGTGCAAAACATGGACTCTTACTTTAAGGGAGGGAAGGAGATTACGGGTATTTGAGAATAAAGTACTTAGGAAAATTTTTGGACCAAATAGAGATGAACAGACAGGTGAATGGAGAAGACTACATAACAATGAACTACATGGTCTTTATAGGAAGCCAGATATAATAAGAACAGGTAAGTCTCGTAGACTGCGATGGGCAGGACATGTTGCACATATGGGGAATGAAAGATTTACATGGAAGCTTCTTGTAGGAAAGCCAGAGGGAAGACGCCCAGTTGGTAGACCAAGAATGAGGTGGGAAAATAACATTAACTATGATTTGAGGGCAGTAGATTATACAGGGAATGATTGGAAAGCATTAGCTCAGGATAGGGATGTATGGAGAGCGTATGTCCGTGCGGCCATGAACCTATGTGTTCGATAGTGCCAGTGAGTAAAGACCCAGCATCATAAGGAATTGAATAAGTAGCAGGGCAGCTAGGCTCCAGCGATAATGACTGGGGACCCAACATATGTACCATATGTCACCTTTATACTAGCTGGATGATCATTCTCCTCTCTGATTGACATGTGCTTGTAAAGTAACACCATCCAAGAGTATGCAGCTTTTATATATCATTAGATTTCTTAGATTAAAATTGGTATTCTATTATTGAATCATATTAAGGTATGTGTTGTGAATTTAACTCAAATATCAACGGACTAATTATTCAATTAAAAGAACACATTCATCATTCTGCCCAACATACAAAGGCCCAGCCTCATTCCCCAAATACATTCTCTCAGGAGCAGTATCCATATCTTTCTCTCTCTCTCTCTTTCAGTTTCTTTTGAAGGCATGAAGTCTTCGTCTCCAAAAGCCAGGGAATGATTTTGTTGAAAAATTCCTGTAGCCAAGGAATTAACTCCCAAAAATCTCATAAACTTCATAATTGTTATTTTTAATGTTGAGGTACAAAATTTAATCATCAACTCACAGATTTTAATCTCTTCCTCAACATTAGACTCACAGAATCCTACAAATTTGGCAGAAGCTCTCAAATACTTGTCTGTAGTAATTCTATTTTTGGTTGCATTCAGCTGTTTAAAGTGATCAACTGTCTGTCAGATTTTAGATCAATAACAGTCATTCTTGCTGAATAATCAAGAAACAATAATATGTAGACAAATCATGCAATGTGTTCCATAAGTATGTACTTGAGTATCACCTGTATATTCTTAGAACATGGCATCACAATTCACTTCAATTTACTTAAACCCAAAACTGTTATGATCTTCTTCTTCACTTCCTGGTTTAGGCATTGATTGCCTTTACTAATAGATCTAAGGTAATTTCTTCGTCCTCTCGGAAAATAATGTAAGATTTTCTTTGGCAATCTACTCTCTTCCATTCTTTCTACATGTTCTTTCCACTGTTTCTTGTTATTAGGTCTTCTTTCCTTTATTTTCTTTTCTTCTCCAGAAAAGCCTGACCAGAGGCTATAAGATGGCAGCCCCATCACTGGTCTTGCCTTCCTTTGGCCAGCAACCAATCGAAGGGACTATTATTATGCTTTCAAGTCTTATACGAGAATTTCCCTCGAACGTTGGAGGGGAAAATTTTCTATAGGATCGTAACAGGCCTTGGCCTAATACTTGGAAGGAAGAAGAAGAAGATATATTTCCTTTTATGGAGTAGATCTGCAGTTCTTCATGAATATTGTTTCTCTGGTACATTTTAGTACACCCTTTTCTCTTCTTAAAAATTTAATCTCGGCTGCTTGGATTTTACTTTCTTGTTTGATAGTGATAATCCAAGATTTGCTCCCATGTTAAAGGACAGGGACTGCGATTGTTTTATAAAATTTTAATTTTATTTGTTTATGGGAATGTTATGATAATTTAATAAATTCAACTGAACAGACACACATATTAGTAATATATTTATAACACAATATCTCAACTCAGCAATTACATGTAAAATATTACCAAATTGGTAATGTAATACATAGCAACAAAATATAACTCAAAGGAAAAAAAAAACTATACATTTCTTTCACAGTGACACAATCTCAATTAATGCTTTCTAGTATGTTCATTAATCTAAGACACACATTGTTTGTGGGTGAAAGCTGCTGAAACACAGTGGATGTGATAAAAATGTGAATACATACTCTTGAGTGGTGAATCTTCTTAAGCGATCTTACCCTAACTGGTTTGTAGGTGAAGGTACTTCATAGACCTGTCACACCTTGGAGTATATGTAGGTATTTAATTTCAAAAGATGATTTTCATTGTTCAACAGGTGAATATCTACAGTGGCTCACTCTTCATACAGCAGGCAATGGGATGGAGCATATGGTGGAGCATTCTGTTGCTCCTTGTGTTGACCTACATCTGCTCTGCTATTGGCGGACTTGCTGCTGTCATCTACATGGAAACTCTACAGTTCTTCATTATCATCTTCGGATCTCTCATTGTCATGGTAACAGGTAATAGTATTATCAAAATTCATGTTTTTAAGATACTTAGCTAATTATACATTGATAAAAACAAAGAAAAAAATAAATAACATTTGAGAAAAACTAAAAATGTAAAATAACAATAAAATAGTAGCAAACATTATGATGGCAAGAACTTTAGAGCATATGCCAGATGTCAAAATGACAAAAATAATAAATCAGTACACATAGAAAAGAAGATCCCCTCAGGGGTCCTCATCTAGGGGATATGTGGATGGCGACCACAAGGTGCCCAAGCTGTGCAAAACATTTCTTCCACTTACTTGTGTTTTGCACTCTTTTAACTTTACTATCTAACCTCTCTTGGTTAACTCTTGTTTTTTTCGACCCCGATGCTATTAGGGCATCCGAGGGCTAGGGAGTCCCTCCTTTCTTCCATTTCTTCTTTCCTTTATTTTCTTTTCTTCTCCAGGAAAGCCTGACCAGAGGCTATAAGATGGCAGCCCCATCACTGGTCTTGCCTTCCTTTGGCCAGCAACCAATTGAAGGGACTATTATTATGCTTTCAAGCCTTATACGAGAATTTCCCATAAGGAAAAATTCTCTATAGGATCGTAACAGGCCTTGGCCTAATACTTGGAAGGAAGAAGAAGAAGAAGAAGAAAAGAAGATCTTTGGGAAGGCCCCAGAAAAAAATGGTTTGATCAATTTTAAGATTGAATGGACCAGAAGGCAAACAGCAGCAAACATTATTCCATAAATTAATGAGTCATTTTGCATCTTACCTCATATTTCACATTTCTTTAAATACGGAAACTAGTTTTCAAGAGAAACGTCTCTCTCATTTTCAACCAACATTATGACATTATGAGTCATAATGTCGGTTGAAAATGAGAGAGATGTTTCTCTTGAAAACTAGTTTCTGTGTTTAAAGAAACATGAAATATGAGGTAAGATGTAAAAATGACTCATTAATTTACAAATTAAGAACGTCATAATGTTATTTCCCATATTTAACTATGAGCAAACATTATGATGGAAAGGACATTTAGACCTTATGCCAGATGTAAAAATGACAAAATAATAAATCACTACAAATTGAAAAGAAGAAGATCTTTGTGAAGACCCAAGAAAAAATGGCTTGATCAATTTTAAAGAGATGAAATGAACTAGAAGGCTCAATCCTGAATTTGTGTTTTCCTGGATTTTCTTTATTGTCAAGGAGATGCAAGTTGAAATTTTGTAGCTAAGAATAATTTTCTCATATTCACCATTTCTTAGTATCATTAAAGTTGGATCCCAATAGAAGAGAGACATAACAATATAAAGTTACAGCCTAGTCTACAGGATGCAGCCAAAGATTCTAGATAAAAATATGACATTAAATGTTAAAGCGTTTATAAATAAGTGAATAAAAAACTTTTTGACACCTCTTGAAACATTAAACAAAGTACTGCTGTGTAATTATGCATAAAAGTGGGAAAAGATGAATAAAACAGAGAACTACAACATTTTTAATTTATAAGCTGGTATATACCAGGATGGAAATGGTAACGTTAAATACATAACTTACATTGTTAAACCGGCAATCTCACTACTGAAGTTAAAAGAATTTTTTTAAAAACGTGCATAATAATAAATAAAATCCATCCCCCCGCCCTATATAAAATTACTGAGTTTGAAAATATCGACAGTAAAATCAGAAATAAATAAGACATTTGTTAACATAAATCCATTATAAAAATTAGGATATACAAAATCTTTTAGAATTAACAATTCTAAATATCTGCATTGTGAATTATCTTACACAATGAAAATGTAATTTAGAACAATACATTAAGGGTCGTATCTATGAATGCATTAGACCGTAAAAGTCAAACTCAACATGTGCTCAGCTGAGAATGTTCCATCCAAAGAAGTTTTTGCATACTCAAGAATCTGTTCATGTGGTGATAATTGTCAAAATTCCGTAACCTACCTGGCGAGGTGACTTTGCAGAGAACGAATCATGAGCAAACCGATGGTAACCAATGTACTTGAAACCTTGCTGTCTGCCTTGCTGCTTTATCCAAGATGTCGGACCTTGAAGACTTGGTCATGTTTTCGGTACATGCAGAGAAGAGGAATTTGATAGTCTACCATCAAAGAATTCAACGGGAAGAACAGGAGAATCGGCGTAATATCGCGCGATGCAGATGTCGTATACGGTTTTATTTGCGGGATGCAAGCGTAAATGCATTCTTCTAGCAGACAAAAAATGACAGAAGTGGTTTTATCGCTGAGAATTCTGGGGTAATTTCTTGCCAATATTACTAAAAAAACTACTTTCATGCTTGACCAGTGAGTGGCTCGCTAATTTGATCTTTGCATGTTTACAACATCAATAGTGAAATTTGGACGTTGAATCAAAGAAATAAATATTTAAAATCAGCTGTGATGAGAATTTTCTCAATAACAGCAGGATATACATTCTGTGACGAAAAGAAAAGAAGAATAATAGAAAAGAATTAAAAGTAACTTCATCTGAAGAAAGAATCCAGAAATACAGATACAATGCTTTTGAAATTGATAGAAAAATATTTTCATACAAATTTCTGATTAGCTGGAGATATTGAGAAAAATCATAGAAAAGAGATTTGCTTTTGCTTGTTGAGTGTAAATTATTTTTAACATATTTTCAGGTTTTATGGCAGTTGGAGATTGGAGTGAATTGACACATCGTTACCTGCAAGCAGTGCCAAATGAAACCTATCCTAACACAACTTGTGGCATTCCTCGTCAAGATTCATGGATTATGCTAAGGGACCCTATAAACTCTGACATGCCCTGGCCAGCATTTTTACTTGGGCAAACACCAGCTTCAATTTGGTATTGGTGTGCTGATCAGGTAATTTTTGGAAATATTTACTGTTCTCTATACAAAAAAAATATTGTTTTTTTTTAATACCAATATTTAGAAACATTTAACTAATTGATTCTAAACTGTCTAAAACGTGGGACCCATCTTGACAAAAATCCAATGTCATGAAAATATTCTAAATGTTATCTATTTGATGAATATTTCGTCAATTTTTAAAATGATTTTCATAATATATTCACAAAGTTCATATGATTTTTCAGAATAATACAAAACAAAATAGCATTCGGCAATCAGGAATTAACGATGTATAAGAGAAAAATTTGCGTTTAGATTGGAGTTTCTCAGGTAGCTCAATGGTAGAGCATTGGCCTAGAAAGCCAAAAATCCTGGGTTCAAACCCCAGTCTGAGCGTATAATTTTTCTGTTCAAATAAAATAAACCCAATTCAAGAAAGTAAAATAAAATTCTTAACTTATTACAGTTGTATTAACTATTATATCTATTCTAAATACATTTTAAAGCTCTATTTCCATGCAATACTATATAAACCCAGTGAAACATACTCAAGGTGAAATGGGATGGTACAGTTAGTTTTCCACATTAAAAATATATTTTTTATTTATAATAAAATTAGTTGGAAATGACACTGTGAGGTAAAAATTTTAAATTCAAAATGGTGATGATGCAGGAGATGATGTTCGTCAAACCTTGTCATATTGCATAATGTGCAGATGTTAGAAACAATTATTCAAACTTTTGCCAAGTGATGAGGCAGGTAATCATGACCAGTGGCTAATCTGAACTTGGCAACTACTTCCTTCCTTTTGCTGTTAACTATTGATTTGTAAAGATCTTCTATATTGCACCATTTCTTATCTTTTGTTATGGTTTGAACTGTATTGAGGAAAGTTTTGGTTACTGAATCCTTAAATTGAAATTTTATAAGAAAAATCACTATGATGTTTAATTTAAGTTTTAAATTAAAATTCTTTATACCTCACCTCATATCCAGTCTTCTAATTACACCGATTTCAAAACCTAGGTTATCATCTTCAGTAAATCATGACCAATGTTCGGTCGACATCAGTTGAGATATTACTGAAAATGAAACCATCTAGGTTTTGAAACCAGTATAATTATAAGATTAGATATGAGGTGAGGTATAAAGAATTTTAATTTAAATCTTACTTTATCCTTATTTTTTATTTTATTCTTTGCATTGATGGATAGTTCACCAGGATATGGTTGTTGAATGCTAGTTCCTTTCTTTGCACGTTTATCTGCCTGATCATTTCCTTTCAACCCTATGTGTGATGGTATCCATTGGAATATTATTGTTTTGCTTTGTTTGTTGAGTAACTTTAGTGTTTTTCTGCACCCTTATATTCTTTTCAAATGTGTACCATTATTTGCTATAACTTGAATGACAAATTTGGAATCAATCTGAAATACAGCCATCTGGAACTGGTTAAGTCGAACTAAACTCATAAAAACAATTTCAATAGCTTTCACTTCATCATCTAAGTTTATTTTTCCTGTACCAATGAATATGTAATGATTAAAAAGCTTGCAGTATGGCACCCCCCAGCTTTTTCATTTGCTCTGTTGTATGAGCCATCTGTATAGATATGTAATCAGTAGTTTTTAGGATAGCTTATATGTAAAGTACTTCTTCTTCTTCCTTCCAAGTATTAGGCCAAGGCCTGTTATGATCCTATAGAAAATTTTCCCTCCAGCGTCTTCCGGAAAATTCTCGTATAAGACTTGAAAGCATAATAATAGTCCCTTCGATTGGTTGCTGGCCAAAGGAAGGCAAGACCAGTGATGGGGCTGCCATCTTATAGCCTCTGGTCAGGCTTTTCTGGAGAAGAAAAGAAAATAAAGGACAGAAGAAATGGAAGAAAGGAAAGACTCCCTAGCCCTCGGATGCCCTAATAGCGTCGGGGTTGAAAAAACAAGAGTTAACCAAGAGAGGTTAGATAGTAAAGTTAAAAGAGTGCAAAACACAAGTAAGTGGAAGAAATGACTTAAGGCAATTTATTTAAGTTTTCAATATTATAATCAGTTTTTTTTTTTTACCTTCAATAAGGTTAAGAGAGATGTTGTATTGCTGGTAATCTAATAGATTAATGATTAGGTTTATTGCTTCTGCTTTGTTTAGTATGTTCAATTGAAATGGTAATTTTACAATTAAAACATTTTTCTATTCATTCTTCTTCTTATTGTTGTTTTTGTCGAACATATGTTTCAAGACTTCTTAGCCCCATCGCCAGCGATTACAGAATGAATAGACAAAATGTTTTAATTATTAAATAAACCTCTTAATGTTACTTCCTATTGTATTTTAAAATAAATTCAGGTAATTTTACACTACCTCATAAAATAAGATCCTCTCACCTGAACATTTTTCGAAGACTATTATTCCCATTCTCAAATATTTCCCCATTATGTTAAAGAAAACAAAGGCATAGCACTACTCTCATTATGCTATATCAGTTTTACATTGATGCAACACATTAAAGAAAAACACACCTGTAGCATAGAATAAAAATAAGCATGTTCTTTGAATTAACCATTCTCATAAACAATCACCAATTTAGTTAATAGGAATTGTAATATTAACTCACCTCATGTTTATAGATTTCTTGAAGACCAAAGTTTCAATGCATTGCACATCATTATCAATTCTTTACAACTGTTGAATCGTTGTTGGTGATCCTGTAGGTTGATTGGCTAACCAATGAACTTCCAAATCAATTTTTTTTTCTCCAAGAATTTCAATATTTTATTTTATTTTTATTTTTCTTGATGTAAATTTTCTCGCAAACTACCGATTCAACGGTTGGAAAGAATTGATAATGATGCATAATGAATCGACACCTTGGTCTTCAGGAAATCTACAAATATGAGGTGAGTTGTGATTATTCCAACACCTATTAATTAAAATAAATCTCATAGCATCACATCCATCAAATATGAAATCACTAATTTCTCAATATCCTCATATTTTGTTATAATGATACTTCTTAATATGCAATATTAATGTTTTAAAGTCTTGTAGATCTTAATTTTTTTAACTCTAGAATTTTTTTAATGCCCCCAGTTTGTCCTTTTGGACATTTCTGGTGTTCTCTCCTGGCAATGGCATAATTGTAACCAACTTCTGAGGTTGGGATGCCTGGAAGGCGGAGTTACATTGCCCTGATAATATGATGGGTGATGATGATGATAGTGGTGTGCCAGGAGAGTCTCTAATCCTAAGCTTAATCTAAGATGAATATGAATAATGTTGATTGCGATGGCCATATGATGTTCAGGGACCATTTGGGCCTTAAGGTTTCCAAACATTTGCCTTATAGTCGAGGAAAAACCCCTATAAAAACCTCACCCAGGAAACTGTCCTGACCAGGGAGTGAACCCGAGCCCGCTGTGTGACAAGGCAGCACGCTACCTCGAGACTACAGCGGTGGACTTAACTCTAGGATTACAACATTATTTTTCTCACACTTTGTACAACTTAATTACTTCATCTTATTACTTATTTTTATGCAACACAATTAACAAAGTTTTGATCGTGTTCTATGGAGAATATAACAAAGGAAAAAGGTGCAATAGAATTTACAACCACCAGCGCAGTATAAGTCATTCTCACTTGCTATTAAGGGGAACACATTTAACTCTACGTCCTAAAGTTCCTTATAAATATACACTTTTTCAGAATATAGTAACATAGTTCATAATTTGAAAATATCTTACATCATTTCCATTTTGAACAGTGAGAGAGATCTGTTTCTGTCTTTAGCACTTTATATTTTATTCATTAAAAACCACAAATAAAACATAATTTTTGTTAGGTTAAATACAATTTTCTGAAAAGGATGAACTTCTAGCTTACTTAGAATGAAATTTGGGAATGTTTCACTCTATTTTAAATTATCTGCTACATCTGTATATTAAATCTGCTCAAATTCAGAAGGAACTTTTAATACGAAACAGTAATTTATGTGATTAAAAATCTCTTATCCATATCCTACATTAATACCTACTTGAATAGTAATAGCAGACAATGTAAAGTAATGCTGTTAAGAGAAATAATAAAAAATAAACAATTGGTTGGGATTTATACCTAGTAGGAAGTAACAGCAGTTGGTTGCTTACCTTTAGCAGTAAGGATGTTTTCTAAATGTATTCATAAGATGAAATGCTCCTTTTCTCCTTTATCATTGTCCAATTGATCAAGTATCAGCTGTAGTCAGTAGTTTCTGAAAAGATTGAAACAATTTTGAAAGTTTAAATAAAATGTCAACATTTTACAAGAGTCATCTTTAAACCTACAATCATGAGACTCATAATTGAAACAGTATGTTAGCTCATATGTGATGAGGTTCTTCATCTAAATAGTATTAAAACAAAATATTGCATTCAATTTTTATTTCCAAAAATATTGGAATTCCAAAGAGTAAAAAAAAATTGTTCAACTCTTCAACATTAGATTCAAACAAATGAGTACATACATAACATTTTTATTCCTAAGGGATGCAGTGAAGTTTTTTTTAAATTACATATGATGCAACTATATAGCTCAGTGATACAATTCAATAATTTTTATTCATAGAACTTTTCTTTTCCTGAAGTTTTAACTTATAGATGTGGTACA
Organism: Diploptera punctata; assembly: GCA_030220185.1. Classification (NCBI taxonomy): domain Eukaryota; kingdom Metazoa; phylum Arthropoda; class Insecta; order Blattodea; family Blaberidae; genus Diploptera; species Diploptera punctata. Next base: position 2,202,484 of record JASPKZ010009372.1, on the reverse strand, counting down.
CGTACCATAATAATAATAATAATAATAATAATAATAATAATAATAATAATAATAATAATAATAATAATAATTTATATTTTTTGGTTGAGGATACCTGTGTAAATAACAGAAACAATCTTGAATAAAAAAAATAATAATAACAATAATAATAATTTTAAAACTTGTTATATGTTAATAATAGTGGGAATTATGAAGTAATCATCAATAAAGATTAAATATGAATCAGAAATTATTTATGAGTTGGTTATTTTGTCTCACCACATATTTTTTGTTTTTATGCAGTCCAGATTTCGTCGCTTTTGTGCGACATTCTCGATGCTTCCAAAAATGTTGCACAAAAGCGACAAAACCTGGTCTGCATAAAAATAAGAAATATGAGGTGAGTCAAAATAACTAACTCATAATAATTAAAAGAAATCTCATAGTATTATTTCCTACATACATTAAATAAATGAATCAGAAACTTTACTCCTCACCTCATAAAATGAAATCCTCTCATGTGGTTGTGTTATGGAGACCATCATCTGCATTCCCAATTAAATTCTGAATTTGATTGAGAATGGGGATGTCTTTTCCGAAACATGTCCTGGAAAGAGGATCTTATTTTTTGAGGTAAGCTGTAAAGTTTCCAATTTATGTTTTGACTTTATTGCTATATATTATATTACTTGTGCATTTCTCTAATTCTCTCTGTTCCTTCTACAGCTCATGGTACAACGAGCTCTGGCTGCTAAGTCATTGTCGCATGCTCAAGGTGGTACACTCCTGGCTGGCTATGTCAAGATCTTGCCAGTTTTCATCATGGTGATACCTGGTATGATCAGCCGCATTCTGTACACTGATGAGATTGCCTGTGTCAAGCCTGAGATCTGCGAGAAAGCTTGTGGTAACCCTGTTAGTTGTTCTAACAGTGCCTATCCTCGACTTGTTCTCGGTACATTACCTTCAGGTATGTTGCAATTATTATTACCCATTCAAAATCACTTTACATGTTTAACAGAGTCAGAACAAACACCTTGAAGCTGTGATAATGGGTATGTATCATTCTCATTCTATTGCTATATCAATTCACATTTCCACAAGACTCTAGATAAAAGGCCGTTTTTGCAACACAAATTCTGAAAGTAAACTGGCAGTAAAGAACTCTTGACAAAGCTTCTGATGAATTAAGATATCATTAGATCATAGATTAACATAGAATGTCCCATGTTTTTATTATTATTATACTTCTTGAATCCTTTATAAAATCAGAGACAAAAAATATTTGTATTAAAATTTTGTCCTATGAATTTTTAATTAAATATTACATATTTCAATCAGAATAATCCATTTAAATGCAATGCAACTGACTGGTTAAGGCATCATACCTTGACACAAAGTTAAGGGACTTGCATTGATTCAAAGAACATGGGGAAGAAATTTTCTCATGGAATTTTAATGAATACAGTACCAGTGCCTACCCAGTATCATGAATAACTTTGGGTAGCTACAATGAATAACAGTTTCATGTTGATAAAGCCAGCTATAACGGCTGGTAAATCCAACATGAATCACATTCACCCGTATACTGTTTAATGATTGTCACCTGTGTAAAAGGCGACCTTCTGGGTTGTTCGTGGCATAAAGTTTAGTTTAGTTTAATATCCTTGTCAATGGACTAAATAATGTTGGTTTCAAACTTACTGAGGTTAATTATATTTTAAGTACCTAAATTGAATTCATAAACTAATTATGGGAATAACATTATTAGGTTTTCAAGTTAATTTATAAAAACTGAGACGTGGTTATGGCTAAAGATGGGGGGGGGATACATCCAGAAATCACAGATCCGTGTTAAAGAACACAAAATATGAAGTAAGATACGACTCAGTTTTTATTAATTATAATTAATAAATTAACCTAAATTGAAGTTTACCAAAGATGTATCTCTACTCAAGGATTTTATACAGCAGAAACAATTATTCTGAATAGCACTTAGTAACTTTCCAAGGGATCCATAATCATTGTATCTCAAAATACACAATTATGAAATAAAATTTTGTTTATAAGAATTAAATGAATCATGAATTCTTCTTACCTCATACTTATGTTTTTTTTAAATACAGCACTGCAGTATCAGCGACCATCGTCACCAACCTCAGCTGTTTTCACGACTGTCAATTTTTTCTTTTGCCGGTAACTATCCAAACTGCCATCTGGTGTTCTTTTCAATAAATTATTTTCTAAACTGCCATCTGGTGTTCTTTTGAAGGAATCATTTCCTAAACTGCCATCTGTTGTATTTTTGAAGAACTTTGTAATCAAGCTTGGTTCGTCTGGAATCTCGAAGTTCATGGTATTAGTATGCTTTTTTTTTAATATATATCTTTTCCCAAACTGTTAAATCCAAAGTTTTTGATAGATGTTTCAAAAGTTTTGCTTCTTTTTCAATTCTATGATGCTCTAATAAACTATGTGCTGCTATAGCTGATTTTTCAATTTCTCCATTCTTTATGTTTCTGAAGTGTTCTTTTTTATGAGTTTTCAAGTTCCTTTTTGTTTTTTCTATATATATCCTGTTGCAATCTTTGCAATCAATTTGATAAATTCCAGATTTTTTGTTGTCTGGGGGTGTTAACTTTATTATTAGTTAACAGAAGATTACCCAGGCTGAATTTTTTAATTGGAGCCAATGTTATATTAAATTTTCTGAAATTTTTTTGAAACTTATTATGAACTTCAGGATGGTAAATAAATTTTTTGAATTTTACATCTTTCTTGGAATCATGTTGTAGGGTGGTGTATTCCTGTAACCTTTTCTGTTGTTTAAATTTCTTTAATTTATTCTTTATTATGTCTTCATCAAAACCGTATGAGGTAACAAGAATTCACGATTCATTTAATTCTTATTAATAAAACCTCATAATTTTAAAAATTCCCAAATTATAAAATTTTGTTTATCACTTATCAAAATTATAATATTAATAAAGGGACTTTTGCAGCTAATGCTGCCTTCTAGTCTTCATCATCATTTCTGTAAAACCAGAGCATCTTCTTCCCTCAATATCTTTGCAGAAACGATCTCTCTTATTTTATTGCATCACATTCTCTTTGATCTACCACAGTTTTAGGTTTGATTTGGTATTCAATTGGATATTTTCTTGAGCCATCATTGTTCACTCATCCCTCAATTCACGCCAAAACTATTTCAATTATTTTGTTCTATTCTCTTACTGTCTCTGCATTCATTCATCTTATTCCCACGTTTATAATTTCTTAAATTCTGAATAACCTATCACTCCTTAAATGTTCAATTTCTGGTACCAAAAGTTTAATTTTATATTCTCGTGTAGAGGCCAACTTTCTTTGGTTCTAACATGTACTACTTTCAAGACAACTCTTGAAATGTGTTCATTTTAATCCTTCTAAGATGTTTTATTTTATGTAGTGTTACCTATAGTCTATTATTTAAACAGAAGGAAAGATCTGCCAAAATAAGCAAATGGCTAGATCTCCTCTTTTGTATGCGGGGCAAAAATAGCAAGGGTACATGAACATTTAAAAGGATCAATTCATTAGCAGATGTGGACCTACCCTTACCTCCATGTCCTATATTGTAATAAGGTCATTTTGGACACACATGAAACCCAAAACCAGTACACTGCCATTCATTTATAAAAGAAAAATGTTTTGTTTGTGACACTTGTTGTCTTGCATTTTCAGTTCAAAGATTGAAATAACTGACTCCCAATGTTTTTTACATTGGCATTTTAAAAATATTGGTAGAATCTCCGTTTTATAAAAAATCGTAATTATGAGGTTAAATAATCTCTGAACAAAATTTTAACACGTTTGTCTCCATTTTTGTTAAGGATTGATACAATGAATTTCTTCATGCAGAAAGAGGCTCAGTACAAAATTGAGATTTTATGTTAACACATTCTGTAAACCTATATGCATGGTTTTTGCAGTAAAAGTACTTATGTCTACCTTTATTATTGTAAGTATAAGAGAAATCTAAGTATTATCCCAAATGTAGGAGTGCAGAACACATATAAAAAAAATCTCAATTTAAAAGACTCATTCTGCATGAAGTGATTCACATTAAAGGATGTATGTACTATATAAGATTAGAAAAAAAATAGCAATGATTTTTTTTAACATTGTATACAGAATGATGAAAATGTTGTAGCTATATACTCCATCATACATCTTTTATAAAAAGATGACAATTTTTGGATGAAATTCACAACTGTTGCATAATTTAAAATAAATTATATACAATGTTAGATGTTTTTATTCTTCATGTAATATATCTCAATGAAGGATAAATTATATTTGAAGAGAAAAATATACACTCAGACTGGGGTTTGAACCGAGGATCTTTCACTTTCTATGCAAATGCTCTACCGACTAAGCTACCTGAGCACTCCAGTCTAAATGCAAATTTAATTCCCGATCGCCAAATGCTACAAACCATTGCTTGATCATGCAAATGACAGCTTCTTTATGAAGAAGACCTTTATTGGTAATTTTACATTACATTATAAAGTCAGTATGGCCTCTTTCAATGTTTTATCATTCATTTAATACATCTCAATGATAGCATTTGGTGCTTGGGAATTAACAGTGTATAAGAGTAAAATCTGTGTTTAGATTGGAGTGCTCAGGTAGCTCAGTCGGTAAAGCATTCACATAGAAAGTGAAAGGTCCTGGGTTCAAACCTGTCTCAGCATATATGCTTTTCTTCAAATATAATTTATCCATCATTGAAATGTATTAAATGAATAATAAAAACATTGAAAGAGGCTGTAGTGGCTTTATAATGTAATGTAAAATTCCTAATAAATGTCTTCTTAATAAAGAAACTGTCATTTGCATAATTGAGCAATGGTTTGTAGCATTTTGCACTTGGGAATTAACACTGTATAAGAGAAAAATTTGCATTTAGATTGGAGTATTCAGGTAGCTCAGTTGGTAGAGAATTCACATAGAAAGTGAAAGATCCTGGGTTCAAATCTCAGTCTCAGCATATATTTTTCTCTTCAAATATAATATTGTTTTTTAACAGTAATAAAATTCACCTCACCTCATAATTCGTCTTCTTTTTAAACCATTTTCAAAGCAATTACTCCATCTTCTGTATTTTCTCAACTGCTGTTCCATTGTGAAGTATGTATAATGCAATAACAATGTAAACTGAATAGATTATTTACTTATTCAACCTAGAAGTTTATAATTGGGGTTCCATACGCACTATAAAGATTCTTCCAACTACAGAATTTCATGATGGAGCAAGTGACTGCAAATATTTTAATCATTCTCTATAATTAAATATGAAATTCTGAAAGTAACAATAAAAATCCAGCACTCTAATTTCAGTACCTACATCTAGTAAATGTTCTGTGGGTTTTGTGACTACATTTTTCATACCAGTTCCAATTGATCAATTTTTTATCCATCCTTCTTAAAAACATGGGAGCAACAACAGAATTTATCAGTTGGGATCAGGTAAAAGTGAAGGCAAAAGGCTTCAAAACATTTCTGGAAAAATGAAATTTAAATATTGACATATATCTTAATATTGTCCACCGCTGTGGTCTCGAGGTAGAATGCTGCCTTGTCACGCAGCGAGCCCGGGTTTGATTCCCGGTCGGGACAGGCTCCTGGGTGAGGTTTTTCCTCACCTGTAAGACAAATGTCAGGAAGCTTAGGGCCTAACGGTCCCCGAAAATCATCCGGCCATCACCAGCATCCTTATCATTATCATCATCATCCTTCACTGGTGTGGAAAGCAAAGGCAAGCTACCACACCTATAATTCCCTAGTAAAGCTGCAAAGCATAGCATGAAAATGCTGTGATTGCAGTGAAAGACCAGTCCTTGGGCAGAATTACTATGGATGGATGGATCTTAATATTACTTTCACATAGTTCTTGTTGTTTAATGGTTACATTTCAGATTTTTGTTGCAGAAAACTGGCCACAATTCTTGAGCTAAAGTATTTTTTTTTAATATGTGTATATAATGTATGTAGGAAATTGATCAATTTGCCAAATTAGCAAGATGAAAGCCGGCGTTGTTAGCTTCGCCGTGAAGTTCTCCTTGCCTGGCAATAGCATAAGCAGTAGCTATATACATCTATATCCATACAGGTGCGTATGGATGGCTGTTATGTTGTCAAATTTGGTAGTGTCTTAACCTAACTATCTATAATAGCTGTGCTGTATTTCTCAGTTCATCTTGTAGGAAACTCCAACTTGTGTTATTATGTTAGGTGATAAGTTTCATCATAGCTATCCAAATTTATGTTTTCCTCTTGGGATTGTGTAGAAAGGATAACTGTTTATAACTTTGTCATTTGGGTGTAAGATTCTCATGTCAGAATTCAATAAACAAAAATCAATCAGTCAGATCTCAGAGGAGATGATTAGTCGCCGTTGCCAGACAGATGGTCATTTTTTAATGAATTTATACCCACGTTACTGAAACATTGCATCTGAACAGTTCTGTTATTAGATTGGCTACTCTGTTGAAAAAAAAATTAATCATTATCCATATCAAAATTTCACCCAATTAAGAGATTAGGTACGTGTGTATGTAAATTCTAAGAACAACTATTATAGTAGTAGAAGTATGATGAAAGTTAAAAATTAAATTGTACCTGTTGGTAGGTGCCGTGATCCTCAACTTTGTTAAAATATTGTATATAAAATTAACTGGAGCGCTTTCGGAAGTTATCTTCCATCTTCTGTAGGTTGAGTTTCCGTTACTTGTTGTTGTTGTGTATGGTGATGTATACTCCAACTGTTTGTAGCAGCAACTGACTTGTTTTTGACGATCTCGTATAATGGGTTTGACTGGGGTGCGTTCTCATTAAGAGATCGTCAAAAACAAGTCAGTTGCTGCTACAAACAGTTGGAGTATATATCACCGTACACAACAACAACAAGTAACGGAAACTCAACCTGCAGAAGATGGAAGATAACTTCCAAAAGCGCTCCAGTTAATTTTATATACAATATTTTAACAAAGTTGAGGACGACGGCACCTACCAACAGGTACAATTTAATTTTTAACTTTCATCATATGACTTCACCTCAACGGAATTGATATGGATTTTACTAGAAGAAGTAGTCCTGGACACTCCACTGATAAAAGCTCGCCAACGCACTCTATTGTTTGCCAATGCCTTAATTTCATTCCAACTTGTTACGGGACCGCGTCTGTTAAGCCCCTGTGTAATGATAGTGTTAAGTTCCCTATTGTTTAAGTGATCTTAGGCCCGAGCGGTTGGCCTTGGTTTTGGAGGAAGAGTTCTACAATTAAACATATTAAATCACAGTAAACGAAAAATTAACATAATTTATTAGAATAAATTCAAACATAAAGAGATATTGAAACCATAACATATAAAAAAGTTATTTAAAACAGCTGAAATCGCCACATTGTCAAACGTAAAAATATTCAACTTTGTTCGTTATTTTAAGGTTCTAGGACCATTTGGTCCCTTATTTAAATTCTAAGTCTGAAAATGACCAAAAATGAAAGAAAGTTTTCATATTACCCATGTAGTTGCCACCGGACCGCTGGGGCGGACCGCAATCGGTCCGCTGCCGTTCTCCTTTTTCACTCAAAAATCCCGGCTTTTATATTATTATCTTCACCTTTCACCATCCCCTAAAGCTAATGGAAGCCCTATTTCTTGCCCCATCTGTAGTAATATTCCTAGTATCTTCATGGTCAAATTATATAAGGTGTTTTTAACTTCTTCCCTAATGTGTTTGGGTTACATAAGGTTTCGTAAGAATTTCCTATTAGGTTGAAACTAATAAGTTGTTTTTGATATTATATAAGATTTCGTAAGTGTGTCTTCATTGTTTGACAAATATATTGAATTGAAATAGTCATTTTATAATAATTTTTCCTTAGTTTTTTATCTATAAAACACTTATGTATATTTGGATTAAGATTTCAATCCGCATTTAAAGGGTGAATATTTATGCCCTATTTTTTGGTATAATACACATGTATATGTGCCTATTCTTTATCGGCTTTTTATAGAATATTATTATTATTGCATTTAGGCCCTTAGTGTAGTATAACACAACTCATCACTGCTTGCTCAGCTTCATCCCTGATGGCATTACTCTATGTATATACTCTTCCTCTTCGCCTTCTCAATCCTTGGGGGTTCCAAACAAATGCAATTTTTGTGATGTTATCATTCTCTCTCCTTCTTAACACATGACCAACCCATTTCTATTTTATAAATTTGATTTCTGTACAAATTTAATTTTGATTTGTTCTTCTCCAAAGTTCTTTATTTCTTACAATCTCTGGCCACCACATACCTAATATATTTCTAAGGCAACGAAAGAATGACTATTCTCAATATTAATAAAAAATCATCATCATCATAGTACATTCACGAATTTAGGCCATTTGTTGACCTGTTTCGGCCTCAAGAGAAACACCATCCAGAAGTCTTTTGAGTGGACGTCCTGGTCTTCTTCTTCCTGCAGGTTGATATCTTAACATTAGTTTGGGTATTCTGTGATCTTCCATTCGATGAACATGTTGTATCCATCTTGACTTATAATCAGAAATTTTGTTTTCTAAAGATTCCATGTGTAATTCTTCTAAGATATCTTCATTTTTTTTGTGATCTAGTAGTGTGTATCCTGCAGTCCTCCGAAGATATCTCATTTCAGCAGATCTAAGTCTCTGTATATCCTTCTGTTTCAACGTCCATACTTCGCTACCATACAAAAGAGTTGGAAGAGCCAGTGTTTTATACACTTTCAGTCTTGAATGCTTTTGGACTAACTGTGGCTTGAAGATAGAATTTATTAACCCTAAAATTCTTAAAAATTTAGATATTTTTGCATTTACATCCTTTTCTTCTTCATATGAGATATTGCATCCTAGATATGTAAAATTATTCACCTGCTCCAAAATTTTATTGTCCAGTACAATTTTACTTCTGACAGGATCTACACCTTGAAATGCCATAATTTTTGTTTTTTCTGTAGATATCTTTAATCCTATTAATAAAAAATAATTCTTAAATAATGAATTGATATAATCTTCCCAATCTAGGATAAATTAATCATATCACTAACATCACAAATTAGTATTTTTCAAACTACCTAAATTACTGGAATCAGAAAAATTTTCAATTGAGAATGTCACCCTAACAACAACTTGTGGTATATGCACTTTTTAGGTGATTATGTTTCCTTGAAGAAGTGATCTCGTTCTAATATTTATTAAAATGTTGTGTATATCCGAGCTCCCTAGATGGCACAACTGAAGAAAGAGTACAAGTGTACCATGTTGCACTAGACTTGCAGGTGATCAATGTGTGCTTCGTGCACGTGTAGGTGAGTTGTGTTAAAGAATGCTGCAATTTCATAATAATTCTGAAACTATGGAAGGTAACAAAGGAGGAAAGGAGCCTGTAAACAGAATTAAATGGAAAAGTATTTGCTTTCAAATCCTATGGTAATACATTAAAAAAAATCATATTTTGGAAAAGAGAGTATGTAGTAAGTGAACTCAAGAATGTTACACCCCCAAAGATGAGGTGCATTCTGCTTAAACAGACTAAGGAAAAAGATTTTAGGGATTTGTTTCCCTTCATGAATGAAAATTCATGGAACTGGTATCAAGATTTAATAGAAGAGGCAAAATAAGGATCTCCAGCTGAAGAAACTGAAGATGAAGTGATGGTCACATGCTAAATATGAACCATGATTTTTTATTCAGTTATTATTTTAACATTCTCAAACTGTAGATTACCAGTGGCTTCAGGAACATTTTATATTTAGTTAAAAATAGAGAGCAAAATGTTTCGAGTTATATTTCTAATTAGGAAAAGGTGTTAATATTTTGTTTTCTAAATGAGTTGCATTCAAAACTTTGGACAATGGTCTTCATTCCAATTTTTATTTCTATGTATTGATTTACAAATGTATTGTACAATTTTAGAATGATCTATGATCATGTGTGTGTCAAATGCAAATTTCTTGCTTTGGATTCTACACTTAGCAGATAGATGATGTTAATGTGGTCTTTTCTGTAACCACTTCACCAAATGACTTCATATTTGAAGATGTATTTATATTATATGCAGAGAAGAGTTGATATTATATTTCGTATATTGTGTGTTCTTCCGGGAAATTCTCGTATAAGACTTGAAAGCATAATAATAGTCCCTTCGATTGGTTGTCGGCCAAAGGAAGGCAAGACCAGTGATGGGGCTGCCATCTTATAGCCTCTGGTCAGGCTTTTCTGGAGAAGAAAAGAAAATAAAGGAAAGAAGAAATGGAAGATCAATTTATAATTTACAAAAAATAGGTGCCAAATTTAATATGGAAATATCAATTAACAAAACTAAAATTATGGCATTTCATGGGAAGGACCCCATACAAAGTAAAATCTGTCTCCAGAATAAAATTTTAGAGAGATCTAATCAATTTAAATATCTTGGATATTATCTCTCTATCTGGGATGAAAAGGATATCCCTGAAAAAGTTACTAGTTATAATAAAAGTTTAGGAATTATTAATCAAGTTATGAAACCATCCCTTGTACAAAAAAACACCAGATTACGTTTATATAACACTTTGGCTAGACCAGTGTTGACCTATGGTAGTGAAGCATGGACACTAAAAAAACAACATGAAAGCAGAATAACGGCTTGTGAAATGAGATTCATGCGCAGAACAGCGGGTTACACCAGATGGGATCGGAAAAGGAACACCGATATCTTAAAAGAATTGAAGACTACGCCAATTTTGGAATATATTAAACAGTACCAACTAAATTGGAAACACCATCTTGAAAGAATGAGTTCAAATCGGATCCCCAAAGCTGTTTATAATTATATACCAAGAGGACGAAGATCACTGGGCCATCCTATGAAACGCTGGAGGGAAAATTTTCTATAGGATCGTAACAGGCCTTGGCCTAATACTTGGAAGGAAGAAGAAGAAGTATATTGTGTGTAGGATGATGAGAGAAGATGAAGCATATGTTGGCAATTAGCCTGCTCTTGTTAAATCACAAAGGAGGCCTCCAGATTAATGCCTCCATCTAAGAGATGAATCATTATCATAAGTAATGCCACGAGTGATTTCCAAATTATCGATAAATTCACGACTCACGAAGTGAGGAGTGAATTTATCTAGAGAATTTGGAAATCAAGAGTGGCATTTGTTAGGACTATTTAACGAATAAAATTAAGCTGTTTACTCACAAATCATTATTTAACTGTAGTTATTTCAAAATATTTATATATTTAATGCAAACGGCGATGTTTGAAAACAAATGAGAAACGATAGGTACGCTTCTACTGCTTCTTTTGTTTATCACTGCAACCAGATCATACTATTTATTGCCAAAGGAACGCAATATTGTAAGAATGCTCTCTAGTGGAGAAAAAATGAAACATCAATCTGTATATTAATTCATTTCTGATGTCGTATGATGTAAATATTACAATTATATTTTTCTGGATTATTACCTGGGAAAAAATACATTTAAGAAAGTCAAACAGTGGTTTCTTTTTTTGGTGGTATAATAAATTGCTACAAATGTTGACATGTATGCACTATATATACAATCTGTAGCCGTATTTCTTATAGGCTCAGTCACTGCAAAATAACGGTCAGACCTGTTCAGAATATTAAAAAGGAGGAGCTTTGTTTAATATATGGTAATTATAACACTGATAAATATTTCGTGAAACACGACTCTGATTGGTTGTAAAACAGAAATCATTGAAACGTGATTGGTCATTGACTCCCATTTGGGGCATGAGTTAAATAGTCAAGTATAATAGATTTTCAATATATTTATGCAGAGGCGTTAGAAGTTAATCCATGTTTTTGGTACATAATAAACAAATTAAAACATTTTGGACATTGAAGATTATAAAAACAGAGTGAATAAACTTTTGGAATCCACAGAATACACCAAAATTAAATCTGACCCACTTCCGAAAAGCATCAAAGAGGTAGACAATACTATAAAAAACATAAATAAAATTTTAACTAAACAAAAAACTCATAAAGGAGGAAACAAAATGAGACCCATATATCAACTGTATAGGGTCTCCTACACACCAAATATCCAAAGGTTATATAGTGAATATAAAAGGATGGGAGGGTTTGATAACCTTTCAATTGACAACTCATTCCAATTGATAGAAAAGTTAGAGAACATAGAATTAGAACCAACAGATGTAGTTTCATTGTTTCCTAGCATCCCTAGAGAAACTACTATTGAAATTTTGGAAAAATGGTTAAGGAATAACAATTTAGAGAAGGAGAAGATAGAAGAATATATAATTTTGACCAAATTGTGCACTGAACAAATGTTTTTCACATATAATGGAAAATACTACAAACAAAATTCTGGACATTTTATGGGAAACCCCCTATCACCCTTTTTAGCTAATTTATTCATGGGTAGTTTTGAACAGAAAATAACAAGTGGACACCCTTTAATTTTCAAATTTGGTGCAGATATATTGATGATATAATAGCTATTGTAAATAAAAAAATCAAATAGAAGATGCTTTAAAACTCCTGAACATTCAAAGCAAAACTGTAAATTTGACTATGGAAACTGAAAGACAAATTTCATTTTTGGATCTAAATCTAACAAGAAACGAAGAAAACAAGATAGAATTTGGAATATACAGAAAGAACACATATAAAGGTAACTACATTAAGGCATCGGGATTCAACCATTTTGCTCACAAAGAGGCAGTGTTCAATAGTTTAACACACAGATTAGTAAATGTACCTATGAGCCGAGAAAAATATGAAAAAGAAAAAGCAATAGAAAATGGTTATGAAGAAAACATGGTACACAAGAAAAGAAACAATTTCAAAAGGCAAAAATTAATTATCGAAAATATACTTAAAAACAAACAAACAGAAGAGAACATAAAATTAAAAAAAATCACCATCCATTAAAACACCACAAGTTCCAAAAAAATTAAAAAAGTTTAACATAAGATTGGCTCTGAAGAATAAATACAGCCTAAATAAGATAATTAAAACCAACAAAAATATAAAAAAAATTGAAGAAGGAAATAAATCAGATCAAATGCAAGGATTATGACAAAATATATATAGAAAGAACAAAAAGAAATTTGAAAACAAGGATGAAAGAACATCTTATAAATGTCAAAAATGGTGAAGTGGACAAGTCAGCAGTAGCGGTCCATGCTTGGTCTGAAAAAACATTTAATTGATACAAAAGGTAGCCTAATCAAACATACAGATAAACAGAAAGAACTCATGGTTTGGGAAAAAATCCACATCCAAAAACAAAAAAAATTAATGAATTTCAAAATTCCCGTAAATTTTGATTGGAGGTATAGCTCCAAAACTGCAGTCTAGAAGAATAAAGGATATGAGGTGAGGTATTAAAAATATAAATTTAATTCTTAAATTAGAACAGTGTAAATTACATTCCACCTAGCTCCAATATTAAAAATTTTTAACATTAGAAATGGTTATCAGACTTGCATCCTCTAGACAAAACAGATATGCTAATGTGTGAACCAATATATCAAAAATAAAAAAAAATATAAAAAATTATATTAATTAAATAAAAATAAAATGTTGTTTTATTTGATTTTCATATATATTATATAATTCAGTGACAGCTGTTTCGGTACACTGTACCTTCTACAGCTGTCACTGAATTATATAATAAATATGAAAATCAAATAAAACTACGTTTTATTTTTATTTAATTAATAAATATGGATTTTCATCAAGTAAACACCAACTCAATTGATTAAAAAAATTATAGATTAATTTCTATCAACTCTTGCCTTCTCAACATATGTACTATAATGGGGTTTGGAATTAAATTGAGACATCAGGTGTACCATCTAGCAATTAAAAATTGTACTTCACCACCCCTCCTCAAACCATGATGTTGATGAATAATAATTTATTTGTTTTCAACAAATTAGTCAACTCAAAGACAAGCTAACACGAGAACTGTGATATGCAACATTTTGGTGTCGTTAGTATAGAACCATTCAACTTGGCAATTGTCAGTGGTCGTGCTCATCATTTGCTGCTTATTCAGTCATCTGTGTCTAATCATCAAAAAGTATCCTCCCCCACAATTTCGTATCGAGTGTGCTCACATAATACCACGTTTCATCAAGGCAGATTTGTTTTTTTATTATTCTATCCATGTAGGTCTACGTGGAGTGATGCTAGCAGTCATGTTGGCAGCGTTGATGTCTGACCTTAGTTCCGTTTTCAACAGCGCGAGTACGCTGTTCACGATGGACATGTGGAAGAGAGCAGAAACAGGCCACCACCAAGGAGCTTCTCATAGTCAGCAAGTGAGTCATATATGAGACACTCCAGTATGCCTCATTTATTTGTATTACAGATACTTTAAGTGACAATGTTCTTATGTAAAAATTAAACTTTGTTTGGGTTCAACTACACTGGTATATAGGCTCTCACGTATCTGCTACTAACTGAACTCAAGATGAAATACGAATTAGCTTTTTTAAAATTTAAATTAAAATGTTTTATACCTCACCTCATATCCAGTCTTCTAATTATACAAGTTTCGAAGCTTAGGCACTTTCATCTTCAGCAATTTTTTGTCGAATGATCTCATGTCGATCAAGAGAATGCTTCTTCCTCCCTCTATTTGTTTTTCTTAAACTTATGAACTTTGAAATTCTCGGGGATTCTGATTTGTTCAGGAGGTTCATGGGTTCACCAACAATTAAAACTTATGAACTTCGAAACTCCTGGGGATTCTGATTTGATCCAGAGGTTCATCGGTCCATCAACAGAGGAAGGAAGAAGCAGTTCTCCTGATCAACGTAACATCAGTCAACAAGAAATTACTGAAGATGAAGCTGCCTAAGTTTTGAAACTGATATAATTAGAAGACTGGATATGAGATGAGGTATAAAACATTTTAATATTTTTCTTAAATTAAACCTCATAGTGATTTTTTCCTATAAAAGTTCAAAATAAGAATTAGCTTTTGAACTGTTAAACCTTGTTCCAATTTTTTGTTGTGTTGACATTTCATCTCAGAACAGTGAGATGCATCACTCTCTCCTTTTAAAGTGTACTTCAAGATGCTTATTGGAGGGCTAGTCCCTAATTTGATTTATTCTATGGAATGCATAGGCTGAGAGATATATGTTAAATAGATGTATATTAAGCTGTGACAAGTGGAATATCTTCCAGATGGGTGACTACTTTCTTCAATCAACCATTGTTTTTTTTTTTGATAAAGTTTTTATGAATGCTTGTAACAGTGTACCAAATATTTTAAAACTTCTAACAGTAAAGTATACATTAGACATCTCTCAGCCTACACACTCACAGAAAAAGTCAACAGATCAGAAGTTAGTCTTCCAATAGTTTAATGTCCAAGGGCAAATCATAGTTCTATATACTTCAGAGGAGTTTCTATAAATTTCCAGTTTAGTTCACAATCTTGTCAAATAGTGGAAAGGAGTGATTGAAGTGGGTCAGTGACTGCCTGATTGAAATGACTGGTGAAACATCAATACCGGTATAAAAGGAAAATTGGAACAAACCTAACAGTCTGGAATATTATTTGTAACAATCATTAAATGAATCATATTTTACACCTCATTTCACATTTTATATCCTTTCCAGGACAAGTTTCAAGGAAATTCTTCCCCATTAGTAACTAGCATCTGAAATCATGAATTAATGAGTTAATTTTTTATATCTTACCTCATGGTTTATGTTTTCTTAAACATGCAGTTTTCAAGAGGAAACATCCCTCCCATTTTCAACTGACATTATGACTACCGGATTTTCGTTGAAATATCGATCTATAACGTTGCCATCTGGTGTTGACTTGATGAACTTCGAGATCAGGTCCCGTTCATCGGGAATTTTGAAATTCATGGATCTAAATTTTTTCTTCTGAATATACGGAGTATATCTTCTGAATATTCCCATTCATCGGGAATTTAGATCCATGAATTTCGAAATTCCCGATGAATGGGGCCTGATCTCAAAGTTCATCAAGTCAATATCAGATGGCAATGTTATAAATGGAGATTCCAAGAAAATCTGGTAGTCATAATGCCGATTGAAAATGGGAGGGATGTTTCCTCTTGAAAACTGCAGTTCCCGTGTTTAAGAAAACATAAACTATGAGATAAGATATAAAAATGACTCATTAATTCATCAATTACTTATTAATTCATTAATGTTATTTCCCATATTTAACTATGAATAGCATCTGCATGTTCTTTTGACAATTATTCCTTTTCCCTCTGTTGAATAATGAATTACTCCATCAGCAGAGGGAGAAAGAATAAAGGAATATAACTGTCAAATCAACAGTCAGATCCTAGTTGACAATGAGGAAGAATTCCCTTCCAACTAGTCCTCAAAAGGATGCAGTTGAGGTGACATGTAAAATCTGATTAATTTAATGAGTGTTACGGCACTTCTTAAAAATATGAAAGTTTATTCTTATTTTATTGACTCCAAATATGATAAAGATTCTAACACAGATAAAAAAAAAAGTAAAAGTAAAGTATTCCCACTACAGGCCTCAGGAGGCCGTTGGGGTAGTGGGAGGTTAAGGCTCCCACTTTTTCTGAACAATCGGCACTCGATGTCAGCCGGGTTGTCAGCCCTGCATGACGGCCACCTTTACCCCAGAACAAGTGTCTGGTACTCATTTCCGTTAGAGGCTGAGTCGACCCCAGGGCCATTGTGCAGCCAGAAAGTTTTGGTCAGTTTAAAAATCCTGACCCCACCGGGACTTGAACCCTCGACCTTCCGGCTTGTAGCGCAGTGCCTTAACCACTACGCTACAGATAGTACATATTATTCAACTGTTTGTATGATTTTCCCACTTGTAATGTTTTAAAAGACTTTGTTTTTATCGTCAACCAAACTCTGACTCTTTGAATTGAGCTGTTAACACCAGCTTTTCTCATGTCATCTGCTGGGGATTGAATTAACTTCTTGATTGCTGAGAAGATTTGAGTTCGAAGTTTGTTCAACCCCCAATAGGTGGCACAAGAATGCTGGTTTTAACATTTTAATTCAAAGAGTTTGACTTTAGTTGATGAAAACTAAGCTTTTCAGAATATATTGGGTGAGAGAAGCACATTTTATGAGGAGAAGTGTAAATTTCCTATTAATTTACCTCATAGTGTCACTTCCCAACAATTTTTGTTGAATCTATGTTGTTACTATGTTGCAATTCTAAGTTATAATTCATATAAATTCTTCCCCTAGATATTGCCACTAATTTTATAAATGACATATATAGGATTCAAAATAAATTCTTTTGTGAATTTTCAGCCAATTTTGGTCTCAAAAATGTGTTTAAGGTAAAGTAATTTACATGAACTGCAAAAAGCCTTGCACTTTAACGTAAATGATACAACTGATAAAAACAGAATAAGGTAGGAAGGAAGGCATCCAAGTAAATGTTATCACTGTGAATTAGTATGACTTCTAAAGGAGGACATTACATATATATATATATTGACAGAGCAGACAGTTGAAAGCGCAAGAGTGAAATGAAAAGTAATTTTCATTTCTTCTCCATGAAAGATTACTTGGTGTTAACGAACTCAAACAATTTCAATTTTTTTACCTAATTATATTGTTCACTTATAAAATATAGAGAATTTTTATGTTAAATATATAATTAAAATATTCACTGTTAAACACTTTTTAGTATAATACTCCATATTTGTGATGATTAGATATTGAAGTTATTCTTCATTAACAATGAAGACATACTGCTGCAAATGTTTACATTCAAGAAGAAATAAATATATGTAGAAACACTATGTAACCATTGCTACTTATATTTAAAAATTTCAAGAAATGAATAAATATAATTTGTTATGATAAAATTATGAAATCTGCAGATATACTGGTAAAACTAAGTTAAAATGGAAGAAAGTGAGGATGAATTTGATTCAGAAAAAAACAGCATAAAGCATTGCAAGAATAATAGTTTCCACAGCAGACAATTGTAATTTCATTTTTTGTAATTTTTTTTTAAAGTCTTCTCGTTTAGGAAGCCGCTAGAAGGCATTAGTGGAACAAATGTCCATTGCTGTTTGGCAAATGGGAAATTTTTGTATTGAAAGAAATCTATGAATAAATCAGAAGCATAATATATAGCTTAAATTGTAAGAGCACTGATGTAGATACTGGGTTCAAATCCCAATTTAGGCATATATTTTTCTCTTCAATTTTAATTTGTCATTTAGTGAGAAGTGATAGATTTAGTATTAAACATTGAGACAATTCTAACTTTGAGAGTCTTCTGAGCTTCTGGTCCATGGTCAAGAGGCTTATAATACAAGTGTAACAGGAAGGGAAAACTAAAAAAAAAAGTACAGTAAGCATGGTGCCAGTCCTACATAATTCCAGGTGCAAACTTGCCAGAACTACTGTTAATGAGTCCCAATAGGTGACCAATCAGAAGACAAATATAAAATTCTATCATCATGGACTGCACAGAAAACTCACTATATCCAATGATATAAACACAGTGTGCAGTCACCAACTGCGCCAGTCTCGAGCCAATTCTTGAGGATAACAGATGCAGCCTCTGGTAAACGTTGGGGAAGTATATACAAGTATTTTGGGGAATTTGGTCTTGGCCCACAAGCCCAGAAGACTCTCTCTCAATGTTGTGACTCCAGCCCTAAATGATTACAACTGAACTTTATTCTCATATTGGACATAATATATAATATATGAAAAGTACATTATAACCAAAAATTGTAATACCCCTATGCACTCAAAGTTCCTTGTTCAACACTTATTTTTCATTACTGAAATAACCCATTACCCTCCAAGTTTTAATAATCCCTAGAACTTGCTAGGAACTTATAACAATGGAGTTTTACTAACAACCAGTTATTTAAAATATTTACTATTATTTGAGATGTTTATAACTTAAGATAAATATATAACATTTGAACTTAGAAACTTAAAAATTAAATACAGCACATACGAGATAATTATTGTACACTATATTCAGCTATACCCATCTTCTCCCTCATGTATATAATTTTTACATGTTTTAACTTTATATCAATTATATTTAAATTAATATTGGGAAGTAAACATTATGAGGTTATATCATTAATAGTGAGTGGAGAACATATTTTAATCGACTCACCTCATACATTTTCAAACTTCTTTGATACCGACGGTTTCAGACAAAATCACGTCCTTCTTCAGTCATGGCTTCCACTGATGAAATTCCGTGATTGTTGATTTCTTTAGTGACATCACTTCTTGTGCTGCCATCTTTCGTTGGGATTATAAACTTTGTAATTAAATTTTTATCCACCGGAATATCGAAATTCATAGATCGATATTTATTCTTCTGAATGTATATCATTTCCCAAGTTGTCAATTCCAATGGTTTATCCAATTGTTTCAAAAGTTTCACTTCTTTTTCAATTTTATGATGTTCTAGTAAACTATGTTCAGCAATTGCTGATTTTTCAATTTCACAATTTTTAATATTTCTAAAATGTTCTTTAGTGCGTGTTTCCAAATTCCTAAAGAACATTTTAGAAATATTAAAAATTGTGAAATTGAAAAATCAGCAATAGCTGCACATAGTTTACTAGATCATCATAAAATTGAAAAAGAAGTGAAACTTTTGAAACAATTGGATAAACCATTGGAATTGACAATTTGGGAAATTATATACATTCTTCTTCTTCTTCTTTCCAAGTATTAGGCCAAGGCCTGTTACGATCCTATAGAAAATTTTCCCTCCAGCGTTTCATAGGACGGCCCAGTGATCTTCGTCCTCTTGGTATATAATTATAAACAGCTTTGGGGATCCGATTTGAACTCATTCTTTCAAGACGGTGTTTCCAATTTAGTTGGTACTGTTTAATATATTCCAAAATTGGCGTAGTCTTCAATATGATATACATTCAGAAGAATAAATATCGATCTATGAATTTCGATATTCTGGTGGATAAAAATTTAATTACAAAGTTTATAATCCCAACGAAAGATGGCAGCACAAGAAGTGATGTCACTAAAGAAATCAACAATCACGGAATTTCATCAGTGGAAGCCATGACTGAAGAAGGACATGATTTTGTCTGAAACCGTTGGTATCAAAGAAGTTTGAAAATGTATGAGGTGAGTCGATTAAAATATGTTCTTCACTTACTATTTATATCAATTCCTTAATATATAAATAACTATTATTTTAATTCAGTGCCGAGCGGTGGTCAGAGCAATTGCCCCAGTTGTATGACGAAAATAAGACTCATAGTTTATAAAAACTTATTCCAAATTATTAAATTTATAAACAGTATTAACATTTATTACAGTAAATGTGTTTCTATAAATCTTCCTTAATAGTACAACATATCAAAATGAACATTTTAAAATTCATACTCATGCATGCACAATTCAATATATTTAATATAAGAACACATGCAGTGGTATTAAAATGCCTGGTAAATTTTGACTTTTTTTTGTTAGATCCGGTAAATCTGGAGTTGGCCTACCTTGTTGTACGAGGTCATTTTTCTCATTGAAAGTTTTGCACAAGAATGGTCTCGTATGTAAACTATACAGTCACTTAAAATTAATTTTTACTAAATGGACAAATCAACATTTATTACGAACAACTTTTTTTTAAAACTCGTAAAAAATGTATTGATAACACGTTTGAACGAAATTCAGTGCCTTATATTAAATTCAACTGTTAATTTCCACAGATAATAATATATACACATTCATAATGATTCAATTGTTGCTATTCAGTTCTTAAATTAACAGATTGCTATAAATTACATGGATTTACTTATCAGAAACAACGGAATAATACTGTTGTGAATATTTTAACAGTATATTACAAAAATTATTCAATAATGGGATAAAATATTTTATAATTCACCAGAAATGATAAATTAAAGAAGAATTATTATACAACAGTAAAACATAGAAAAGTAAAACTGCTCTGATTTCTTTATTCTTCATTTACAGTATATTTATTTGAGCCATACTAATTCTGCTTACATAATTAGTTACTTGCATCCATTTCCACAGAGAGAGAGAATGTTTATGCTATAAATTATTCCATATTATAGATACATTATGATACTTGAACTGATTTATTATTAAAATCACAAAGTTATGATTTTTTTATTGAGAGAGGAAGTATAAGGCAAGCAGAAAATCATTATTAGACATATCTAGTTTGATCGCCATACTTATAAAATTGACAAGTGGCAATTTTCAGAATAGGCATGTAAATAATATAATAGTATTCATATTAAGTTATGTAGATAGGAAATAACACTATGAGGTTCTTTAATATTGTTTATTTTTTATCATTTCACTCACCTCATACTTCATAATTTATAGCAGACCCAGGGTTTCTTCACGTAATTCGTGACATTGTCAATGCTGCGTCATGTTCACAACTGACGTCCAACGGCCTTCTATCCTGCAGACTGACCTCCGCGCCATCTGGTGGCCGACCGAAGAATTTCCAAATCAGGCCTCTTTCTTTATAACCGGGTATTTCAAAATTCATAGTTGTATTTTCATTCTTGCATATGTAAATTTTTTCCCAAATTGTGAGTTCCTTCGGTTTTTCCAATTGTTTAAGTAATTTTGTTTTGGTTTCTATTCTATGTTTTTCTGACCAGGCATGTGCAGCTATTGCAGATTTTTCGGTTTCTCCATTTTTAACATTTCTGAGGTGTTCTTTTAATCTTGTATTTAGATTCCTTTTGTTTTTCCTATGTATATCTTTTTCACAATCTTTACAATTAATTTGATAAATTCCCGATTTTTTGCAGTCTTCAATTTTTTCATTTTTGTTGGTTTTTATTAAATTACCTAAGCTGTAATCATTTTTCGGTGCTAATTTAATGTTGAATTTGTTGAAAATTTTTTGAAACTTGTCAAATACGAAAGGATGGTATGTGAACTTCTTGAATTTTTTGCCTATATTTTTATCTGTCTGAAGAGTACTTTCATTGATGACTTTTTGTTCTTTGAATTTATTTATTTTCTTGTGTATCATTTTCTTGTGAAAACCATTATCCTTAGCAATTTGTATGATGTGTTCTTTCTCTTTATTGTAATTTTCTTTGCTCATGGGGACATTCACAAGTCTGTGTGTTAAACTATTAAATACTGCCTGTTTGTGTGAAAAATGGTTAAATCCAGTAGCTTTTATATAATTGTCGATGTGAGTTTCTTTTCTGTAGATTCCAAATTCTATTTTCTTTTCTCTTCTTTCCTAATCAATTTAAGGTCTAAAAATGGTATTTCATGATTATTTTCTATTTCCATTGTAAATTTGATTGTTTTATTTTGAATATATTAACAGTTTAATGGCATCTTCTAATTGTTTCTCTTTTACTATTGCTATGATATCATCTACGTATCTTCTCCAAAATTTAAACATCAAAGGATGTGCTTTAGTTACATGACATTCAAAATTCCCCATAAACATGTCTGCTAAGAATGGTGATAATGGATTTCCCATTGCGAGTCCTGATTTTTGTCTAAAGTATTTTCCTCTAAAGGTGAAGAACATTTGATTTAAGCATAATTTTGTTAGTTTTATGTATTCTTTAACGCTATCATCATCTAATTTGTTTTCTTTCAACCATTTTTCTAAAATTTTCAAAGTTGTGTCAGTCGGTATGTTTGTGAATAATGAAGTAAATTGATTAGGAAAGAAGAGAAAAAGAAAATAGAATTTGGAATCTACAGAAAAGAAACTCACATCGACAATTATATAAAAGCTACTGGATTTAACCATTTTTCACACAAACAGGCAGTATTTAATAGTTTAACACACAGACTTGTGAATGTCCCCATGAGCAAAGAAAATTACAATAAAGAGAAAGAACACATCATACAAATTGCTAAGGATAATGGTCTTCACAAGAAAATGATACACAAGAAAATAAATAAATTCAAAGAACAAAAAGTCATCAATGAAAGTACTCTTCAGACAGATAAAAATATAGGCAAAAAATTCAAGAAGTTCACATACCATCCTTTCGTATTTGACAAGTTTCAAAAAATTTTCAACAAATTCAACATTAAATTAGCACCGAAAAATGATTACAGCTTAGGTAATTTAATAAAAACCAACAAAAATGAAAAAATTGAAGACTGCAAAAAATCGGGAATTTATCAAATTAATTGTAAAGATTGTGAAAAGATATACATAGGAAAAACAAAAAGGAATCTAAATACAAGATTAAAAGAACACCTCAGAAATGTTAAAAATGGAGAAACCGAAAAATCTGCAATAGCTGCACATGCCTGGTCAGAAAAACATAGAATAGAAACCAAAACAAAATTACTTAAACAATTGGAAAAACTGAAGGAACTCACAATTTGGGAAAAAATTTACATATGCAAGAATGAAAATACAACTATGAATTTTGAAATACCCGGTTATAAAGAAAGAGGCCTGATTTGGAAATTCTTCGGTCGGCCACCAGATGGCGCGGAGGTCAGTCTGCAGGATAGAAGGCCGTTGGACGTCAGTTGTGAACATGACGCAGCATTGACAATGTCACGAATTACGTGAAGAAACCCTGGGTCTGCTATAAATTATGAAGTATGAGGTGAGTGAAATGATAAAAAATAAACAATAGTATTCATAGTTTAAATATGGAAAATAACATTATGAGGTTCTTAATTCAATGAATGAATGAGTCACTTCTTATCTTACCTCATACTTCGTTTTTTTTTAATATGGGAACTGCAAATTTCAAGAGGAATCCCTCTTATCTTCAGTCCTTCTTATCTTCTTGGTGAAACTGAAAAATCAGCTATTGCAGCACATAGTATGCTGGAAATTCAAAAAGTTGAAAAAGAGGCTAAACTTTTAAAACATTTGGAAAAACCTTTGGAATTGACAGTTTGGGAAAAGATATATATTCAGAAAAACAAATTTAGATCCATGAATTTTAAAATTCCCAATGAATCTCGAGGTTCATCGGATCAACAACAGATGGCAATTTTATAGATGAAGATTCCAACAGAAATCCGGTAATCATAATGTCGGCTGAAGATAAGAGGGGCTCCTCTTGAAAACTACATAGTTCCCATGTTTAAAAAAACAAACTATGAGGTAAGATAAGAAGTGACTCATTCATTCATTGAATATGATAGTAGCCTAAATCAATACCTAAACACTATCGAATATTATAATTAGGCTTTTATTTCATTTAAAAATATTACCCATTCTACATTTTATTTCTTCTTGTATATCCTCTTTGCAGCACTTCACTTGCAAAACTTATATGTTTATGAAAGGTTTAGATTCTTTATTTTTTTGAACAATTTTTGTAAAATGTGTCCACTTTATATACCATGAAACTTTTGCTGATTATATATATGTACAAGGATATATTTATTCTCATACAATAGTACAGTATAGAGATCATTGCTATATTCAGTTCTATCACTGGAAGTCATGGTGAACTAGTGATTATCATCATCCTCACCTCTAAAGATTCAAACTCAGCTGGGATCAATACTTTTTCACATATATTTAAATTAATATTGGGAAGTAAACATTATGAGGTTATATCATTAATAGGTCCACCGCTGTGGTCTCGAGGTAGCATGCTGCCTTGTCACGCAGCGGGCCCGGGTTCAATCCCCGGTTGGGGCAGTTTTTCTGAGTGAGGTTTTTATCGGGGTTCCTGACAAATGTCAGGAAAACTTTAAGGCCCAAACGGTCCCTGAAATCATATGGCCATCATCATCATCCTTATCATTATCATCATCATCATCATCCTTCACTGGTGTGGAAAGCAACGGGAAGCTACCAAACCTACACAATTCCCTAGTAAAGCTGCAAGCATAGCATGAAAATGCTATGGTTGCAGTGAAGGACCTGCCTTCGGGCAGAATTACTATGGATGGATCATTAATAGTGAGTGGAGAACATATTTTTATCAACTCACCTCATATAATTTCAAATTTCTTTGATACCAACGGTTTCAGACAATATCATGTCCCTCTTCGGTCATGGCTCATATAATTTCAAATTTCCTTGATACCGACGGTTTCAGACAATATCATGTCCCTCTTCAGTCATGGCTGAAGAGGGACATGATATTGTCTGAAACTGTCGGTATCAAAGAAATTTGAAATTATATGAGGTGAGTCGAGATGCAAAAGAACCTCAAAGCTGAAAAAGAGGTCTTTGAGCAAAATTTGTTGGCCCTTTCACGTCCAGATTTGAATTGTTGTTAAATAAAATGATAACTTAATAGGATGTTTGTTGAATCTAAATTTTCCAAAATTACACCCAACATCAACTTAAAAAGACAACATTTTTTTTAAGGTGATTAAACATTTCTAGGGCAATTTTGCTGCAAGCCTAGTCAAACAATTATATTGGTTTAATATTTGTTCTGATACCAATGCAATTAGGTTAGTCCATACTTAAACCTAACTAATA
Source organism: Diploptera punctata (assembly GCA_030220185.1). Classification (NCBI taxonomy): domain Eukaryota; kingdom Metazoa; phylum Arthropoda; class Insecta; order Blattodea; family Blaberidae; genus Diploptera; species Diploptera punctata. The sequence continues at coordinate 2,176,976 of JASPKZ010009372.1, read as the reverse complement.
TACAAATCTAGCAATTTAAGTAACAATGAAAGTTAATAAAGAACTATACTTCATTAAACCTTTCATAAACATAATGATAAATATCTCCCATAAAAGAAAAGCAGTAGGCTAATGTTTAGGAAAGATAGAGAAGAAATTTAATAGTAGAAAACTTATAATTACAAATATCTGGGAAAGTATTCAAGAATAGTATCAGTTATGTTAAGTAACTGATTTTTCACTTTTAAATTTTTCTAGACTTACTTTTCTGTATATTTAGAACACTTTTTACAAATCCACAGCATCTGTCTTTCTTTTTTTTTATACGTGGAATTATTTTATTATTGTAAATAAATCAGATTTTTTTTAGTTGTTAAAATTTAAGTTTTTTTTGTACAATTACATCTTATGGTGTTTTTAGTGTATCAATTTATAATTTTCAGTTATTTATAAAACTCAGATTACTTCTTAGCTATTGCCCATTATTTTGTTATTTATTTTTTAGAAAATAGAAAAGATACATTAGAACAGTTGTAAATTTTTATATTATTAAAAGTTTATTAAATATATGAAAAATAGAAGATAAAATTCTTATTAATAATATTAATCACTATTAAAAAGAAGAATGTTAATTTAATTGTAAGGTAAAGAAATGATTATATAATATAATTAAGAAAGTAAATTATATATTTTGCCTTATTTAAAATTCATGCGTCAGTATCATGTAAGTAACTTACCTCAATTCCTTAAAATATTACTGATTTTACTGTCTTGCTGTATAATGTTAAATTGATTATATATAAATATTATAAAGATTAATTAGACAATTTAAACTAAGTTAGATTGATTCAGAAATTAATGAAACACTTGTAAATGAAGTACTAGATTTCCAGTCAAACAATCTATAGCAAATCAAGGACTATGAATTATAATTTTAAACTTTATTTAATTGTTAAATTCATTATCAATCTAATCTGTGGCAAGTTTAAAAAAGTCATAGAATTTCTATAAATTGATTTGCATTTTATTCATTGATCAATATCACCAGCATTTGTCAATATATTTATTTTCATGCCAAATTCCACTTCCTAGACGATACCTAAAATAAATTATTTTATGGATTTCTTTTAAAATTAAAGCAATTATATGATGAAAGTTAAAAACTTTGTTAACAAAGTTGAGGACAACGGCATCTACCAACAGGTACAATTTAATTTTTAACTTTCATCGTATGACTTCACCTCAATGGAATTTGATATGAATTTTACTAGTATTAAAGCAATTATAGTTGTGTTATTTAGGTAAAAGCATAAAATTCCTTCTGTTTTCTGACATAATTAAAATCAATTTAATGATGATTTTTCCTAGATGCTTAAAATGATTCTGTATTATTAAAACCATTAGTGTTTTTTGTTTAAACTAATCTATGCAGAAAAAAAAATAGCACAAGAGCTTTTCAACAATTATTCAAAATTCAGGAAAAACCTTTTTTTCATATTCTATTGAGAATTCTACATTCTAAATTACAGAGTAAAAATCAATATAAAAGTTTAAAAATGGTTTGTTCTATATTTGAAGATTACAATTATATTATAATATTATTTTTAACAGGCAGCAGAAAATTAATTCCAAAAATTTAATTTTTTTTTAAACACAAGAAATGTGACTGATACTAATTGGCAGATTCAATTAATTTCACCCATAAAAGAAGCAAATTCAAGAGGTGGAAAATTGAATTAATTTGATATTGGTCCATTTCTTTGTTTCTGAAAATTGAGCATTAAAGAATGGTTATTTTTCTGATAAACTAAGCTATATGAAAATGAAGACTCTTAAAACATCTTAAAAATATCCTCCTTTAAGCGGCAACTACTTTAAAATTAATTATGAAGATCAAATGGTACATCTTGGGGCATTCATTTATTTTAGGGTAAGTTCCTATTAATACTATAACTATATATAAAATAATTCACATTTTATATTATTAAGTTTTCACAACAAATTACTATAAGAAAATATATTTTTAAAAGATTTTATTTGCAAATAAAGTTCGATGAGAGTCAGCTGGCTTGGCAAGACTTACTGCAAGGTAAGTTCCAGATAAGCTTATTTAAGCATCCAAGCTGGGACTATATTAAAAAAGTTATTCCAAACATTTTAGATGAAAATAATAATTGATGGCAGTAAGAATGAACTCAATTAATTCAAAGTAAGTATTGAAAAGAACAGATGTGACAATTTATCAGTTTATAAATTTGCAGTTGTTAATAGAACATGCAAAATAAGTGGTTCTAAGAAATTAAAACATGCATTTTCCTATGAAAATACAATAAAAGTAACATTATGAGGTTCCACTTAATAAATAAGTTGAGTCTGCCATCATCTTACCTTACGTTTGTTGTAAGACATGTTTCAAAACATCTTTGCTCCATTGACAGTTGATATAGACTGATGATATTTAAGTTGTTGGCCCAGGATCTCAACTCCTGCTCCCTCCTTTTTGTGGTCCAACAAACTTGCTTATTAAATTTCTCTCCTCAAGAATTTTAAAAATTATGATTCTCTCCTTGTCAGAAAAAAACATAAAATAGATGTAAACACAAAATTATTAAAACAGTTATAAAACACAAATGAATTCACCATATGGGAAAAAAATTACATACAGAGGAACAAGAAGTGAAAAATGAATTTTGGGATTTCCGGGAAGAGAAATTTAATAAGTAAGTTCTCTAGACCACTAAAAGAGGGACCAGGAGTTGAGAACCAGGGATAACAGCTTAAAGATCATCAGTATATACCAATGACGATGGTGCAAAGATGCTTTGAAACATGTCTTATAAGAAACAACGAAATATGAGGTAAGATGACGGCAGACCAACTTATTTATACATTTTCTTAATATTAAAAGTGCAGAGGACAGCCATGGCTCAGACAATCCTTGGCAGATTCAATATCAATGAATCTCTGGATCTCTGGTGGACAAATATTCTGGTGATTTCCTGTTTAGTAGAATCTGGAAAATATCACCTGCAGTTTTACCTATCTTATGTAAAGTTATCACAACTATGGGATTTTCATATTCATTCCATTCCTTGTTGAGATGTTTCCTGAACTGATAGAATGAGAAGACCATAACAGTTTCTCAAGAATGATGACAATGAAATCTATTACTGACAATAATTTTACAAGTTTTGTAACAAAAGTTTTCATTACTTATTTTAGGAATTCACACTATGAGGTATTAATTTAGGTAGAATTTCTTATCACTCGCCTCATATTATTCAATGAACAATATGAGGTGAGTGATAAGAAATTCTACCTAAAAGTTTTCATATTTGTTTCTTGTATTGATAATTAGTGTATAAATAACTGTTATTTATAAACTGGTAAATACATTGCTATATTTCTTTTCATTATTTATTTACTTTGAACAAAAGATTTTATATTATTGCAATGTAATGAAAAATATAAATATATAGGCCTACATTTAAGTATTGTATTCTACTGTACTTCAACTTCAGATTTTTATCCTGAAAGATAAGTTGAAATATTTATGATTTGAAAGTTATAATTTAAAAACAAATAATAGTATTTAATTTAAGAGATTCAAAACATATTTGAAGATTAATGAATTTGTCTTTCAGTGTGAGTGATAAATTTAAATAAAAATATCACAATATTTGAGAAAATTTAGTTTTAAAAAATGAATAGTAAATAAGTGTATAATTAAGATATATAAATAAGACACATTATATTACTACATTTAAGTGTTCATGAGGAGAGAGAAAAAAAAACAAAGGATCAGTATTGTAGTTCCATGCAGTTTACAGAAAAGTAAGTATATCTTAACTTTTTATTGTAATTGTTATTTATTATGTTGATTTAATTAATTGTTTTAAAGGTCAATTGTATAACGTTATTTTTTTCAAATCTTGTGATTGCATAATGGGTCATTTTATAAAATATAATATTTTTTATTAAAAAAAATTAGATGAACTTAAACAGAAAACATATTAATACTTATCTCTTTTCCTTGTGGTTTTAAAATTGAACAAAAAATAAGATTAATACTGGATTTAATAAAACTTTTAAGGTGAGAATTAAAACAATGAGGTAATTAATAATAATGTATGTAAATGAGTCAGAAATAATTTTTTACGTCTCGCCTCTTGCGTAAATCATAGTTTTATGAGGTGAGATGTAAAAAGTTATTTCTGACTCGGTTACATAAGAAAATTAAATATTGGGTGTTTAAAAATTAAATGGTTGAATAGTCCAACTTAGTTCATGATCTAATAAGTAGTTAATATATTTTAATGAAATATAATATAGGAACAGTTTGTAAATCATTAATTTGATTAATCACTAATATTATTGTGATATTAATATTAGAAATATTTACATTTTTAGTGAATTTCCTGTGTATAACAGTAAAAATAGATATGGTTTGATAATGCACTATAGTTTAATGTATTTACAAAATATATTTCATCAATTTCAAAAATTAATTGTCTGTATCACTTTGTCCTTGAGGCAATCCTCTAATGAGGAAAGTTGTATATAATATAATCTTATTATTTTAATTGTTGTTACTAATGAAAAATTATATTGCAGGAATATACAATATTGATCCATGAGGAGTTGGATTTTCCTTTGAATTCAGATAGATGGTCACAATTTAATTTTTCTAACTCAATTCTATTACAATTGTTATAATGTGAAAAATAAATACATTATATTCTATTTCTATAATTTATTAAAATTTAAATGCTGTGATTGAAAATTTAGTCTAACAACTGATCAAATCTGGAGCCCCATAATCACTGTAATAATTCTATTTCACAATAATAGTTTGTGATATTGTTATGTATTTCATCAGAGTGTTTGATCATAAATGGTAGATGTTGCTGAAGGAGAAGAGAAATATTACTTTCAAAACATATTAATAATTTGTTTATCAATGACCTGAAACTTGGCCAAAACTCCTATGTTGATGTTTAGGCTGAGGTTATTAAGACTTAATTTTATAAGCAATCTGATTGGTTATTTCAGAGTGTTTACAGCCGTGTTGGTGTTTATATCAATTATTTGGATCCCTATCATTCAGAAGACTCAAGGTGGCCAACTTTACATTTACATTCAGTCGGTGGGAGCGTATTTGGCACCACCCATCGCAGCCATTTATTGTCTTGCTCTTGCATGGCCTCGCATGAATGAACAGGTAAAATATTCAACATTATTCTTCCCTTAGAAAAGAAATAACTGAATCCTCTTATATTTATCTATTGTTATAGTTAAAAAAAGTGAACTTTATCTATAGTCTGTCCAGAGATTCTACACACAATATAACTTCAAGCCCAAGATTGAAAATTTTACAATTAAATTAATTAATTTAAAAATAAAAATTTTCAACCCTGCTGGGTTTCAAACCCGGGCCTGCTAGTCAGGAAGCAGGCATGCTACCACCTAAGCCAGCATGACAGATTCTGCTACATAAATGTTTATTCTATAGAACAGTCTTGAAAGTGACTTACAAATGTAAAATATTCGCAGCTTGAAAAATTCACTATTTACAATTGTTTATTTGTGAATTTAATTTGCTACTTGTTATCAAAGTTTTCATGGGATATTCATTCTCTATTGACATAGATTTTTGATCCAGAATTTTTAAAGTGTCATTTGCTTTTCAATTTTCTGAATATTGATGCCATCTGTTACAATTAATCAAAACTAAATGAACATATGGTTCTAAGGAATAAAATATATTTTCAATAAAAATTACAATGGGAAGTAACATTATGAGGTAATTTACAATTTTACAATTTATACAAATGAATCAGATATATATTTTTACATTTCACCTCATAAAACTTTGTGATTTTCACTGGACCAGTTTCTGAAGGCATCACTTCCATCCTCAGACAAAACTCCTACTGTCCAGAAAAGGTGTAAAAATAATATCAGATTCATTTATATTGTGACGCGTTGTAGTAGCGTCGTTTAAAATACATGGGCCGGCGAGAGAAACCTTGCATTGGTGGACTGGATTGGCGAATAGCCAGTCGCAAGTCGTGGAATCCACCGAATTTTCTTGGCTAATAGCCAGAGAGTTCTACGAACATCTATTCCCCCATTCGAGAAACATCGGAAAACTAGAGGGTTCCATGTCGAAACCATCTCGTTCATGGACCTGGAAATTTCCATCTACTCGCCTATAAATATGTGGTGAGAATGGAACGACTCCGCAGTCTTGTGTCGGACGGCGAGAAGTTAAATTGGAAGCTAGACTGTGAGGAAGTACTGTGTCTGTAATTGTATGATAAGTGATTATCTAATAAACCCTGTGCCATCAGTGACAATATAAAATAGCAAAATAAATCTTTATTCTGTAAGTAAATGAATTTTCAGGAAGATGTAGCACAGACATTTCTTCGTGGTTCTCTTCATAAGCTTTCAAAATTACAACAAATGTTTACTGTTTTCAGGGTGCTTTTTGGGGTTTAATAACAGGACTTGTTGTTGGATTTATAAGAATGGGATTGGACTTCTCTTTCCCCGAACCAAACTGTTACGAAGAAGACACAAGACCATTTATCATTTCTAAGGTAATAATATCAGTATAGTAAATAGGATGCATGCTTTATTTAATATTTGTAGCAAATAACACTATGAGGTTTCTTTTAATCGACAACTGCATATACAACAGTTATGATGCATTGACAATGTCACATAAATGTGACAAAACTATAGTCTGCAAGAAAATAAAGAAATACGAGGTGAGCCAAAATACCTAACTCATAATAATTAGCATGCATGCTTACTCAAATATTATTTAAATTAATTTTTTATACAATGTTTCCACCATAATTTTATATACTTTTACGGGAGAGGTTAGATTTTGAAGGCCATACTGATATTTAAAAAGTTAATTGAAGATCTTAACAACTGACTAAGGTGATCAGATGTTTGGTTTTGATCCAGGTATTTTTCTTGGTCCAATTAAATCCCTATTCTTTCTAGCTTTTTAAATATTTTTTTGTATGTGCATCTCTGTGTAAATCTTGTTCTTCATCCTTTTCTTTTTAGTGCCATTTTTCTATCTCCGTTCTCTTTATAATCCATACCATTTTATTCTTTATCTTCCAAACCTTAATAAAACTCATGATAAACTTCCATTGAGGAATTATTCAAAATTAAAATATACAATTTTATATTTTAATTACAAACCTTATTTTAATTTATCTACGTTCAGTTTATTCCTTAATATTTTCATTTTTAATTTTCTCTTCTTATTTACTGTATTATCCTTCAGAAGAATTGAATTTCTACTAATTGCACTCTCTCTCTCCTCTCACTTGCATATGTTACAATTGATTTGAAGTAGTTGTATGAGTAAGTATAATATTTTCGATGTTTATATTTGAATTAGTCCACCGCAGTGGTCTCGAGGTAGCGTGCTGCCTTGTCACGCAGCGGGCTCAGGTTTGATCCTCGGTCGGGACAGGCTCCTGGGTGAGGTTTCTTTTGGCGTTTTTCCTCACCTGTAAAACAAATGTCAGGAAGCTTAGGGCCAAACGGTCCCCGAAAATCATCCGGCCAGCATCATAATTTATCATTATCATCATCATCCTTCACCGGTGTGAAAAGCAATGGAAAGCTACCACACCTATAATTCCCTAGTAAAGCTGCAAAGCATAGCAATGCTATGATTGCAGTGAAAGACCTGCCCTTGGGCAGAATTACTATGGATGGATGGATATTTGAATTAACATTTTCCAATCCTGGATAGAATCTAATTAAAGAAAGAAAAATTAATGTTTGAACCGAAAAACATTGAAAATAAGAAGCTTTACCGCTAGAATGTAATGTACAAATTCTCAATAAAAATACTTCTGGATAGAAGACGTCAATTGGCGTGATGATAGTGACAGCTATTAGCCTTAGGACAAATGAGAATTGTGTTAGTTGAAAGAAATTTTATTGTTTGTATCATCATTTGAATGGTGTAATGGATAGCACACTAGTACGTAGAACTAGAGGTCCAGGGTTCAAATCCCAGTTCAAACATTAATTTTTCTTTCTTTAAAAGTTAATATTTATTTGTCAAATGGTGGGATTCACTATGAAGTAATTTTCCTCCTAGTCTTCCAATACAAATTGACAAAATCCTATTTTATTTGAGCTTTATAGTTCAGCAAGGGTTGTTTGTTCAATTCTTGGTTGCACAAGTGTATGGATACATTTTCAATCTTTAGAAATGGTTTTGGAGACACTCATGTCTGACAACAACCTAAACTTGGCCACAGCTTCCTTATGGCCCTTTCCCTTAGTTTTATTATATTTGTAAGGTTTTTAGTTTTCTCTCATTGTTTCCCTTTTGTTTATTCTTGGCATTCTGTAATATATTCATAGTTCAATATTTGCTTCACTTCTATCTTAATTCTAAAGTGTTATTTTCAATTTAATGTTATTTTTTATCTGGCTCCCTTCCTTAACAATATTCCAATGCAGGATAGTATTTATTTAAAAATAAAGTGATCATATTACAGCTCTTAGCAGGACCTTTGGGTAGTAAGATGATTAAGGCTCCCACTTTGGTAGACAATCAGCACAAGATGGCAGCTGGGCTTTCAGTCCTGTATGATGGCCACCTTAACTCCAGAACATAGATCGGACACTAATTTTCATTAGAGGCTGAGTTGACCCCAGCCCATGGTGCCACCGAAAGTTTTAACCCAGTTTAAAAATGCTGATCTCATCAGGAAGTGAACCAGCAATCTTTTGGCTTGTAGCATACTTCCTTCATATCTACACTATGACATCCCTCCCCCTGATAGTCACTGAAAGTCATATATGTGGATCAATTTGGCAATACCTTACAAAGTCTACTAGGACTCATATTTGAAGAGAAAATTATACACTCTCTTCAAATATGATTTATCCATCATTGAGATGCATGAAATGAATAATAAGAACATCTACTAGCACTACTGATTTACTGAATTTAGTTAAAGCTGTATGTTAAATATTATTACTACTAATAATTTATATTTTCTATTGATCTAGGTACATTATATGTACTTTGCAATGCTGCTTTTCTGGATGACGATCTTCCTTGCTGCAATTGTGGCTTTGTGTACAGAACCTCTGCCAGAATACATGGTAATTATTATTATTATTATTTCAGTTAAAATGATAGGGAAAAGAACTTTATCAGAAATGCATTTCAGTCTAGAATTAAACTTTGATTGCTCTTCTAAAATTTATATTTCTTCATTTATCTAAACTTCTCAAAATGTCCATTACAGGTCAACTTCAAAATTTTATATTTTTCATTAAACACATTTTTAAAGTTGAAAGTTAAATTTTCTTTAACATTTTAAAACATTAGATATTTCATATAATACAATTTTTTTATTTGTTCCTGCAGCAATGTGGTTCTTATATTTTTTATTGTACTACATTTGACAGTTTGGAAAAAGTTATGATTTTCAATTAAGATGCTATTCATATACTCCTACATATTCAGTCACAAAGCAGTATCCAGAGTAGAAATGAGCTCTACGAATAAACTTTCAGAGATTGCTCAAGGATATAATCTGAGTGTTTTGACATAAAGAACCCCTGGTACCTAAAATTTTACATTGATGTTTCAAATTATGCATTATGTCACTTGGTACATTATAAATTTATTCTGATATAAAACAAATATTACTTTCAGAAATAGTGCATATTGCACCATGAATAATACAACAATATAAATTAGGCAACAGATAAAAAATAGTAATGAAAAAGAAAACAGTTCTTATGTGTTTATACACTACTGTTCACTATGTACTATTTCTTTAAAGCTGCTGTAACTACAGAGGAATAATTCACTAAAAAAAACTTTGAAAAGATACAAAAAATAGAGTCAAGTGAAAGAAAATAAAAGAAATCTCTGTAATGTGTTAATAGAAATCACGGGTTCCTTATGTAAAATCTCAACAAACATTATTAAACATTGTACATTGATTAACCAATAGGAAATTAAATTATAATATATTTGAAAATATCCACCTTCATTTCATAAAATAAATCTTACTTGGATTTATAAATAAATGTAAATTGTTTAACTTACACTATTGGTATGTGCTAATTGGTTTCTATTCTTCTAGTAATGGGTAGAAATCAATACTTCCTCCACTAGGAATTTAAAAATTTAGATGCAAATTCTCTACAAGCAAGATTTGGTCATATCTACCATTAGATGTATAGAAACCAAGTTATATTGGCCCCAAAACAACTGGAATCTATAATAAATATTTTAAGAAGTAATGCTATGAGGTTTTTAATAAACATTATAAATCAGAAAACTGCCTTGTGAAACATGTTCTCAAGAATCAACAAATTATGAGGTGAGGTGTCAATTTTTCAATATATAATATTTATTGAACTTTTATAGGAATACATCACTATGAGGTTTAATTAAAGATTTAAATTAAAATGTTTTATACCTCACCTCATATCCAGTCTTCTAATTATACCGGTTTCAAAGTTTGGGTAGCTTCATCTTTAGTAATTTTTTGTCCACTGATGCTATGTCGATCAGGAGAACTGCTTCTTCCTCCCTCTTTTGGTGGAGCTATGAACCTCTGGATCAAATCAGTCCACCAACACAGGGACGAAGAAGCAGTTCTCCTGATCGGCATAGCATCAGTTGACAAGAAATTACTGAAGTTGAAGCTGCACAAGCTTTGAAACCGGTATAATTAGAAGACTGGATATGAGGTGAGGTATAAATCATTTTAATTGAAATCTTAAATGTAATATTTAATTGAGATATAGTTAAGAATAGGGATTGCAGTTTCCAAACTATGTCCTAATAAGAATATTTATTTTATAATGTAAGGTGGTAAACTTCCAATTTAATTTAGTAACTTGCAAATATTTATCAGTAGAGTTTCTTTCACTCTTTATACTTCTATAATTATTAAACAATCCTAATATTGCTTACAAAATATGTTATATTTTGGAATATTGATTATTTATTTAAATTAATATTTAAAAATCCACATTTAAAATTATTAAAATATGTAAGAACTAAAATTAATCAATAGACAACTGTACTGAAAAAAAAATTGAACCTTCTTAAAACTTTTAATTAAAAAAAAACTTTAAATTTTACAACTAATTAATGGAAAAACTGCACTGAAAAAAAAAATGAACCTTCTCTTCTTCAGAGTTATTTAAATGCAAATATATCAATGAGAATGAGCTTTTTTTATATTTGCATGTGTTTGAAAGGCTATTTTAAAACTTGAACTGACATATCATTAATATAAAGGATTTGCTTCTTTGAAATGTGTGCTTTCACTGTGGTGTTGCATATTGTAGCACAAATGATAATCATATGTTTATTTATATGCCCTCTGTGTGTTAAAGATGCAGGTTAGGAATTCTCACCTATACATTACAAGGTAAGCATTAACCTTAGACCATGAAAATGTTACAATTTTATAGATTAACAACCACTTTAAAAAAAGTATAAAATTTGTGTTTGACCTATAGTTGAAATAATTCAAAGAGCATTGTTATACCTCAACAGTCACATATTTAAAATAAAGCTTTTGAACAATTAAACAACAGATCAGACACCATCTTTAGTACAGAAGTACACAAGATTACGGCTTTATAAGGTTCTCGCAAGACCAGTATTAAGATATGGTAGTGAAGCATGGACAATATGAAAAAGAGATGAAAGCCGACTAACAGCAAATGAGATGTAATTTATGCGCTGTACAGCAGGCTACACAAAGTGGGACCATAAAAGAAGTGAGGAAATTATGGAAGAGTTGGATGTAGAACTCATTCTTCGCCATATACAGAACTACCAGAACAACTGAAAAGCCCATCTTCAACGAATGCCATCTCATAGAATTCCAAAAGCCATACTTCACTACTGCCTCCAAGGCAAAAGATCGCTGGGACGTCCAAAAAAGCGCTGGATGGAAAATTCCTCTTTGAGACCGCAACAGGCCACATGACCTAATACTTGCATGGATGATGATGAAACAACAGATCAAAACTATCCTGAATGTCATCAACTAGGATCCTTAATACAGTTCATCGATATTGCCCACGAGGACAATGACCTGGACGTCCACAAAAGCAACTTTCACACCCTGGTTAGTTGAGACCAAACAGGTCAACAGTGGGCTGTATTCATGAATGGTGTATGATGATGATCAAAACTTAAAAAAATAAACAGGGGATACAAACAGAATTACTCTACACCATATGTAACCTAATTTAATTTTATAACCTAATTAAATTTTTTCCTCACCCTGTAAGACAAATGTCAGAAAGCTTAGGGCCCAACGGTCCCCGAAAATCATCCGGCCATCTATCATCCTTATAATATCATCATCATCCTTCACAGGTGTGGAAAGCAACAGGAAGCTACCACACCTATAATTCCCTAGTAAAGCTGCAAAGCAGAACATGAAAATGCTATGATTGTAGTGAAAGACCTGCCCTGGGCAGAATTACTATGGATGAATCAGAGTATATACCTTATTCATATTTTCTCACCTGGTTATAAAACTCCAATAAAGAGAACAACATATAATAAACACAGGGATACAGAATGAACTCATAGAAAACCTGATGCACTGTAAAATAAGTAAAAAAAAAAACATTAACAAATCAATTAAGTACCCTTTGAGGATATGATGAAGAAAAAAACATAAGAAATTACACATCATCCTTTGGTACACAAGAAATTTCAAAAAGTGTTAGACAAATTCAATATCAGACTTACTCTAAAAAATAATTTCAATTCTTATATCAACAAAATAAACAAAACAAAGTAACAAAATAGATATAGGCCTAGATGAAAAATCAGAAATTTATCATAAGAAAAGTTGGTAATGTGGAAAGTCTACATACAAAAAACCAAGATAAACTTGAAAATTAGAATGACAGAACACCTCAGAAATATATATCAGTAATATGGGGAAATAGAAAAATCTGCAATAGCTGCTTAAGTATGGACCGAAAATTGTTATATTAAAGAGAAGGAAAAACTGCTGAAACAAATGGAAAAATTTACAGAACTAATAAGGTGGGGAAAAAATCTACATCCAGAAGAACAGGAACTAATTAATAAATTTTGAAAGTCCCAGGGAGAAAGATTTGAATGTAGGATATGTCTGCCCACCACTAGAGGAAAGGATTATACAATACACTGGACAGGCAATGCAATAGTCAGAATTCTACGAGTAGTTTAGTCTGTAGATGATGGTCTTCAAAACATGTTCAAGAGAGAAAATATAAGATGTATATTTCTGGCACAATCTCCTGATAATATATATAGTATTTCTGCCTATTAATTATTGATTAAGGCGCACATATAAATTAAAATAGAAAACTCTAAAAGACTTATTTTGGTAATTTCTTATGTAAATGTAATAGTCTTCTCTAAAGGATTTTAACTTGTTTTTATACAGAGTTCCCACAAATGCTCTTTCGGGTTTCGAACACATGTAATTTGCATTTAAATAAACTTACAAACATGAAACTAGTACTAATGGAAAGATAAACTCAAAAAGTTTTGGTTATATTATAACAGTTGGCAATAATGACATATAATTACATACAACATTGTGTATTGTTAAAAGTGAGAAAATGGCTGGTATAGATGATAGGCGAGTGTTCTGTATTCTTGATTATCATGTTCATCAATCTGTAATTGTTCAACATTTTTGAACAAGATTTGGTGAAGATCCACCCAGTGAATCTTCAATTCGTAAGTGGTACTCTGATTTTATGACAAGAGGATGCACCTGTAGGAGGAAATCTTCTGGATGCCCGGCTGTAAGTGAGGCAACTGTAGACTGGATTCGTGAATCTTTTATATGTAGTCTTCTAAAATCAACCATTGAACATCTGTAAGGTACTGTAACCAAAACTTTTTGAGCTTCTCTTTCCATTATTACTAGTTTTATGTTTGTAAGTTCATTTAAATGCAAGTTACACATGTTTGAAACCCAAAAGAGCATTTGTGGGAACCCTGTATATTTATCTGATATATAAGAATTAATGTTTGTTTGTTTGTACTTTATGCACGGCCATATCGTTGATCCGATTGTGAAGGGGTTTTCTGCAAAATGTTCAGGAGATTCCCGGAATGAACATAGGCTATAAGAGAGTTGTGATTCTCAACTCCTACACCCTTAAAAATCGCCTTTTGTAGTGGAAAACGTGAAAAAAGTAGCTCTTTGGACGCTTATGCTGCCTAAACCATAAGAAGTACACATAATTAATGTACACAGAATTGAATATCTCAAAAAGCTCTACAAAAAAGTCCGCAACAGCATATGTTTATCTCTTATGGATAACTCACAAAAACCATTTTTGTCTTTCATTGATACCAAGAGTTCCTTATCTCTTACGGATAACTCACAATAACCATGTCTGTCTTTCAATGATACGAAGAGTCTCGTGCCGTAGCTGAGTGGTTAAGGCAAGAAGTCTTGGTGCAGAACTATGGGACTTACACTGGTTCGAGTCTCTATGGGGAAGAAATTTTTCTCATGGAATTTCGGCCAGTATGGGACCAGTGCACAGTGGGTCAGAAATGAAATCTAGCTGGAAAAAAAAAAAACTGTTTTGACTCACTCTCATCAATTTATCTTTTTTTTTCACTCTAATATAATTATTATATGACGGTTCTTAACTTATTTGCAAAGGAGGGTACAATTTAGAAGTGGAGGTTTACTTGAAATCCGAAATTAAAAACTGTATATCGACTGGACCGATTTGTATGATTTTTTTTTTCTATGTGTTTGAGTGGGTCCCTGGATGGTTCAGATTCTCAATTGGACTTAGTAGGTGACACGGCGATTGGGTTATATGATTTTTTTGTCAGATGCGTAGTCATCTGCATTATCGTTATGTTCCGACATAACTATGTGATGTCATCATTCACACTTCTTGAGCCACAACAGAAGGCTGTAAGAGGTTTTCTTGTGAACTTATTTAATAATTAATTATTAAGGTAGAATATTTTTTATCACTCACCTCACATTGTTCTTCTTATTTGATTATATACTAGTTTCGGAACATAGTTTCTGTTCCATCCTCAGTATCGTCACGACCGTTTTTCTGTCGTCTTGAAGAGCTGTTCTTCTCTCCTTCCATTGGCTGACTGAAAAACCTCGAAACCAGGTTATTCTCACCGGGAATTTCAAAGTTCATTAATTTCTTCTTTTCGCTCTTTTGAATGTAGATCTTTTCCCAAACAGTAAGTTCTTTTGGTTTTTCTATTTGTTTTAATAATTTAGCTTCTTTCTCGATAAGATGTTTTTCAGACCATGCATGGGCAGCCACTGCAGATTTTTCTACTTCCCCTTTCTTGACATTCCTGAGATGTTCTTTCACTCTAGTTTTCAAATTCCTCTTAGTTTTTCCTATGTAGAATTTCTCACATTCTTCACATTTAATTTGATAAATCCCTGATTTGTTTTCTTCTTTTATTTTCTCATTCTTATTAGGTCTAATCAGTCTACTGATGCTGTAGTCATTTTTGGGTGCTAACCTTATGTTGAAATCTTTAAAAAATTTTTTGAAACTTGTGGTGTTTTAATGAATGATATGTGAATTTTCTAAATTTTACATTTTCTTCTTTTAATTTTAGAAGAGTGCTTTGATTAATAAATTTTTGTCTTTTGAACTTGTTTATTTTCTTGAGTATCATTTTTATTGCAAAACCATTTTTCGTGGCTACGTTGATTATGTGTTCTTTTTCTTTTTCATAATTTTCTTTGTTCATTGGTATGTTCACTAATCTATGTGTCAAACTATTGAAAACTGCTTAATTGTGAGCTATGTGATTGAAACCTGAAGCTTTTATGTGGTTATCTATATGTGTCTTCTTTCTGTAAATTCCAAATTCTATCTTATTTTCTTCATTCCTTTTTTAAGTTGAGATCTAAAAATGGTATTTCTCCATTGATTTCCTTTTCCATAGTGAACTTTATAGTTTGACTTTGAATGTTCCAATAATTTTAATGCATCATCTATCTGTTTATGATTAACTATTGCAATTATGTCATCCACATATCTGCACCAGAACTTGAAAATTAAACAATGTCCATTAATTATCTTGTGTTCAAAATTCCCCATGAATAGATTAGCTAAGAATGGAGATAAAGGGTTTCCCATTGAAAGTCCTGAATTTTGTTTATAAAATCTTCCATTGTAGATGAAAAACATATTGTCGATACATAATTTAGTTAAAGTTTTATATTCGATTATCTTTCCTTTTTCAATTTTATTATTGTTCAGTCAAATCTCTAAAATTTCCATAGTTTGGTCTTTCGGAATGCTTGGAAATAAGGAAACAACATCAAAAGAAACTAATCTGTCTGCAGATTGTGTATGTTTTCTAGTTTATCTACCAATTCATAAGAGTTTTCTATTGCAGAGTTTTCAAATCCATTCATTTTATTAAATTCCTTACATAACCATTTAGATAAATGATATGTAGGAGACCCTATGTTGTTAATTATCGGCCTCATTTTCTTCCCTTCTTTGTGCACTTTCGGGAGTCCGTAGATGTTGGGAATTATTCTACCTTAACGAATATACCTCATAGTGAGAATTCCTAAAATAAGTAAGTAGTTATTTAATAATATCTAATTATGTCCTAATTGCTGAATTTTATGGTAAAAAAGTAACATTTTTATCGTCTGCCCATGACATGAGAATTGAACGTTCGGGCCGGACAACGTCTGCCGGGTATGCTAGTAGGTTATATAATATGTACAATTTTTTTATGATTTATATTTTTTCATGGTCTAAGGTTGAACTGCATTCTTACACACATTTAAACGTTAACAGCTTACATATATTTAAAAAATAGAAGAGCTGCAGTATTTATTTGAGCATATTTACATTTATCACCTTAATGCATTTTTATTTTTTCTCTGCAATTTTATGCTTTCATTACATGCAGACCACATATTTATATTTTATTAATTTCACTGTGTTTTGAAAACTTGGTAATGTCACATTACTGAAAGAAGAATACAGAAGCAGTTCATAATATATAGGGAATGATGAACACATGGGCAAACTGACAAATTAAATTAAGTAAGCTGGAGAAAAAGTGCCTAGTTGGTTTAGAATAAAAATTCTGTTTTTTTGAATCTGGAAACATTTTACCTCAATTTAATGTTGATTTGTTCTCAGACATGTTTTGATATAGGAGATTATATCGAAACATGTTTGAGAACAAATCAACATTAAATTGAGGTAAAATGTTTCCAGATTCAAAAAAAAATTGATTAAAAGAATATCAAAATATTACTTTCTAAAATAAACCATTAAAAATTCTGTATTTTGAGAGTACTGGTTTCTTCTAATAGTTCTGATGTGTTTAAGATTCTGAGGGAAAGGGAAAATATATACCTCCAAGTTTTGATTCTATTAATGGTGTAATTTAAAAAATGCATTTTTATATGGTTAGAGACATCAAAATCTGTTTCATACCAAAGAATATTATAGAAAAATGCCATAATTAGTTCTTAGCATCATTAACAGCATTCTGAAATGCTTTCTTTGTACTATTAATTTATAGTTTATAGATGTGTTGATTTCAAAATATTTTCTCTATTTCAAATTAAATATAGCCTAATCGGGTCATCTATTACCATAATCAGTTCACCAATGACTGCTGTGTCCGAGGCAACAATGTTAACTCTAGACCACAATAGTTGAATATAGGCCAAATGTTTTGAACATATATAGAGTGAAAATAATATACAGTGCGATCAGTGGGATATGCCACTAGTCCACGAACTATAGCACAGCATATATGTGGGACAGCAATGCACCTGCACCTGTTAAATTTTATGCCTATTCTACGGTCACTTAGCCAGCTGATAAACATTACTCTATGAATTTCCAACAATCGGGAAAGCGCACCTGCTGATAGAGTCCACAGACCCCAGACATTGACACCCTATTACTGCCTGTAAAATTATGTTTAAAAGAGTTGTGTATAAATGTGCTCAGATCTGAGAAGTTAAAATGTTATAAAAATCAATTTCAAACAATTAATTTAAATCCTTTATTTGGTTAACTTTTTTTTTTTTTTTTTTTTCGTAAATGCCTTTCTTCTAGTTATGAGTATCACTCTTTGCATGCATACTTTCAGATTGTCCAAGGATGTTGGCTTGGTGTACTATTATAAAGAACCAATACGAATTAATTTACATTGTCAGACTCAAATGTATTTGCTAACTGTAAATATTATAAAATACATCAAATGAATGAAATGAGAAACTAAAGAATAATTTTTAAATGAATAAGTCCATCATGCTATTTTTATATAATAAATTTGGGAATTTTTAACATTATGAGGTTTTATTAATAAGAATTAAATGAATCGTGAATTCTTATCCATCATGCTAGCTCAAGTGGTAGATGTCTGCTTCCTGATTAGTGGGTCCAAGTTTAATTTCCAGTAGGGTTTGAAATTTTAGTTGTAAATTTTCAATCTCAGGCCTAGTAGGGATGATGGTGTATAATGTAATCACTGGATTGTGCATCAGATGCCCGAGTTAAAATCCAAATCTCTTTGCAGTACACATGTCGAGAAGAGATGTGGTACAATTTATAGCAATTTGTCCTGAGATGGGGACTTAAACTGGTTATCCCCTTGATACTTTTTGACAGAAATAGGTTATGTGTCAGCATCAGATTTTACCTTCTTCCTTTTCTTCATTATCATTATCTTTCATAAAACAAAATACACGAACACTTAAACACATTTTGAACTATTTTAGGAAATATTACTATGAGGTTTAAATAAAAGTTAAAATTCTTTACATCTCACATCCTGTCTTATTTTTAGACCATTTCATAACCTAAACGGTTACATCTTCGGTAGTTTCCTGACCGATGTTTGTCGTCCAAGAGTACTGCTTCTCACCAACAGATGGAGTAAGAAGCTGTGCTCCTAAATGACAGAATATTGGTCGTGAAACTACTAAAGATGTTTAATTTTTCGAAACAGGTCTAAAATGAAGTCAGGATATGAAGTGAGGTGTAAAGAATTTTATTTTTAATTTTAACTTAAACATACATTCATCCTACACCCCTCTCTATAAACAATGCAAGTATATATCACCTATTTATATAATAAATTTGGGAATTTTTAACATTATGAGGTTTAATTCGTAAGATATATATATCACCTACATTATATGGCATGTCAAAATGGTGCATAGATTAAAAATAAATCAGATTAACATGTTATGTTCACCTAGTACGAAACCCAAAGCATGAAATGTGGAGTGGGTGGTACTGGAATACCCATACATATTTTTTGAATGAAAAAAAAACTGCTAATTACACCATTATTGATGGTTTCTCAAGAATGAAATGTCTGTATATGGAATTCTATTGCATATGTTAACAGAAATTGTGAAACATTGTCCATAAAATAAATCAGGATGATTAAGAAACTATGAAAAATTAAAAATAAGGAAGGAATTAATACATATTTTTAAAAATTTAGTCTAATGGACTTGGATATGGTAAGTAGCAGCAAGTATCATGTCTACCAAGTGAGTTTGCTCAGGTAGTAGTATTGGAGATTGATATTTGAGAGGTTCCACTTCAAATCCTGGTGCTGACTAACTTAAGTAATGATTTTTCCTGATTTTACTTAGTTGTCAAGGTAAATGCTGGGTTGGAATTTCATTGCCAGGACCCATTTCATAATATCAACAAAAAGTGACCTGCTACAGGTCTTAGGAGGGCCTTGGAGTGGTAGAAAGTTAAGGCTCCTACTTTCATAGACAATTGGTATGAAAAGTTAATCAAGTTGTGAACCCTTAATCCCCAAAACATATCGCACCCTGGCAAGAATAACATCACAAACTCAAAAAACCTAATTTTCGAGTACAGCAAAAAGAAAGTTCACTTACATCACAGTTCAAATGTTTTAGGAATAGCTATATGTGCAACTTGTACTTTGATTAGTTAGGAATTGAGTTACTGACTTATTTTATACAGTTCAAACAAATTGTGTTGTTTTAAATTGGGGATTAACTCAAATTTGTCCATTTTTGAGTTGAGGCATTATTCTTGTCAGAGTGTGATATGTCTGTATATCATTTCTGTTATGGGTTGAGTGAATCTCAAGGACATAGTACCATCTGAAAATTTAGAAATTCTAACCTCTACAAAACTCAAAAACCCATGACCTTCTGACTTGTAGTGAGGCCTTAGCCAACTACACTATGCTATAATGTTATTAAAATTGCATCAGTTATTTTCTATACAAAAGACATGACAAACACATAGGCCACTGCATACAAAGATATCAAGATGCAATATGAATTAAATATGTCTAACTCTTAAACAGTGAATTATTCTACTTTAATTTACTGGATTTCATGGATTCTTTTATCAGAAAACTCAGCTAATATCTCTGAGTAACTTCTAAGTAGTTTATTCCTACTTAGTATAATTTAGTTTTCTACAGAGTTCCAGAAAATTTCAAAATCTTTTATATACGATATCTTATAAATTAAACACCTTAAAAGTCAAGGTGATGGTAAAATAAGTTATTATAATGAGCCACCCAATAAATATGAGCAATCTATTATATTAATATAACCGGAGAAAAAAAATGTTAATCTAATAACACACATTCACAGGGTGTTACAAAATTATATTGCAGTGAGGGTATACTTATATGCATGTAAGCTTGGTTATGTTCCTAATGCTACATTATTATTATTATTATTATTCAATAACAATTTGTGATTTGTTTACAGTTGATCCGTACAACTTACAAAACAAGGTTTGATAAGAGAAAGCGAAATGATGATAACCAACCACTGAGAGCAGAAGAACTGGAACTTATGATTGCTGCTCAACGGAAGATTGTGGAAAATGATGTTGGTTGGTATCATTCTCAGCTACTTAACATATTTAATCTTAAGAATTAAATTAATATTTTTATTACCTCACCTCATATCCTTTATACTTCTAGACTGCAGTTTTGGAGCTATATCTCCATCCTCAGTAGTCTCTCATCGACCGGTGTTATGTCGTTTCTTGGCAGTTTTTTTCTTCCTTCTATCAATGGACCGATGAACCTCTGGATCAAATCAAAATTTGTGTGGATCAAATCAAAATTTGTGGGAGTTTCAAAATTCATGAGTTTTTCTTTCTTGTTTTTTTTGGATGTGGATTTTTTTCCCAAACTGTGAGTTCTGTGTGTTTGATTAGGCTAGCTTTTGTATCAATTAAATGTTTTTCAGACCAAGCAAGGGCTGCTACAGCTGACTTGTCCACTTCACCCTTTTTGACATTTCTAAGATGTTCTTTCAATCTTGTTTGATACAAAAGCTAGCCCAAATAAACAGATAAACAGAAAGAACTCACGGTTTGGGAAAAAATCCACATCCAAAAAAACAAGAAAGAAAAGCTCATGAATTTTGAAACTCCCACAAATTTTGATTTGATCCAGAGGTTCATCGGTCCATCGATAGAAGGAAGAAGAAAACCACCAAGAAATGATACAACACCAGTTGATGAGAGGCTACTGAGGATATAGCTCCGAAACTGCAGTCTAGAAGTATAAAGGAGGTGAGGTAATAAAAAATATTAATTTAATTCTTAAATTAAACCTCATAGTGTTTTTTCCCAGTGAAAGTTAAATAAATATTTAATCTTTCAATGTTATTTCCATTATTCATTTTATACATCTCAATGATGGATAAACCATATTTGAAGAGAAAAATTATATGCTCTGTCTGGGACTCGAACCCAGGACCTTTGGCTTTCTAGACCAGTGCTCTACCGACTGAGCTATCTGGGCGAGTTCAATTTAAATGCAAATTTTTCTCTTATATACGTTGTCAATTCCCGGTACCAAATGCTATGAAACCTTTACTTGTATCTTTGCAAATGGCGACTTCTTTATTAAAAAGATATTTATTTGGGAATTTTATATTACATTATAAAGCCAGTACAGCTTCTTTTGATGTTTTTATTGTCTTATGTTTATAAATGTCTTCTTAATAAAGAAGCCAACAATTGCAAAGATAGAAGCAAAGGTTTCATAGCATTTGGTACGCGGGAATTGACAACGTATATAAGAGAAAAATTTGCATTTAGATTGGAACTTGCCCAGATAGCTCAGCCGGTAGAGCATTGCTCCAGAAAGCCAAAGGTCCTGGGTTTGAGTCCCAGTCTGAGCATATAATTTTTCTCTTCGAATATGATATTTAATCTTATTTATTATTTTATGCTAAACTAGAAACTTTTATCTTATTAATGTAAATTCTATTGTAACTCCTCACATTCATTTAGGATAATGTTACTTATAGTCTTCACAGTAAACAATTTAATGGAGCAAAGCCATAAAAAGTCTTAGCACTGAAAGAATAAATTATAGCAATTCTTGAAATTAGGAATAGAATTTAAAAATTTAACATGTGTCATGAGCTTTGGCTATGATTTGAAGAGCAAGAATAAAATTATATTTGAAGAGAAAAATTTTCGCCTAGACCAGGACTCGAACTTCATACAACGTACATAAGAGAAAAATTTGCGTCTAGATCGTAACTCGCCTTGGTAGCTCAGTTGGTAGAGCACTTGGCCCGGAAAGCCAAGGGTCCCGGGTTCGAATCCTGGTCTAGGCGAAAATTTTTCTCTTCAAATATAATTTATCCTTCAATGAGAAGTGTTAAATTAATAATAAAATCGTCAAGAATAAAATTGCTGTATTTAAACAAAATGGAATGAAAATTAAGCACATATATGGGTGAAGCTTGGCCTAATGATTTGCAATTAAAACAGCAGGGCTGCATTGACAGATTTAACAAAATTACTGTCATGAAAAAAAAAAAGAGCAGGTGTTAATGTAAGATTTGAAAGTGAATAAATCTAAAATAGGTTTAATTAAATTTACGTTCTATTTAATTTTCTATCTCACTAGAAGGATAATTATGTATCTCAGTTACTATGGTACTATAATCACATTAAATTTTAGGAGATGTCATAGAATGAAGTTCTACTGTATTATTATGAAAGTAGGACATTTTTTTTTGTGTTATTAGATAAATGTAAGAAGAGATAATAAATTTGGGAATTTTTACATTATGAGGTTTTTTTAATAAGAATTAAATGAATCGTGAATTCTTCTTACTTCATACATCTATGTTTTTTTAGCACAGAACTGCAGTATCGGAAAAAACATCTTTTCCATCTTCAACTGTTTTCAAGACTGTCAATTTGTTCTTTTGCCAGTAATTTTCTAAACTGCCATCTGCTGTACTTTTGAAGAACTTTGTAATCAAACTTGGTTTGTCTGGAACCTCGAAGTTCATGGTTCTAGTATGGTTTTACCATGAACTTCAAAGTTCCAGATGAACCAAGTTTGATTATAAAGTTCTTCAGAAGTACACCAGATGGCAGTTTAGAAAATTACCAGCAAAAGAAAAAATTGACAGTCGTGAAAACAGCTGAAGATGGAAAAGATGTTTTTTTTTCCGATACTGCAGTTCTGTGTTAAAAAAACATAGATGTATGAGGTAAGAAAAATTCACAATTCATTTGATTCTTATTAAATATAAGAGGATTTACTCTCAGCCTTGATAGATTCACATTAAAACCATGGATTCACTTTTAGCTAAGGTTGAACAAATTTTTCAGGTGAGAAAAATTTTAGGATGCAGCTTTCTTCATTACATGTTTCCAACCATAGCTGATGACATGATTCCATTGCATAGCTACACTATTTGAAGAGTTGATTGGTGATTTTTCCTATGTAAACTATATACTAGCTCTGCAATAGTCCATAGCTTAGGTGTGGATAAGATGAATTGAAATGTTTCACCCAAGGTTTGAGGTAATAGTGACTTTAGAGTATTCCTATGACAATTTATAGATGTACAATTCAGCTGAATATGTTCTAAATCCTCCTCTTCATGAATGCAGCTTTCTTTAAAAAAAAAAAGGCAAAAGCCAATAATCCCACATTACAGAGATGTATGACATAATAAAGAACTTTTGGTATGAAAAGACATGCCTGGTAAAATTTTTAGATGTGGGAGTTCATCCCATGGCATTATGTTTAGCTTTTTAACAAAAATAGGAGACATGTGGATTTAATAATTATATAATATATATATATATATTTAATTTTTACCTAACAGTTATTCATGATGGTGAAACCAAGAAAATGGCAGATGAGAAATGTGATAAACCAAGCATAATAATGCGCTTATTCCGTTGGGTTTGTGGTGTTGAGACTGAGCCAGAGAAAGAACGAAGAATAGTAAGAGATAACCAAGATCGCATTGATCAGGTGAGTTTCAAACTATTTGTTTTATACTACTACAATAAAAGAAACTTATTTTTACCATATGTAAGAAGTATAGGAAGTGTGATTATATATATATATATATATATATATATATATATATATAAAATGCTGACTTTATTTTATCTCATACCATTAAATAGAGTAACAAAAAAAAAATATATGAGCATAATGTCAGGTATGGATTTCTTTAGTGCATAGAAGAAAAATATTGTCTTAATGTGGGTCTGGAAATGATTGATTTCTGAGTTATAAACAGATTGCATCAGAATAATTCAAACAATCTTGTAGCATACTGTAATTCAGAAAACATGCATTTCAGGACATATGCTAATAAAAGCATTTTTAAATTATATGCATTATGTAATTCATATATTTTATCTTTATATAGGTCCATGGTATAAATTCCTACATAAATGTTTGAATATATTTACATGTATTTAATCTTTAAAATGTATTGTATTAAACAAAATATAGGGATTTACAAATTGGTTCACACCTCCCTGCAAAGAGAAGTTTGAAAAAGGCCATAAAAATGTTATAATATAGGGCAATACTATAATATAGTCCACCGCTGTGGTCTCAAGGTAGCGTGCTGCCTTGTCACACAGCGGGCCCAGGTTCGATCCCCAGTCAGGACAGTTTTTCTGGGTGAGGTTTTTATCGGGTTTTTTCCTCACCTATAAGACAAATGTCAGGAAAACTTTAGGGCCCAACAGTCCCTGAAATCATCATCATCATCATTCACCGGTGTGGAAAGTAATGGGAAGCTACCACACCTACAATTCTCTAGTAAAGCTGCAAAGCATAGCATGAAAATGCAATGATTGCAGTGAAAGAGCTGCTTTTGGGCAGAATTACTATGGATGGATGGACTATAATATAAAAAAAAAAGTAAAGTGATCCCACAACAGGCCCGGAGACAATTGGCACTTTATGTCAGCCGGGTTTTCAGCTCTGCGTGACGGCCGCATTTACCCCCCAAGTGTCTGGTATTCATTTCCGTTAGAGGCTGAGTCGACCCCAGGGCCATAGTGCCGCCAGAGGATTTGGGTCAGTTTAAAAATCCTGACCCCAATGGGACTTGAACCCTCGACCCTCCAGCTTGTAGCTCAGTGCCTTAACCACTACACTATGGCGTGCCCCCATAATATAATCAAATATATTTTATAATGTAACACATATACTGAATTCTGCATAAGTAACTTTTATTGTTATAACACTAGGCAGATATCTTAATTTTTATGAATGTAATAAAACACATAGAATATTATATTTATTATATTAAATTCCTACTTCATAGCATGGCAGGCCTAAAAGGCCCTTGGCCTTCCAACCAGCTGCTGGCCTCGCATACACATGTTTTCATCATATCTAGGCAGTACAGGGATGACATGTGGTCAGTTTGTTATAGCTGATTTTTTCAATTTTGATTAAATTCCTATTATTAACATGAATTTCTAATCACACTGAATTGACACTGGCTAATAATATTAAAAAAGGTGTATATCACCTGTAATAACGACACATATTTCCATTAATGGTTAATAAATATTTTTTACCATTGTAATAGTCTTTCTTTTAAGGACATGTGTAATATTTCACTTTTGACAAGGGAGGCTCATTTAGATTTTGGCAAATGAGAAAAACCTGACAGCAAAAAGTTTGAAAACATCTGTCTCATTAATACAGTATGAAGGCCCATATAGGATGTCGGCATATGAATCCATGGTTCTTGTCAGATCCTGTGGTCAAACAGTCTTGCCCCTCTGGATCCTAGATTTGCAAGTTCATTCCTAGCAAGGGCTAAATTGATTTTTTGGGCATAATAATCCTAAGTATGAATTGCATTAAAAGGGAAATAAAGCTGTGGATCCTATGTCATAGATTTACAATATATATAGAAGATCTTAAAGCCTAAGATAAAATTTGTTTTGGCCCTTTTATAGTGTCCCACACCATACCCGAGTAGTTAAGGTAGGATGTCTTGGTGCAGAGCTACGGGACTTCAGTTGGTTCAGGTCTCCATGGGGGAAGAAATTTTCTCATGGAATTTCGGCCAATATGAGACTAGTGGCCCACCTCAGCATCGTGAGGCATTTGGGCAGCTCCAGATTGTAAAAACCAGTTATAACAGCTGGGGACCTGACATGCTGACCACATGTCATCCCTACACTGGCTGATGATTGTCTAACTCTGTGATTACACATGGGGATGTAAGGCCAGCAGCTGGTTGGCAGGCCAAGAGCCTTCTATGCCTGTCACACCATGGAGTTTTTTCACAGTCAGCTCTAATAACCTAAGCTGTTAAAGAGAATTGTTAAAAATACTAAAAAGGTAAAGTGATCCCACTTTACAGACCATAGGATACTCTTGGGGTAGTGGAGTATAATGCTCCCTCCTTTCTAGATAATTGCCACTGGATGTCAGCCCTGCATGATGGCTGCCTTTACCTCTAGAACATATGCATGGTACTCATTTTCATTAGAGGCTGAGTTGACCCCAGGGCTATGGTGCTGCCAGAAGGTCTAGATCTGTTTAAAAATGTTTAACTCTTTGAGGCTCAAACCCATGACCTTCTGGCTTGTAAGCATATTGTCTTAATCAACTATCCTATGGCTTGTTCCCAAATAAAATATTATCTACCTACAAATAATGGTTCATGATTCTTAGCCAATGGCACAAAGTCCCTAAAGGAGACAGGTCTTAGCCAATGGCACAAAGTCCCTAAAGGAGACAGGTCTAATCTGGACAGATATGAATGAAGAAAATTCGACTTAAGATTTAAATTAAAATGCTTTATACCTTTCCTCATATCCAGTCTTCTAATTATACCGGTAAAATTACTGAAGATGAAACTGCCTAAGCTTTGAATCCGACATAATTAGAAGACTGGATATGAGGTGAGATATAAAGCATTTTAACTTAAATTTTAAATTAAACCTCATAGTGATTTTTTCCTATAAAAGTTCAAAATTCTACATCCTTATTTCCAAAATAAGCCTGGCCCATTTAACTCACAGTAAGATATATCATATTTGAAGAGAAAAATTATAGGCCCAGACTGAGACTCAAACCCAGGACCTTTGGCTTTCCGGGCCAATGCTCTACCGACTGAGCTCCGGGGCGAGTTACAATCAAAATGCAAATTTCTCTCTTATATACGTTGTAAATTCCCGTGCACCGAACGCTATGAAACCTTTGTTCCTATCTTTGCAAATGGTGGCTTCTTTTATTAAGAAGACATTTATTTGAGAATTTCTATATTACAGTATAAGCCAGTACAGCTTATAATAATTGTCAGACATGCTGTTATGTCATTAGTGTGGCAGAAAAAGCATAATTCAACATCATTTACCATTATAAATTATACATATGTTAACAAGTTATCCAACTATCAAAACAAATTTGTTGTTTCTTAATCTTTCAAGTGTTACAGAGAATTTATTTAGCTCTTAAAATTATTTATTATTTTGTTGTAAGATTTTTTATATTTTTCAATCAAATTCATTGGGTTTATAGTTGGACATTAGCAAGAACTGAATGGAAGTAGATTGAAACCATATTAGGAAATTAAGACTCAAAGCATAGCAACAACTTCCTACTCCAGCACTAGACACCTTATTATAAAATTACAATAGGAAGTAACATTATGATGTTCTTCTTAATAAATAAGGTGAGTCTTACCTCATAAAAATTTATTTTTTTAGGACATGTTTCAAAACAATTGTTTCATCATTACCTTGTGCATACTGTTGATTTTTTAAGTTGTTGACATCCAGGGCCGACAACTTAAAAATGAACAGTTTTTACAAGCTGCTGATGAAACAGAACTTTTTGAAACATGTCCTAAAATAATTCAACTTTTATGAGTTAAGATGCAACAGACTCATTTATTACTAGATACCCTATTGCCAGTCTATTTATTTAGCTCCATGATAAAAAAAGAACAATTAAATTTATAATTTGTTAAAGAAAGCAACATTTTGGGGGAAAAAATAGGTCTTGTACTATAATGCAGGTAACATAATAAATTGACACAAAATATAGCTGATATTGATTCCTTATGTTTTCTGGATGTAGTAGTGAGTAGTTTAGTTGATGGGGGAATAAAAGGTTCTGGTGAACAGTTAAGTAATGCATGGAACACATTTGTCAATGTTATTCAAGGAAAGGGATCCTGAGAAGGAACTGACAATTACAAGAGAAGCCGAAGACAGATTGTACATAAAGAAGGTGAGATACTTGATGTGGCTGTGATCCCTTGTGTATTTAACCTATCATTTTTCTTCCAAACTCTGTCTCTCGCTTTTAAAAACTGTGAACATATTCAACAAATATCACTTATTAGTAGCACAAGGATTTTAATGCACTAAAAATTAAGTTTGCAACATACATAGTATATAAGAATTAAATGAATCGTGATTTCTTCTTACTTCATACTTCTATGTTTTTTTTAAACACAGCACTGCAGTATCAGTGACCCATTGTCACCATCGTCAGCTGTTTTCACGACTAATTTTTTTTCTTTTGCTAGTAATTATCCAAACTGCCATCTGGTGTTCTTTTGAAGGAATTATTTTCTAAATTGCTATCTGGTGTTCTTTTGAAGGAATTATTTTCTAAACTGCCATCTGGTGTTCTTTTGAATGAATCATTTTCTAAACTGCCATCTGTTATATTTTTGAAGAACTTTGTAATCAAGCTCGGTTCGTCTGGAATCTCAAAGTTCATGGTTCTAGTATGGTTTTTTTGAATATATATGTTTTCCCAAACTGTTAAATCCAAAGGTTTGGATAGATGTTTCAAACATTCTGCTTCTTTTTCAATTGTATGAAGCTCTAATAAACTATGTGCTGCTATAGCTGATTTTTCAGTTTCTCCATTCTTTATGTTTCTGAAGTGTTCTTTTTTACGAGTTTCCAAGTTCCTTTTTGTTTTTCCTATATATATATCCTGTTGCAATCTATTTGATAAATTCCAGATTTTTTGTTGTCTGGGATGTTAAATTTATTATTAGTTAACAGAAGATTACCCAGGCTGAATTTGTTAATTGGAGCCAATGTTATATTAAATTTTTTGAATTTTACATCTTTCTTGGAATAATGTTATAGGGTGGTGCATTCTTGTAACCTTTTCTGTTGTTTAAATTTCTTTCATTTATTCTTTATTATGTCTTCATCAAAACCATTTATTTTAGCAACATGTACTATATGATTATATTCCTTATCAAAATCTTCATTAAGTGGAATATTTATCAATCTGTGTAATAGACTATTGAAAACATAGTATATATTATTCAACTGTTTGTATGTGAAACCAAGACAGAAGACAGAAGTTTTCTTTTATTAGTATCAAAATTGACTCTTTTTGCAGTATAATTCTCCAGACTGTAGAACAATTATTCTCAAAGTATAGTAGATCGCTCCCTAATGTTTTGCACCACTTTTAGGTAGTTGGTGAGGCATTTGGAAGGTAAGAAAAAAAAAATATAATATATGGAAAAAGAAAAAATGTTAAAAAAAAAAAGGTTTCTTTCTTAAATTTATGTTCTGGGTCCTGAGTTCACATCTTGGTCATTCCATGTGAAGTTTATGGTGGATGAATTGGAACTAGGGCATGTATTTTTAGGTATTTCTCCTGCCAAAAAATTAATTTCATCATTTCCTCCTTATATTTGAAGAGAATAATTTTCGCCCAAACCTTTGGTTTGCCAGGCCAAAAAAAAAAAAAATTCTCTTCAAATATAATTTATCCTTCAGTGAGAACTGTTAAATCAATAATAAAAACATCAATTTCCTCCTTAGTCAACTACTTCATTTCATCTTCTCCTGTGATAGTCAAAAAATATAACTTTATTGCATATCACAGGCTTCCAGTAATGGAATTTATTATATAAATGGAGACTTTATTTAATTGTAATTCTCAACATAGCAATATGCCAGACATGAGTAATGAGGTTATTAATATTACATAAGAGTGTACCAATATAAAAAAAAAATTAAATATCTGAATTTCACAATTGAGATTTAGAATGTACACCAACCATCATTATTTTATACAGACCAATGGCAGAGTGTTGTAAGATTCCCAAATGCGTAGCACTCTTTTGTTTTAAAATATAAAAATATATTCTTATAACAATAAATCATCACTATTTTTTGTCAATTTGCTAACTATACAGGGAAAAAAAAAAGTTTTAGTGGAATACCTAAGACTTGAGATGTTTAAGAAGCATTAATTATTAAATAAAATAACATTACCCTGTTAATCTTGGTAAACTAGTGATTAGCAAGCTTGTCTCTAATCCAAAGTTCAATGAAAAATATTTGATATGTTGTGTTATAAGTTGTTTACTAGAATAATTCATTTCTATTCTATAGTGTTCTTCCCTAGGGCAGGTTTTTCACTGCAATCATAGCATTTTCATGCTATGCTTTGCAACTTTACTAGAGAATTATAGGCGTGGTAGCTTTCCGTTGCTTTACATACCGGTCAAATTTTAAGGATGATAATGATAATGGCTGACAATTTTCGGCAACAGTTGGGGCCTAGGCTTCCTGACATGTCTTACAAGTGAGGAAAAACCTCGAAGAAAACCTCACCCAGGAGCCTGTTCCAACCAGGAATCAAACCCGGGCTCACTGTGTGACAAGGCCTCGATACCACAGCGGTGGACACTACAATAATATCAAATTAATTTATATTTTTTCATGTTATATCATTACCCAATACTTACAAAAACCAAAAATATCTATTATGTATTTAGGTTACAAACTTCAATGTCAATTCTATAGATTGTTTAACTGTTGTAGTTAAGTATTAGAATAATGCAGTAATTAAATCTTGTATAAATGACAAAGATATAGGCAATAAAAACTTTGTATGTTAATTAAATAAAGATAAAACTGTTAACATATTGACTTAGACTTTCACGGCCGGAGTTATTATGATGATCTTGCCTAGAAGAATTCTGGGCTGTTGGCCGTGGTCTTGAGGCTTGTAGTTCCCAACGTTTTGCCAGAGACTGAGTCCGGCATCCTCAAGGGTTGTCTTGAGATGCGACGTCGCAGATAAATGTATAAATAGGACAGGTAGTCAACAAAATTGCCAGTCTCAAGACAACCCTTGAGGATGCCAGACACAGTCTCTGGCGAAACATCGGGGAACTACAAGCCTCAAGACCATAGCCAACAGCCTGGAAATCTTCTACAAGATCATCAAATCTGTTAACGTTTTATATGATTTTCATATTTATTAAAATACAAATTCGTTACAGCTGTTTCGGTACTTTGTACCTTGTTCACACAAATTTTATCATGATTACATTTTAATTTTGTTATTACATATAAACTCCAGTACATAACAACTGTAACTATGCAACTGAATGTAAACAAATTTTAACAAACATTCTCTTATTATAAATTTAAAAGAGGCAACAAAGCTCCTGGAGAGTATGGAATCTGTATTGAACTATTTAAAAATGCAAATCCTCTGTTTTTAGACAGATTTCTAACATTCTTAAATAAACTATGGGAAGGGAGAGACATTCCTGTAAGTTGGACAAAATCTATTGTAATACCAATATTTAAAAAAGGAGACAAGAAAAACTGTGAAAATTACAGAGACATCAGCTTACTAAATACTGGATACAAAATTTACGCCAATATAATTAAGAACAAATTATACAAACATCTTAACAGCCTCCTCAGCGAAGAACAGAATGGCTTTCGTAAAGGTTGATCCTGCTGTGATGGTTATTTCTCCATGAAATTATTAATAGAAAAACACAGGGAGTTCAATGTAGAAACACATTTAGCTTTTGTGGACTTCAAAAAAGCCTTCGACAAAATCAATAGGAATAAACTGTTGGAAATTTTAGCTGACAACAATCTACCACAACAGCATATTTTAAATTTATACAATATCTATAAAACAAATTTGATTTCAGTTCGAATCAATAACACACAAACAGAATGGACCAAAATTAATAGGGGCGTAAGACAAGGATGTGGCCTCTCGCCCTTGCTCTTTATCATATACATGGATAGAATACTCCAAGATTGGCGACAGATGAGACACGGTTCTATCCAAATTAATAGAAACCATAAAATAGACTCCTTGCTTTTTGCAGATGATTTGGTATTAATAGCTCCAACAGAAACAGATTTACAGTATTCTATACACAATTTTAATATAATTGCAAAAAGGTACAATATGGAAATCAATACAAAGAAAACTAAAGTGATGGCCTTTTGTGGGAAATACCCTATACCTAGCAAAATTGTTTTGGATGATGAAATTTTAGAACGAGTAAACGAATTTAATTATTTGGGTTATAATTTAACATTTCAAGATGAAGCTGATATATCAAAGAAAATCACAAATTTTACAAAAACAACGGGGATAATTAACAGTATAATGAAACCATCTTTAGTACAGAAGAACACAAGATTACGGCTTTATAAGGTTCTCGCAAGACCAGTATTAAGATATGGTAGTGAAGCATGGACAATACGAAGAAGAGATGAAAGCCGAATAACAGCAAATGAGATGCGATTTATGCGCCGTACAGCAGGCTATACAAAGTGGGACCATAAAAGAAATGAAATTATGTAAGAGTTAGATGTAGAACCCATTCTTCACCACATAAAAAACTACCAGAACAACTGGAAAGCCCATCTTCAACGAATGCCGTCTCATAGAATTCCAAAAGCCATACTTCGTTACTGCCCCCAAGGCAAAAGATCGCTGGGACGTCCAAAAAAGCACTGGATGGAAAACTCCTCTTTGAGACCGTAACAGGCCACATGGCCTAATACTTGCATGGATGATGATGATGATAAAAGAGGTGATACATTTAATCCAGTTGGGAATTTAAGAAGGTACAAAGTACTGAAACAGCTGTAACGAATTTGTATTTTAATAAATATTAAAATCATATAAGACATTAACAGTTTTATTTTTATTTAATTAACATAAAAATGGATTTTCATCAAGTAAACACCAAATCAATTGAAAACTTTGTATGTTTGTTGAATATGTTCAGAAAAGAAAAAAATCTTATCCTATTTAGATAACTTGCATGGTGATTTATTAATACCTTACTTGTATGTTGTATGCATGGTGAATGGTGTGGGTTAAATCATCGTTTTCATGTGTTTTAATAATATTACAACAATTTAATAAGAAAATCTGCAGCAGCAACACTCAGATTGCTTACAGCTAATAATTGTCTCTACAAGCTTCTACATAGCATTGGTTTAGGTGAATCTTGTACTTGTCCTTTCTGTAATCTTAATGAGGATATGGATCAAAATCATCTTCTCTATCCATCATTCACCGAATTTTAAAATCTTTCTTTTAAATATTTAAATATTGAAGTTCAAAAGAGTGAATGGCATAATCGCCAAGTAGTCAACATTAGATACAATTATAAATCAAAACATAAACTTCTAGAAACTTATATAAAAAATTAGAGTTTATAGAAATGAATTCTGCATCCTACCCAACTGGGTGGTTTAAGCCATTACGTCTTCGTGCAGAGATATGGGACATGCACTGATTCAAATCCAATGGGGAAAGAAATTTTCTCATAGAATTTCATCATTATGGAACTGGTGCATGAGAAATTTGGATAAATCAATAAGTAGCAGCTTCAGGTTGAGAAAACCAGTAAAGTTACAATATTGAATTTATATAGGAATAAATCACTATGAGGTTTAATTTATGAATATATGAATAAATTAAAATACCTCTCCTCATATCCAGTCTTCTAAGTAGATCGCGATTTCAAAGCCTTAGCAGCTTCATCTGCAGTACTTTGTTGTCGAATGATGTTATGTCGCCATAACGACAAGAAAGTACTGCAGATGAAGCCATTAAGGCTTTGAAATTGCAATCTATTAGAAGACTGGATATGAGGAGATGTATGAAGCATTTTAATTTATTCAAAAGTTATAATACTGACCACATGTCAACTCTGTACTGGCTCAATGATTGTCCACCTCTGTAAATGTACATGTGAATGTGAGAATAGAAGCCTGCCAGTAGGCTAAGGATCTTTTAGGTCTGTCATGTCATGAAGTTTTTTTAACCCATTCACCTCAAAAGACGAGTTAGACTCATTGGCAGTTAAATGGCCTTCAACTCAGAAGATGAGGTACACTCGCTTAAGTCTGCTATTATGTATTTTGCAATATTATATACATCCCTTGAAAGGGTAATCTTTTGTTAACATTTATACATAGTATAGAAATGTGTTTTTGCCTTCACCCTTATTGTATCTCAAGTACCGTTATGTTTTGTTTGTTTTGAACGTCTGAAAATAGACAATATAATTTATCGTAACTTAAATCCGGTTTCTGAGAAAATGTATTCAGCATTTAAACCTGAAATGAATAAAAGAATATTTGAGTTTAGATTACTCCTTTTTTAAAACTATATTTTGTATAAAGAAAATTATACTACTACTATGTCATGACAGGCCTAGAAGGCCCTCGACCTACCAGCCAATGTCACATCCATAAGTGTTAATCACGGAAGTGGACAATCATCTAGCCAGTATATTGGGTTCCCTACCTCTTATAGCTGGTTTTCTCAACCTGGAGTCGCTACCCAAATTCTTCATGTTGGTGAATGGGCTCTGGTCCAAACTGACTTACATTCCACGAGAAAATTTCTTCTCCTATGGGGACTCTAACCTGTGCAAGTCCCACAGCTCTGCATGAAGGCATCATACCTTAAATCACTCAGCTATGCCACAGAACAAAACATTATACAGGACTTTTTTATTTACCCTACTGTTTGTATGGATTCCATACCGGTATGCAGAAATGATCATGCATCATCCCAAACATGGTTAACTTAGCTGAATATAATATAGATTGCGGAATAAATTATGCAATACTAGGCAGTTCATGCCTTCTATTTGTTCAGTCAGGACATATTTGAATTTCCATGATCTCATTGCTTTATTTGTGTGTGGCAATGAATGGTGTGATATATTCTTTGCAAATGAATGTATCTGTACATGTAAATAAAAAAAATTGTGCCATAACAAAATAAATATTTTGCAAAAGATTTCCATATTGTCCCGTACCTGATTCCATTACAATAAAAGTATTAAAATGTATAGATTCAATAAAAAAAAAGAACTCAGCATGTTTTTATAGAAGAAAATACATCTCCTATAATTGCTGGAGCAAGACAGACTCATGTATGAGGAAGTGCCGCCATGTCCACAGTGACCAGCTTCCATAAACAAAAAGGTGGATAAAAAAGTGTCGCTGTATATCTTAAGAACATTTTTTATCCTAACCAGGAATTTACAGTTTTATGTGCTGATGTTGTATCACAGGTGAAGATGACTGCATTTATGTAACATATGTATATAAAACTGCATTTGCATGGCTATGATTGACTGAACTCAAAATAAATAGATAGCCTGCCAATTTGTCTATTTTGCAGAAATACAGAAAAACTCAGTCTGGAAGTCAAGATTAAAATTGGAATTCATAATAAAATATAATATTTTGAAATTAATTGCATTAAAAAGTATATGCCAGCTAGGACAGAATTACCTTATATTAATTGTAATAGTATTTGTATTTTCATTAGCAATTACAGTGTACTTATGGGTAGAATGAAGTTTAATATCTTTCAAAGTGGATTCCTGATTTAAAAAGCTTGAGAACCATTGTCCTAGATCATCCTAAATTTTAGGAACTCATTTTAATACAGTAAAACTTTTCCAAAGCAGAATCGCATGGGACCAATTTTTTTTTTTTCCCACATTATAAAAAAACTAAAACTTATTAATAATATTAGATTATAGAGTGCCATATGTGTCTTTTTTACATACTTGGATTAATTGTAGTTCTGCTGCCGTTGAAAAGTGGAGTATAGTATGTATTAGTGACTGATGGTAACGTGCAAAAAACAGTTCATTTTCGTCAGAGTTAAAAATGTCTCTTAGGTGCATATCCTGAAATTAAAGTATGCAGAATCGGTTTCCGCTCACTAACTACATTTTCGTCCATATTCTAGGATTCCCTGCAAATTTCATTCCACACTACATTGTGTCATCTTTTAAAACTGTCCAGCCAACCTGAAGATCCCTTGAAATCGTTATTCCCTAGGGATTTATCAACAGCTAGAGCTTGACTTAGAAGCATTGGTCCAGATATTTGGAAATTTATCTTCAATCATTTTCACTTTTTTTATTTAATGACAGTGATGCATAAGTTTTAGCCATCTTTATTCCGTAAATTCAGAACGCTACCTGTGAAAGATCAGTCTCAGAACTTAAACTAATTTAAGATTTACAGTGCAATGGTTATTTGTAAGACAGGTATATGTATTTCGCATAACGGGTGTGCAGTGATGTCGAAATAAAATTTTAGGTACAGGTAGCATATCTACTTTACCCGGCAGCAGGAATCATTCCTTATTGTGTTTTTGGCCTAACATGAATTCAATGAAGTGGAAACTAATTTTTTTCTCTGTCTTTCCGCTTTATAATTTTTTTTTTCATGAATTGTGTAGAAATATCCTTCTGTTTCCACGTTGGACAGATTCCGATTTATGCAAAATAAATACATGTAAAATTACTATTATTTTGCCGGGACCAATAAATTTGTTGACATTGGATAGATTTCTGCATTATTCACGTTATGGATTAAACAAGTTTTACTGTATTAGTATTTTACATAACCAGATTCTTTAAGTTTAAAATGTAGTACAGAAACTTTCCTGCTTGTTGTGACCACTGTTTGCTGAACTATATATCAGTCAGTCAAATTGGAATTCCCTGCAAAATAGGATATATAGCAATTTCTCCCCATCTGTTCTCTTAAGCACACTTTTTTAAACCTTAAAATAAACTATCTTTCCTTATATTTATTTACAGTTTCTCTGTAGGGACACACCTGGAAATTATGTTAAAAATTGCATTCTAATGTTTACTGTAAGAATTCATCACAATCCTATTTGGTAATTTGCATTATGAAAACTAAACACAGGTCTTTTAACACTGTATATCATAATAAATGAAACAAACTCAAGGCTTCAGTAAGACTACTACATATAAAAGTTACAATATGAATTCTTACAAGTCAGAGTTGCAACTATGACAGACCAGTCTGCAAGCTGTGATGAAATGGACATAATAATTATGAAAGTCACTGTATATTGAACTTATTACACTATTTAATAAGATATATAACTCTAAAAAAGTGTGGCAATATATTTTATATAATCTCACAAAATGTTAATGACAGAGAAAATTAGAAGAGAATTAAGAGAAATCCTAGTTAAGATTAAGGCCAATATCCAGATGATATGATCAATCTAAACTCTATAAAAATTGGCTAGATTTTTTATATCTACTAGTGGCACTATGGTAAATAAGTTTTATATGACTAGGAATGAAATTGAACTATACTTAGAAAATAAAGGAAAAAATGAAGCATTGCATCAGAGAAACTTCAAGTCACAAAAATAAAAAATTTTACAGAGAGATTTTATTTTTTCTAGTTCTTGTCTTCATTTAATGGTTTGATTTTTTAAAAAGCTCTATCATGATCCTTTCACACACTCTCTCCATTTTTTTAACATCTCTCTTGACTTGCTTCATCCATCTGCTTCTATCTTACCTCTTATTTCTAATTCCAAAGTCTTCTTTGGCAATCTGTTATCATCCAACTGTTTTACATTATTGAAACTTCACTATTTTTGTTCCTCTAATGACTTCTTTAAGTTTCTCATATATGTTGTCTCTCTAATATTATTTATAATTTTATCTCTCTTATTCTTACCTATCATTAAAAAAATGGATCAGATGCTTATATGGTATGCTTGAGACTGCACTATATGTAAAAATTGATTAGCAATATTTTTTCATTAACCTATTAAAATATCTTTATTCCACTCAATTTTTAAGTAAATTGCATTCTTTCATTTATACGAGGAATGATTTGTCCTGATTTACTTATTGGGCAGTCTAAATACATAAACATTTAATTCTACTTTTTGTTTCACAGCAAATATGGTAGTTTTATTTTAGAAAGAAAAATTAATGCTCAAACTGGGACAAGCTTTAATTTTTCTTTCTAAAATAGAACTTTTGTCCAATTCTGAAAAGTGTTAATTCAAAATATAAGATCAAAATGTGGTAGTTGTACTTCAAAACATTTAGTCATAAAATTGCAATTACAAAAAATAAGGCACATACTTAATATGATATATATTTTGAACATATGTATAACTTGACAGAGAAACTGAAGCAAAATGTTTTGTATGGAATTGTGGCTTAAGATCATCTCTGTCATAATGCCTCACATGTAATGTTGATTTCTAGAGGCCAAAGTAAGTTTGGCTGACTGTATACAGATTATAAAGACACTTAATATGAAATTCACTCAAATCTTTTATTAGAATAGAATTGAAAGGAAATGATAAACATATCTATTATTTATTTACTGATAATATAATAATGTATTATTTCCCACAGGTGAATACATTGGAACAAAGTGACCGTGATAAGAAGATACTCAACTCGAGCCTGATAATAATCATAACTGTTGCAATTGGACTCTATGCCTTCTTCTCGATCAACCCGCTGTCTCAAGAGGAAACGTACAATTTGCGAATGGAAGCATATAACCGCTCGATCTACTCTCTGTATCACAGTAATTATAGCAGCTAGGAGAAATATATATCATAGACTTCCTAACTCATCAATCTTTTCAGGTTGTTCGTTTATGCTGCATTATAAGTATCACTTTTTTACATTTAGGTACTTTAATTTTAATAAGGCAGCTGTAAATCCTATTAGATTAGGTAAGGCATTAATTATATTCATGATATTCTAGTTTTAGAGTTTGAGTTGCATCGATTGTAACTGTACAATCATTTGTTCTAGCATCTAAGATGAGACAAGCATTTATGTACTGTATTATACAAAATAAGAAGGTGTTGACAAGAGCTTTGATATTAGTGCAAACATGGACTGAATAAGTTATCAATTGCTATGAAGAGATACTATAAGTTCATTTATATTAATTTTTTAATAAAAATTATTAAAATACTTTGTGAGCTTAAATATATTTAATTTACATCTGACAATGTTTTTGCCATATATTATGTAAGGAAAATTTGGCAACTGTGTCAGACTAACTTAAACACAATTGCCAGAACGTTAACTTGTGACACATTCCTTAGATATGAAGTTTTATCATTAGGATGATATAAGTAAATAATGCAGGACAAAATTTATCAGTATTTTACAAAATAATACTTTTACACTTATACAACAGTATTAATTTAGTCTTTAATACATTATGATTCTAAATTATTGCCCTGGTTTGGCTTTTCTTTTGTAGGCAAACAATGAATAATATAATAATGGCTCTAATAATACATCACAGAATATCTCTCAAAGTTTTATTATAAATTAACTGCATGGCATAGTTTCACCTACTACCAGTAGAGGACTTGAGTTTACAGAAATGATGACTGGTGCTGAGCATGGATCTGTAGCATTGCAATTTCATTCCACATAATCTGCCATAACTGTGCAGCATTATTTTCAAACAAGATTCAATAAAGATCTATCAGATAGCAAGACCATTAGACAATGGTACAATCAATTAGTGACCACAGGATTCCTGTGTAAAGGAAAATCTCCTTATTGGCCATACATTTCACAAGAAACAGTTAATCAAGTGTAAGCAAGCTTCCAGTGAAGTCCACACAGACAACTGTGTGGCATGTATTGTGCAAATGATTGAAGTTCAAACCAGATGTCATTATATTTCTTTTGGATTAATTTTTTTGAGCTCATGGATTTGTAGTCTGCAATTGTTGCAAGCATTACAACCTAATGACTACCATCTGCAGTTCCAATTCTGCAAAGACATTTACCACCACATGGAACAAGATGATGATTTCAGTGCCAAGTTGGTTTTCAGTGATGAGGCAATTTGTTTCCTCCATTGGAAGACAAACACAACATAAAAATATGGGGTACAGAAAACATTTGGGCTTAAAACAGACACAACATAAAAATATAGGGTACAGAAAACATTTGGGCTTAAGTTGAGCACACTCACAGCTCCCTGAAACTTAATGTCTTCTATGCACTTTCCAAATCCAATATGTATGACCACTTTTTCTTTCTTGAACTCACAGTGTCAGGGATTTCGTACCTGGACATGTTAGAACAGTGGCTGATGTTGCATCTGGAGAGTGATTTTATCTATCAATAAGATTGCACTGTGCCTCACTTCCATAATGATATCAGAGCATACCTGAACGTTCAATTGTCAGACAGATGGATTGATCAAGCAAGGAGAGATGACATGATGCAACTCTTGTCCTGGCCTCCGCATTCCCACTTAACACAATGCAACTTCTACCTGTGGGGGTATATTAAAGATTATTTTTTTGTACCTCCATTACTGGAAAATCTGCCAGAGCTACACACTCTCATCACCAACGTCATTGCTGCAATTAATGTGGATACATTTTCCCATGTGTGGGACAAATTGGACTACCAGCTTGATGTATGCAGGGTCACAAGGGAAGCCCATATTGAGGACTTATAAGGTATGTAAAAAAAAACTTGG
Organism: Diploptera punctata; assembly: GCA_030220185.1. Lineage (NCBI taxonomy): Eukaryota > Metazoa > Arthropoda > Insecta > Blattodea > Blaberidae > Diploptera > Diploptera punctata. The sequence goes on along the minus strand of JASPKZ010009372.1, from coordinate 2,135,978 downwards.
TGAGTTTCCCCATATATCTATGTATATAACGTTCATCTATGTCCTCTACAATGTCTGTAAAAAATTTATCAAATCAGGGCAATCATTTACAATGACAATATATAAGCCTAATTTGAATACATGCAAATTTTACATTTTCACAGTACAGCATTTATAAATTTCTAAGTAAACAACCAACACGAATAAATTGAATAAAAACATGCAAAAGTTAGTATTTAAAAATGTACTATGATGTATACTACTATGTTTGTGATATTACTGAAACAATAAAACCTGGTGTTCAAGGCGAAGGTCTCGGAAACACATAAATTAATTTTTTTATATTTTTCAGGAAATCTTTCTTGATTGGAATAAAATAGTTTAATATAATATTAAAAGTAAAATGTTTACAGATGTGTAAAAAACTAAGATGTCACACACAGGTTTTAACAATGAATTCATAGTTAAATATGGGAGATAACATTATCAGGTTCTTAACTCATAAATTAATGAGTCATTTTTTACATCTTACCTCATGTTTTCTTTAAACAAGGGAACTAGTTTCCAAGGGGAAACATCTCTCTCATTTTCAACCGACATTATGTCTTGAAAACTAGTTCCCATGTTTAAAGAAAACATGAAATAAGAGGTAAGACTGAGAGTTATAATGTCAGTTGAAAATGAGAGAGATGTTTCTCTTGGAAACTAGTTCCCGTGTTTAAAGAAAATATGAAATATGAGGTAAGATGTAAAAAAGACTCATTATTTTACAAATTTAACAATAAAGTCAGATTATGATATATGTGTCATATAATTTAACTATTAATATAAGGGGTTGAATGCATGGGAATGAATTCATAGAATTTTTTATTTAATATAAGTTGTTACACATTAACCTTAAAAATGGTTTTATTCACAAAAAACTAATCTGATTGAATTTAGTCCTACAAAATGGTAAATAATTTTACATTAAAATTAATAAAATCTTTTTAATAAATACATATAATATTAAATAAATTATTTGAAAAAGTGGGTCATACAAAATAAAAATTACATGGATTTTTTTGTCCAAGCTGATAGTAAAGTGATCCCACAACAGGCCCGGAGGCCCTTGGGGTAGTAGGAGGTTAAGGCTCCCACTTTTTCTAGACAATCGGCACTTTATGTCAGCCGGGTTGTCAGCCCTGCGTGACGGCCGCCTTTACCCCAGAAAAAGCATCTGGTACTCATTTCCATTAGAGGCTGAGTCGACCACAGGGTCATAGTGCCGCCAGAGGGTTTGGGCCAGTTTAAAAATCCTGACCCCAATGGGACTTGAACCCTTGACCCTCCGGCTTGTAGCTCAGTGCCTTAACCACTACGCTACGGCGTGCCCCGTCAAAGCTAATAAATAACATTAAAATAATAAATGAATCAGGTTTTACACCTTACCTCATTTTTGTAAAACTCAGAACTGGTTCTTTCTAAGTATGTCAAAAATAACTTTAAAATTAACATTAAATTTAACATCTACATTTCAAAAGTCCATTCCAATTATTTTGAATTACACAATATCTACTTTATACTTCAAGTCAGTAAAAAAAGTTAAATTTGAAGGGAAAAATGTACATCTACACAGGGATTTGAATCTAATGTCTCACGTTTTGTACACCAATGCTCTACCACCAGTTTAAAAGCAAATTATTTCTGTCTCTTATACAATTCCCACAAGCTAAAAGCAATAAACATTTTTTCCAAACATATCATCTCGTAGCTTCTTTTAACAAGAAGACTTTTAATGGGAATCAATACTACATTTATGGCCAGTAAAGCTTTAATTTCGTTTCTTATTAACTAAAAGTCTTCGTGTTAAAAGAAGCCACCAAATGGCACGTGCAGAATGAATGTTTATTGCTTTCAGCATGCAGGAATTGTATAAGAAAGAGAAACAATATGCATTTATACTGGGAGTCTAATACTTCAATGGTAAAGCAGTGGTGTACAAAACTAGAGACACAAGATTCAAATCCCAGTTTCGGCGCAATTTTTTTCTTCAAATATAATTTGTCATTCAGTGAGAAGTGATAAATTTAATAAGAAACATAAAAAAAGGTAAAATTCATGAAGAAATATCCATAAAACTGATGTTTTGACATTTTACTTTAAATAATATATTATTTAATTTGATCACTTTAGATCTGCCATATTCTTAAGTGCTGAGATAATATTTCTTCTTCTTCTTTTTTTTTTTTTTTTTTTTTTCACGTGATAGACCTAGGAGCCTGTTATGGTCTCAATCCAACGTTTGAAGTGTCTGCCCAAAGATTTCTTGCCTGGTGGCTGGTAATTTAAGACTTGACATGGTATTCTTGTACAGCCCATTCTTCTTAGTGAGATTTCCAGTTGTTTCTATATTTTTATACATATTCCATGATTGATTCTGTTTGTAATTCTTTGAGAATCTCAGAATTCCTTTTATGGTCTGTTCTTGAATAACTTGCAGTATGTCTCATAAATTTCATTTCTACCAGACCCATATTATGTTACGGCAGTGAGGCCTGGACAATTCGTAGTGTAGATGAACAAAGACTAACTGTGGCAGAAATAATAATATTTTGAACAACTAAATATTGACAGATTATTTTTGTTTTATTGATGACAGAGTAAAAATATACCAACACAAAATTAATTTAGTTCTAATTCATATATGAATTATTGTTCATACATCTTGAAACCCACTGTAGAATTGATAACGAGGCCAGCCAATTCTTGTGATTTATTTCATACTATCCCCTTAAGGAACCTTAGTTGAGATGTTTTTATGTAGTAACCAAACAATTAGAAGACTGTGTTCTGACAACTTAAGGAGGTGCTGATTGTTTGCTTGTTGATATACTTCAAATCAACAATTTACTGGCTAATAAAGTTATTTGAATATGTACAGGTTAAAACTTACAATTCACTCATAATAAATTTAACCATTTAATTTAAATATGTTAATAGATTTTTTTTATTCAATGCCCCCGGTGTTAATAAATTAAAATATCATTGCATTTTCCTAATGTCTAAAAGAACATTCCAGCATAAACGAACAAAATCTGAATGTCAAATGATCTCACATGTGGATCATGGTGCTCAAAACTTTTATCTATTTACAGTTTAAATTGTAATTTAAGCAGTGGCGTGCAGTAGTCAGAGCAATTACCCCAGCTGTATGACTAGAAAATGTGACTTATAGTTTATAAAACTTTAATTCCAAATTATTCAGTTTACAAATGGTATGATACTAAAATGCCTTGTAATTTTTTTTCTTTAGATCTGGTAAATCTGGAGTTGGCCTACCTTGTTGTATGAGGTCATTTTTCTTGTTGAAAGGTCTGCTGCACGAAAATGGTCTCGTTTATAAATTATACAGTCACATTCATTTTTACTAAATTGACAAATCACATTCATCAGTAACTCATAAAAAATGTAATAATGCATTTGAACGAACTCAGTGTCAATATTAAATTCAACTGTTGCTTTCCACAAATAATATATATACATTCATAATCAAATTGTTGTTATTCAGTTATACAATATAAAAAAAGCTTCTTAAATTAACAGGTTGCTATAGCTGACAAAACATACCTCACAATTTTATTTATTTATTTTTTGTATTTTGTAAAAATGTAACTAGCATAAATTAAATATTATAAATTAAGAAATGTTATTTTGAAAAATTCTATTATTGAGAAATTGGCGCTTCCCAAATCAGCCAATCACGTTTTTTTCATCAAATGTATTCTTATTCGAGTTGTGACATTAACTGGGTACAGTTAGCTAGTATTCAATAAAGTCAGTGGAACAATGGAATAAGACACAAGCTTCATCTAGTGGATCATCGCTGGACATAGCAAGCTTGCATGGATTCATCTGTAGCGCAATAGCTGGTGTTGGTAGGGATAACATAGAGGAAACACTCTATGTTTCTCTATGGAGATAATGCGAATACACAGATGGGTCTGTCAAACCGAATGCGATACATGTCTGCTGCCGCGGCGGGAATTTTGAATTTTTATGTTCACGCGTAATTGATTAGAATGGAATTTGGCAAATGTATTTTTTTTAAATTCAAAATTATTAATATTCTAATTATATTTGAAGAGAAAAATTTTCGCCTAGACCGGGACTCGAACCCGGGACCCTTGGCTTTCCGGGCCAAGTGCTCTACCAACTGAGCTACCGAGGCGAGTTACGATCTAGACGCAAATTTTTCTCTTATGTACGTTGTAATTCCCTCGTGCCAAATGCTTCAAACCATAGCTTCTATCTTTGCAAATGGCGGCTTCTTGGTTAAGAAGACATTTATTGGGAATTTAACACTACTTTATAGCCAGTAGGGCTTCTATTGACGATTTTTATTATTAATTTAACACTTCTCATAGAAGGATAAATTATATTTGAAGAGAAAAATTTTCGCCTAGACCGGGAATCGAACCCGGGACCCTTGGCTTTCCGGGCCAAGTGCTCTACCAACTGAGCTACCGAGGCGAGTTACGATCTAGACGCAAATTTTTCTCTTATGTACGTTGTGTAGTGTTAAATTCCCAATAAATGTCTTCTTAACCAAGAAGCCGCCATTTGCAAAGATAGAAGCTATGGTTTCAAGCATTTGGCGCGAGGGAATTATAACGTACATAAGAGAAAAATTTGCGTCTAGATCGTAACTTGCCTCGGTAGCTCAGTTGGTAGAGCACTTGGCCCAGAAAGCCAAGGGTCCCGGGTTCGAGTCCCGGTCTAGGCGAAAATTTTTCTCTTCAAATATAATTTATCCTTCTATGAGAAGTGTTAAATTAATAATAAAAATCGTCAATATTCTAATTACTCCAGCAGTGCTGGGGTTGAATGCACGCCACTGAATTTAAGGTACATTCAGGATGTACAATGCCTTGACTTGTATTTACTGTGTACCTGTTCCTGACTGTTTGTTTCGTGTTTCATTACATCTTCAGTGTGTGTTGTATTAATTATAAATATCTAGAAACCATTACAATAGCATATTATATCAGTGTTAAACATATTAATGGAACTTGTACTGAAAAGAAAATGCAATTAGAAGTTAAAAATAAGATGTGATTTTTATGTAAGGTTTCCTGTAAGTAAAATTACAATTTTTTAAAAATAGAATACTTATTCATAATGTCTACTGAATTTAATACATTCATAAATTATTGTGGACAATTTAATTAAAATCACAATTTAATAAATATTCTTTGTGTGAAAAATTATCCTCTAACCTGATCGAGATTTCAAAATTTTATTCAGAAACAGAATATAAATAATACCAATTAATGTTCATTTTTAAAATATTCTTATTCTGAAACTTTATTAACTTCATTTTCAAAATATCTTTTAAATTTTCCGTCACTTAAGAAAGCCCAAATGCTGTTCAAAAGCCAAGTCACTGCCGTATGGTATTCTAAACCAGAGGTTTTCAACTCTTTCTCAATTTATATACCAGAAACAAAATATTTTATTCAGGTTATAGTTTTTTTATTCCTTAAATAAGATAATAATTCTTTAAATTTTATCCACGATTTTTTACTAAAATATTATTAGTGATATAAAATTGTGATATATCTATACTGCTGTATTGATATCATGTAAAAAAAATTATATATACCATACCTTAATTGAGATGTATCAAATGAATAATAAAAACATTAAGGGTCGCATGTTTGGACGCATTAGACAGTAAAATGCCTTCTCTGCTGAGCAAGTTGTATGCTAATACGATTTTGCTTACTCAGAAATCTGTTCATGCGATAATAATTGGTTAAATTTGTAAAGCTACCTGCCGAGGTACCTTACATGAGCAACTCAAATTAAAATCCCGAAGGGAACCGAACGGGAACCGATGGTAATCGATGTACTTTGCTGCTTTATCCAACATTTATCCAAGATGTCGGACCTTGAAGACTTCGATCATGTTTTCGGTATACACGGAGAAGAGGAATTTGATAGAGTCTACCAAAGAATTCAACTGGAAGAACAGGAGAATCGGCGTAATATTGCGTGTCGCAGACGTGTTTGTATACGGTATTATTTGCGGGATGGAAGCATAAATGCATTCCTCTATAGCAGACGAAAATAACGGAAGTGGTTTTATCGCTGAGAATTCTGGGTAATTCGTTGCCAATATTACGAAAACGTCGACACTCGTGCATGACCGGTAAGTCGGCCGTTAATTCGTTCTCAGCAATTGCTCACGGCGAAGCAGCTCACTAGTGATTGGAAGTAATTTGAGAGAGAGTAATGTTCTAACATACGACCCTAAAACTTTTTGTCTGTTCATTCTTACCTCTTGTAGTTGTTTTTGTCGAACATGTGTTTCAAGGCTTCTTAGCCCCATCATCAGCGATTACAGATTGAATTTTCTCATGTTGTTGGCCCTAATTCTTGATTCCTGATCTCTCTGCCTCTGGTCCAATAAATTTACTAATGAGGTTCCTTTCTCTGGGAATTTCAAAATTCTTTCCTTGTTCTTCTGTATGCAGATTTTTTCCATATGGTGAGTTCATTTTTGTTTTCTAACTGTTTTAATAATTTTGTGTTTTTCTGACCAAATGTGAACAGCCACTGCAGATTTTTCTACTTCCCCTTTTTTTACATTTCTTATGTGTTCTTTAATTCTAATAGTTAAATTTCTTTTTTTTCCCCCATGTATATCTTGTTACAGTCTGCACATTTTATTTGATATATTCCTGACTTTTTACCATCATCAATCTTTTCATTTTTATTAGTTTATTTAAACTATAATCATTCTTTGATACTAAATTAATATTAAATTTTCCAAAAAAATCTTTTGAAATTTGTTATGTGCCCAAGGGTGATATGTGAATTTCCTGTATTTCTTATTTTTTGGTTTTTCTATCTGAAGGGTGCTTTCGTTCCTCAATTTTTGTTTTTTGTACGTCTCAATTTTTTTGTGTAACATTTTTTCACTGAAACCAGTTTCTTTTGCAACCATAATCATGTGTTTCCTCTCTAACTCTTAACTTTCTTGCCCATGGATATATTTACCAATATATGTACTAGGCTGTTGAAGACTGCCATTTTGTGTGAAATATGGTTGTAACCTGTTGATTTAATATAGTTATCTGTATGTGTTTCTTTTCTGTAAATGCTAAATTCTATTTTCTTCTTTTCTTCATTCCTGTGTAATCTCAGATCTAAAAATGGTAATTGTTTGTTCATTTCTTTTTCTAGTGTGAATTTGGTTGTTTTCTTCTGTATATTTAACAGTTTTAAGGTATCTTCTATGTGTTTTTCTATAACTATGGCAACAACATCGTCTACGTATCTACATCAAAATTTGAACATGAGAGGATGTGCTTTGGTTACTTTGTTTTTAAAATTACTCAAGAATAAATTAGCCAAAAAAGGGGATAATGGGTTCCCCATTGACAGTCCAGATTTTTTTTTATAGAAACCCCCATTATATGTAAAAAACATTTGGTTGATGCATAGTTCAGTTAATTTTAAAAATGTATTTTAAAATAAAAACATTCACTAACAGTTGTTAAGGTTTAACTAATTGTTATATTATTTCAACATATAATTTAACAAAATTCCTTATCAACATGCATCATTTTTAACATTGTTATCTGTTCAAAAATGGATACCATTAATCATGTATCTGAGATTTAGCTTCATTTGTATAATAACAAAAGTATTTTTTTCTTAAATTAGAAGTATGGCTACTATTTCAATATATTATACCAGAGAGAAACAATAATTTATAATGTAGTTGCCACCAGGAATACAATTACACAATACTATGTACCAATACAATTGCTTAATATTGTGACTTTATATTGCCTGTCTTAGCTCAGACAGTAACGCACCTGTCTGTTAATCCTCAGACCCGAGTTCAAATCTCAGTGCAGTATTATACATATATTTTTTAAATTTCAAGCTATGATTTATAATAACTAAATTAAGCACCAAGTACCTGGATTAATTTTATTCTATGAGAAAAATATCATACTGTTGTTATTAAGCCTTAAGAAATTAGTTTTTTCAAGCAAAGGTGTTCGACAAGGATGTGGACTATCTCCACTCTTATTTAATATATATATATATATATATATATATATATATATATATTAACAGAATAGTGTAAGAATAGAAACAAACAGTAAATAGTGGAATTTCAATAACTAGGAATAAAATAATTCAAACAATATTATATGCTGATGATCAAATAATATTATCAGATTCCGAAGATAGCTTACAAATAGCAGCGTATCAATTATTCAAAATTGCCAGCAAATACAATATGAAAATTTCCACTTCAAAATCCAAAACAATGGCAATGTGTGGAAAAAACATACAACAGGTGAAAATTGAGATTGATGGAAACATTACAGAACAAGTGTCAGATTTCTCTTATTCTCTTACTTAGGAAGTGTATTTGCAGAGTATAAGAGTGACATTGATTCAAAATTACAAAAATATAATAAAATGAATGGGGTAATACGAAGACATTTTGGTAAACAGATGAGGACAGAGACAAAACTAAGATTACATAACATCACATCAAAAAAAAAAAAAAGGTAAAGTGATCCCACTACAGGCCTCAGGAGGCCCTTGGGGTAGTAGGAGGTTAAGGCTCCCACTTTTTCTTGACAATCGGCACTTGATGTCAGCCCTGCGTGACGGCCGCCTTTACCCCAGAACAAACGTCTGGTACTCATTTCAGTTAGAGGCTGAGTCGACCCCAGGACCATAGTGCCGCCAGAAGGTTTGGGTCAGTTTAAAAATCCTGACCCCACCAGGACTCGAACCCTCGACCTTCCGGCTTGTAGCGCAGTGCCTTAACCACTACGCTACGGGACTCGAACCCTCGTGCCCCACATCACATCAAAAGCTGCTCTAAATACGGAAGTGAAATTTGGGTTTTAAATAAAAGAAACTCATAAACTTCAAGTAAGCCAAATGCACTTCTTACGATCATTGTTAGGAGTTAATAGACTGGATCACCAAAGGAACACTATTTTATCAGAGGAAAACTTGGAGTAACAAGTTTAAATGAAGATGTACAAAGATACCAACAAGAATGGAAAAATTATCTGAGGAGAATGGCAAGAAATAGACTTCTAAAATTGGCATTCCAGTATACCCCAACTGGACATAGGGACCAAGGAAGACCAAAACATCGGTGGAAAGATCAAGACCATCTTCGCTAGGTTTACCGTACAGGCCACCTGGCCTAAAATGAATTTGTTCATGATGATGAAATTAGTTATGCTTTTCAAAAAAGAGTATCAAATTGAAACCTCTTCATATTGTCTCTTCTACAAAACACAAGACACTCATGTTCCTTTTATATATATAATAATACAAAATCCATAAACTGAAAAAAGACCAAATGACACCATTTATTTGCTGTATCTAGAACCTGAGGCAAACAAAAATGTAGTATAAATTTTAACGTTAGCGGTAACATGGTTAAAAAATTTTGTATTTTGAAAATTAACATCAGAGTGTGAAATCCTAATGAATGAGCTGCATTCATCTGAATTTGTTACATTTGTGGCACCCATTAGGTTTAACAAGATGTTAACTAACATTTTCACAAAATTACTGGTGAAAAGGAAATATAACATATTTTTAGTAGGAGCTATAATTTAATAATATTTAATATATTTCAGACCTATTTATGATTTATTTTTTTAAACTATACTTTCGGCTTTAGTATGATTTACTTCTTGTTTAGCTGAAACTAATCATACCCCTTTTGGCTCAGACTGGAGTTTGAACCCAGGATGTTTTGGCTTTCTATGCCAGTGCTCAACCAACTAAACTACCTGAACACTCCAATTTGAATGCAATTCTTTCTCTTATACATAACATATTAAAAAATTTTGCATATTATTAACAAGCAAGATTAGTATCTTTTAACCGACCCTATCTTGAAAATATATTTTTTTTTTTTGGTTTCAATCATGGATACCCTAAATTTTTATCAAAGAAAAATGATATTTGGACTTGTGACATAACACTTTTACAACTAACATGTTAATCATATATGCTCCTAATATCATTTTAAAATATTTATTTTCTACTCCCACCTTAAATACACTTTTACTATTTGATAAATTCTAAATCACTTCCAATTTTCAAAGTCTACATGTTTTCATTTAGTTACACGAAAAGATAAAATTTTAATTCAAACTGTAAACACTGTTTTTTTTGTAATCAATGGTAAAGAGAAAATTTTTTGCCTGAACCAGGAATCAAACCCTGAACCTTCAGCTTTCCATGCTAATGCTCTGACCACTGAGCTAATTCAGACTACATTCCCATCCAAGCATAAATCCTCCCTTTACGTATGCTTGGATGCGAATGTGGCCTGAATTAGTTCAGTGGTCAGAGTTTCAGTACAGAAAGTCGAAGGTTTGGGGTTCGATTCTCAGTTCAGGCAAACATTTTTCTCTTTACCATTGATTACAATAACTTAGTTGTGTACATTAATTTACTTATTTCTATCATAGTAATAGCTTTAGCTTCTCAATATTAATTTAACTGTTTTTTTGTACTATATGCATGATTTAGGTTAGGTATGTCAAAAATGTGGCAGTATAAATTTATCAATCTGACACACTAAAAGTAAAAACAACTGTTTCAAAATTAAAATTATTTATGACACTTATTGGAAGCTATGTGGTTTATAACACTATCTTAACAAAATCTGCTATGTATTTCTCACTTCTTTTCCAAAACTTTCCATTTAATTTTTTTCAGGTTATATTCTAATAACACGTGTCTTCATTAAATTTTGCAGAAACTAGTTTTCAATAGGCCTATGCAACTTAGTATAATTTGTCAGTCAAGACATACACTTCTTACTTTAAAAATTAATAAACAACTATCTTTTGGAAACAGGTAATAGGTATAGATATTAACTTGGACGAGCGGTATGTGTAACACATTTCATTATTTTTCAAGTTAATTTCTGTTCAAGTAATTTGAAGACCTCTGGTGTAGGTTGAGGAATGTTATCCTACATTATCACCATCTTCCTTCAGAATGTATACCAGTACTATTCAATGAAATAATGGTTTCTAGATTTTTTTCAATCTACTGAATAGAATTAAATATATTTTTGATGTATTAATTTAAATTTTAGCATTCACAATGATGGAAAATTATTATTTTGAAAGGAAAAAATTAATGCCTGAATCAGGATTTAAACTTGATACCTCCAGCTCTGTATGCTAGTGTGCAAAACCATTACACTATTTCAGGCTTCCAATGCAAATGTTAATTTTTCTTCCTCATATAAAATTCTCTTTATCGCCAGAAGGAGATAGCCATTACTACCAGTGCCATGAGGTATTATTTATTTAGTTAAACTTTTATCACTCAGCTCATATTCTTCTTTTTAAACTAGTTTCAGAACTTTCTACTTCAGTTCCATCTTCAGTAATTTCATGATCATTGTTTGGAACCGCCACTGAGTGAGAGGCAGCTCTTCAAGACAACAGAACAACAGTCACAAAATTACTGAAGATGGAACTTAAGTAGAAAGTTCCAAAACTAGTTTTAAAAAAAGAAAATGAGGTAAGTGATAAAAGTTTACCTAAATACATTGAAATATAACACTTAATTGCAATAAAAGTTGTGTAAATTTTCATTAAAAATGTCTTCTAGAATTTGAAGCCACTAGATGCCACCGGCACTAACATGTACTTCTGATGATAAAGAGAATTGTGTATGAGGAAGAAGAATTAACATTCCTGAAATAGTGTGATGGTTTATATATTAGTATACAGAGGTAATGGTTTCGGGTTCAAATCCTGATTCAGGCATTAATTTTTTGTTTCAAAATAATTACACATGTTTTGTTACATTCTGATATATGTGCTGATTTTGTCTTGAAACAAAATGTTTAACAGAAATTGCTTCCATGTGTTTTGAACCAACCAAATTGATCTCCGATATTTATAGTAATTTTCAATGTTTTGAACTTAAATATTAATTTTCCATTACTTTGTAATCCAACATATATACATTCTAAATTTCATAATCTACATCTCCCAAACTCTCAATTGCCAGGATTCTCTTATTATTGTTTCCATAGTTCTCTTTACTTGTTCTGCAAAGAGCACTCCAACAAAAAGAAATTCCAAATGGAGTATGTATAATATTTCTTGGGATCCTGAGGAATTATTCACAAAAATTCTGTCAATTAGTGAGAAAAATAATAATGTATATGTACGTCCAGTACTTGAAATATTTGCTATATATATATATAGTTTGCTGTCCACTTACAAAATCTTTTGCTAAACAAAATAAATAACTTCTTTATTAAATTTATTGTAAAAAAATTATCTTCGATGCACATGATTTCCATAGTTGTAAATTAAATTAATAATTAAAAACTGATTTCTCACTCATTGTATTGCAACATTAATACACTGCTCAAAAAAATTAGGGGATATTGTAGAATAACCTATTAAGACTATGCTTTTTGGAACAGTAATAGATGCAATCACTTTCTATTACTCCCAGATAATGTAAACAAGAGTTTGAAGTTGTTACGTAACCTCGGTACCAAAACAGGAGGGCAGTTGATGTGAAAGGGTGGTGTGGGGGTTGAATGTTTTGTTGCTGTTTTCAAATCCAGTCCAGTTTTCAGTTAGTGAATGACTTGCCTTAGGGACCAGTAATGCCTCGACAACGTGATTTACCTGAATCAATGGCTTGGAGGGCCATAGGAAGGATGGAAGCGGGATCAGGACACAACAAGAGGTGGCACAAGCCATTGGGGGTGTCTCAAAGCGTGAGGTCCAGACTTTGGAATCGTTTTCAAAGAACAGATTACTGTTCGCAGAAGAGCCGGGACAAAGGTCGACCACGGGCAACAACAGCAAGGGATGACCGTTACCTCTTGTTAACAGCCCGTCGTAATAGACAGCAGAATGCAACTCAACTGCAAAATACACTTCAAACTGCAACAGGACGCAGGGTGTCAACTCAAACTGTCCGTAATCTACTGCATGGAAGTGGTCTCTATGCCCGTAGGCCCATGGTGTGTACCAGGTTAACTCCACAACACCGTAGAGATCGCAGAAACTGGGTGGAGGAACATCATGGGTGGAGGCATGCTGAATGGAGATCAGTTCTTTTTTCTGATGAGTCGCGATTTAACGTGGAATGTGATAGTCGGCGTGTATTCATCTGGAGGGAAAAAGGGACACGAAACAATCCAGCTTTTGTATGTGAAAGATCCCCATATGGTGGCGGTGGATTGATGGTGTGGACAGGAGTCAGTAGTGGTGGACGTACGGACCTCTACGTCATCCAAGGTGGTACTTTGACTGCGGTAAGGTATAGAGATGAGATTCTCCGACCTTTTGTCGTGCCTTATGCTGGTGCCATATGTGATTCTTTTCTTTTTATGGACGATAATGCACGACCCCACAGAGCTGGCTTGGTGGATGACATGCTGGAAGTGGAGGGTATCGAGCGTATGCAATGGCCAGCTTCCTCCCCGGATTTAAATCCGATTGAGCATGTGTGGGATGCATTAGGCAGGCGCATTGCAGGCAGACCAGCACCTCCCACAACTGTTCCAGAGCTGCACATTGCTCTTATGGAAGAGTGGCCACGTATCCCCCAAGAACTCATTGCTAACCTCATTGCATCAATGCCACACAGGTGTGAGGCAGTGCTGGCCGTTCGAGGAGACCATACACAATACTAAAGAAACATTTTCACCCATGTTAATGTTGTTTTGTTTGTTTGGCATATTCCTAAACAGGATCTCTTTGACATCTGGTGTGGTACAGAGGTTACGTAATGACTTCAAACTCTTGTTTACATTCTTTTGGAGTAATAGAAAGTGATTGCATCTAATACTGTTCTTAAAAACATAGTCTTAATAGGTTATTCTACAATATCCCCTAATTTTTTTGAGCAGTGTATCTATACACTAACAAAATAAGTCACATATCTTTGGCTTCAGTACTGGTTGAATATTCTTTGGCCTTGGTGACTGCTGAGCACCTTCTCTATCATGGAATTCACTTTTTACATTTTTGCCCTTTCACTAGCAATCACTTTTTACAGTTCTGCTATGGATTGTAGTTTCTTATTTTGGACATTGATTTTCAGCAAATATAAATATTTGTAATGGATTTAAATCCAGTGACTGCAGGAGGTTTAATTGTTTGGGTATATTCCAAATCTACCAGGTTGGACTCAGCTCTGCATGCTTGCTATTATTGTCCTGTTGGAATAGTTATCATGAATTATTATTTTCTGGGCACTTTATTTGACATTCTGCCTTAAGACAGCATTAATACAAGTTTATCCATTATCCCATCTATAAAGGTAACATTTCCCACACCACTAGAGGATATATATCATGACAGATCCATCACCATGCTTTACTGTTATGGCTGTGTTATTCTTGTCATAGCTTGTATTAGGTTTCTTTCACACTCTATGATTGCCATCCGAGGTGACTATATTAAATTTTTGGTTTGTCGGTGACAATATTAATTTTTGATTTGTCACTTTATTCAAGTGCTCTTTGGTAAATTACAATCTCTTCTTTTTGTTCACTCACATTAGGTCTCATGCAAGCTTTACAACCATTATATCCATCCTCCATAGAACATAATTACCCTTTTTCCTTTGGTTCAGGATTGATTTTTGGCACACTTATTCTTGTTTTCTTTCTTTCAAATCTGACTTAAATCATTTTCTCTTGATTTTCATGGAATATTCTGCCATACACATTCATTTTTAAATTTATTGACTATGTACTGGTCTGTAGAATGCCTTTTACCAACAGTCTTAAATAAACTCCTCAAAGAGTCAGTGAAACAATTATTTCTTTAATATCACTCTTAGTTAATAGTGAGTGCAGAACATATTTTTAACAACTCACTATTAATGATATAACCTCATAATGTTTACTCTTTTGCCATTTTGCTTACTGACAGGTAAATTAGACACAAAGCACCAGGTGTGTCATTGATACGTAATCCAGATTAAAATAAAATATTGAAGTGGTGCACTCATAATTTACCTTTGCATACAGTTTGTTTATTATCAAGTGTACAAATAGAAATGTCACAAGCAATGCTGAATATGGATATGATTTAATTTATTGCATTTTAACTATTTATAAAATTATTATTCATTTTGCTAAAGTGTGTAGTGGCCTATATTAGGAATATTAGTTGTCTTAATAAAAAATTCCTTGATTGAGAGCTTAATAAGAGGTGTACAGATAATAGTGTTAGTAACTATTAAATGGAGCCAGCAAGCTTTCCTATGTTTGCCATAAATTCACAAACTATTGGAACATAAGTGGACAGCATTATAGATTCTTAACAAGAAACTATTATTGAGAATAGAAATAAAAGACTGATTCCCTGGAATATACATCTATGAATAAGCAAGCAGTAATTTGCTAAAGAAAATCCATAGTAGCTTCTAGTGCCATAGCTAGATTTAACATAATTTTACATAACATATCAGAAGACAGACTGATTAAACACATCTTCCAAGTCTTATTTAGAGTTTTGATGGTCAACTTCTTTGAATTAAAGACTACAGCTGACAAAAACCAAATAAGTTTATTCAGTACTTCATATAAACTAAAACTCTTGACTTTTTAGGAATTAACACTATGAGGTATTATTTATTCAAGAAAAATTATATTACCTCACCTCATATTATCCTTCTTATTACACCGAATTTGGAACCTTATTAGGTTCCATCCTCAGTACTTTGACGACCATTGTTATGTCAACATTATTAAAATTCACTGTAAACTCTGTTGAGGTGTTAGTCACAATTTAAAATTATAAGGTATATAATTTTATTGATGTTTTTATTATTCATTTCAAACGTCTCAATGATGGATAAATCATATTTGAAGAGAAAAATTATACACTCAGACTGGGGCTTGAACCCAGGATCTTTGGCTTTCTAGGCCAGTACTCTACCAACTGAGCTCCTGAGTAAGTTCCAATCTATAATATATATCCAGCTTATATAAGAGAAGAATTTGCATTTAGATTGGAACTTGCTCAGATAGCGCAGTCAGTAGAGTATTGGCCTAAAAAGCCAAAGGTCCTGGGTTCAAGTCCTAGTTTGAACATATAATTTTTCTCTTCAAATCCATCGCTGTGGTCTCAAGATAGCGTACTGCCTTGTCATGCAGCAGGCCCAGGTTCGATTCCCCGTCGGGACAGGCTCCTGGGTGAGGTTTTTTCCCCGCACCTGTAAGACAAATGTCAGGAACCTTAGGGCCTAATGGTCCCTGAAAATCATCTGGCCATCATCATCCTTCACCGGTGTGGAAAGCAACGGGAAGCTACCACACCCATAATTCCCTAGTAAAGCTACAAAGAATAGCATGAAAAGTGCTATGATTGCAGTGAAAGACCTGCCCTTGGGCAGAATTACTATGGATGGATGGAACCTAATAAGGCCCTGAAACCAGTCTAATAAGAAGAAGGATTGAGGTGAAGTGATACAAATTTTCTCAAATAAACTCTTCCCTACCACAAGCTTAAATTTTCTAAGATTTGTTTTTTCTCACCTGTTATACTCCCACTGAAAAACTAAAGTTGAATACATTTGGGTACTTAATTATACTATTTGTAACATTAATAATAACAGTAAAAATATGTAATAATGACATAAAAGTGTAGTTAACGTAAAAATATGAAGATATAAGATTCTTTTAAATCATGGTATTATATATTGATGTAGCGGTACCTTTAAAAATTGTGTAATTGAAATGTAATCAGACTTCACAAAATTATTTCTTGGAGTATATATAGAATATCAGTTAACCATCACTGATTTAAAGAAATTACGAGTAAATACAAAAACATTATGGTATTCTTAATTAACTGTTTTTATGTCTATTTTTTTCCCCTCACATTTATTTACTATTAATGTTCAGAACTCAAAATGTTGTTATTTAGAATATATTGAGAGTAATAGCAATAAAACAAATTTTTACGTCTCAATAAAAAAAGAAAAACTGATTTTGTAAACCTAATAAACTAAAATTCAAATGAACGGTAATTAGTGATGATGCAGATACTAATAAATATAGATTGAGAACTGTTTTGTATAATTTGTATGAATCATAATTTACCAGTACCTCTTTTATTAAAAACTAAATGTCTGTTTATATCAGCATACTGCATGTCACATGATAGCCTCTTCAGGAAATCTGTATTAATTAATATATTACAACAGCTAATGTTAGTTGGAAATGGCTACAAAATGAGCATTTAGACTAAATAAATACATCTGTCAATATTGTCTATCTCTACAGCAAACTCCCAATTATCTGTGTGCATATTATCCGGTTTGCAGATTATTCGGGCATGACTCTTTTTACTGTATTTTTTTTTAAAATGAAGATAAAAACTGTATTGTATTTTGTATTGTTATGAAAAATTCTTTATTTTTAAACATGCTACTGTGAACTGCGCTTAGAAACCAGCACAACAGAGTAACCATCACTCACAACCCCCTCCCCTGACGCGTTTAACAATACCAACCAACATTCTGAGAATACAATACAATTTCTGTTGTGTGAGTCATTGAAAGTTTGTTGTTACAGATTGAAACCACAGATATGCTGTGGCAGTGGGTTTATCGCTGGTTAGTAGTGTGGTCATCAGTGGTTGCTAGTGTGGTTATTGCTGATTATTTGTCATCACTGGTTATAAGTGTGGATATCGGTGGTTACTAATGTAGTTGTCACTGGTTACGATGGCCATTTTGAATAACTGTTGTAACCAGAGTGTCATGATAAAGTCACACTTTTTTTTTTCATATTTACGAGTAAAATAAAATAATAATTATGACTCGCACCAAATACATTTAATATAACATTTCATGAATATTTGTTGTATTTAAGTAGTGTTAAAGTGGGTAAATAAATTTCTGATCAACTTCCATGGCGCCGAATAACTTAATTGGATTATCTGTGTTTTTCGATTTTCCATGTATATCTTGGTCCCAATTAACATGGATAATCAGGAGTTTGCTGTACCTGATTGTATAGATAAATGTTTCAAATGCATAAATGTGAGTGTAAAGATATAAGCTTTCATAGAGGATTAAAAAAAATACTTGTAAACATAAAAAGGAAAGGAATAAAATCTGAATTATTTTATAATCAGCCAAAACAATTTATGGAATTCAATTCAACTTTTGCCTATACATTCTTATTAGTTGTCAAATTCCTTATCAGAAAAAATCAAAGTACTATCTCTAGATAATGACATACATTTTACATATGTTTTCACAAGATCACTCAGTATGTTATAAGATATATTTGAAAAGAAAAATTTTCGCCCAGACCGAGACTTGAATCTGGGACCTTTGGCTTTCTGGGCTACTGCTCTACCAACTGAGCTACCGAGGCGAGTTGCGATCTAGACGCAAATTTTTCTCTTGTAAATGTTGTAATTCCCTCATACCAACTGCTATGAAACAAAGGTCCTGGGTTCGAGTCTTGGTCTGAGCAAAAATTTTTCTCTTCAAATATAATTTATCCTTCAGTGAGCTGTGTTAAATTAATAATAAAAACATCAATGTTATAACATTCTTACTGGCTATGAGGTAAGGTATGAAGTATTTTAATTTAATCTTATAAGGTTCTGTTGGTATAAAGAGAATCATAATTTAAGAAAATTTAGGCTTGTATTCATTAATGTAAAAAAGTAGTAGACCAGTTCTATGTAGCCAGAGCTTTTCATCGGCACCAATTGTCTTTCAAAGTACCTGAATTGGCTTTCATCAAGGCACAACAAATTCTTGCACTGTCAAACTTAGCAGTGTATTCATAAACATAGTTTTTCATAAATGATCATCCTCAGAGCCCATCTGCAAGTAATATTCTCTTAACTGGCCTTTCTGACTATCTTTCTCTTTTCTTTCATGTTTAATTGAAACTACTTTAACAGATTTTGTTAATATGGTGTTTGGATTTTCCATGAAGAATTACTGTAGAATATATCAACATTATTTTTATGCTGCTCAAAATTAATTTTGTCCGAACATTTTCAGTAACAGTTGCAGTTGAAGTCCTCAAAAAATATTCTTTTAGGAACTTTTAATCTACAGGTATTTGTATACGCTTTTCCAGAATTTTGCTTTTTTTAAATGTTTTTTTGCCATAACTATTTGTGACTATCAGAAATCCGAAAATAATTTTTTTAATATATAATTTATGTGGAAATATGAATATAATATAAATAATTAATGCAGTTATTACCATTATTTTTTTTTTCAAAATAATAAGTATGAAGCCTATGTACTTCTGATTTCATGTGAATATACATTAATATTTCTTTTCTCAGATGGGATATAACATATTTGACCGTGGAAGGCATGTTTAAGTTCTTCAGTCACCTATACACATGATGAGGGGGGTAACTGATATTGCTAGGGAAAGGAAAATAATCTATGTGACATAGTTCACTAGTTTTTATTTAAATTAACACATTCCAATAGTTCACTAAGCTTCACTATAATTTTATGAATTCACATAACCTTCTTTCTTCTTCTACTTCATGAAATTAGGCCTTTTGATCCGTTTTATCATATATATACTAAAAAGTGCAGGGCATCCTTGTCTGACCTCTTAATTTCTAATGTATTATCGCTCATTGTACCTCCTTTACCCAATTATTGATAATTGCAAATTATATATATTCCAACTTAAATTCTACCTCCCTTAAAAATAAAACTTTTCAATCATTATTTCTTATTTAAAATATAAGCTTTGCACAACTTTGACAATATGTCCTGGAAACCTTTTATCATATATTATTTTCCATAGTTCCCAATTCTTCCAATAGTTCACTAAGCTTCACCACAATTTTATGAATTCATATAACCAAATTTTATTTATTAATAATGTATTGTATTTTTCTTTTATAAATAATGTTTTACTTAACCTCTTCAGCATCAGACAAGTAATCTTTATCACAAAATTATGAAAAGTCTGAGGGGCTGGTCCTATCTTCATCACAGTACTACATGCACAATAAGGGGCTTGGTTCACTTTTCTTGATCAGAAATGTCTCCACTAGCAGTCTGACAGAATGAAATTTACCGCTCACAATTCCATGAGTCAATAATAATTTATTCTATGCAATGGTTAGCAGTATATTAAAATTTTTACATTTGGCACAAAGATCGGCAATTTTAAAAAATGGCACTTAGTCCACTCGGGTTTTACACTTGCCACTTAAGCTAGTGAAATGTGTTATATGTTTAGAAGTTAACATGTTATGCAAATTTTTAAAATAATTTATAAGGGGTGATATTTAAGTCACCATGTGAATCTAGAAACTTCCAAAATATACTACATGTAATTGTGAAAGTGGTAAAGTAATTGAAATGGAAAAAGGAAACTAAATAATTAAAATGTAAGGTACTCACATTTCCCGTGTTCTGGGACCTCATTCCCCATCAAAATCACACATTGTAGTACGTAACAATTTAAAACTTTCACTGAAGAAGAGACAGCTGCTACCTTGATTTGACTGTTATTTGTTATTGATAGCAGTATTGTTATCCTTTTCAGAACTATCATAAGGTTACACCAAAATATTACTCAATCTGAATGTTATGAACTTTTAAATTCAAACTAACTGTCAAATTTCACAGCCGTCATAAATGTCAAATGTTTAATTTTGTTTGTGGTGAGATGCAAATACCTTAATTGTTCTTGAAGAACATTTACTTTAATTATATTGTTCAGATGCTTGTCCCTTCTACAAATTTACTTGTTCACATAAAAGATGAAAAATGCTTCAATAAAAAATAAGTTAAATAATATAAATAAAAAGTTCAATATATTTTAGATATTCGTTTTTATCAAGAAAATAAGTTCCAAATTTTTTGTGGATGCTTTATCCATAACATGGAATAGAAAGCATATTTCGTTGCTGAAAATCTCCCCCCTCCCAATCATAAAACAACTTTACATATGAAATTTGTGTTTTATATAAGTGCAACCTCATGACGAATACTTGGTATTACTTATTTTATTTGATATCACTGAACCCACTTCAGTGTAGAGAGACTTAAATACCACATTATAGGACTGCTAAGGTTACAATTTCACAAATTTCATTTAACAAGCACTATTCTAAATCCCTGTTCACAATTTTGTTCCTCTATGGAAATAACATGATAAAAGAATAAGGTACAATGTGCATTTTTCCATGGCACAGTTAAGATATCTGAAAAACATTTAAATAAAATTAATATATTCTTTATAGGAGATAATGATATGCCATTAAATAGTGTTTTATAGATCATCTGGTTTTTTATTGTATTATTACTTATTAGAATATAGTACTGTACTTCGTATTTCATATCAGTATTATTATTTTGTTACTAACTTTTTGTTCATTTAATTACTTTTATTTTTTCTGTCTTGCATTTGTTTACTTTCAATTGACAGCTTTTTATTATACGTTGTATTCGCTGTTAATTCTTTACTGAAATAAAGTGTTTCTGTAAGCTATTTATTGTGGAATTTAATAAAATACCTCAATCACCACTCCTAATATGTACTAAAACAAACACTCACTAAATCTGCAAATGTCAATTTCACCTACAACTGTAGGAATTAAGAAAAATGGAAAGCCAATTTATTTTTTTGTAAAACACAGTTAATTTAAAATTTCACCACGTGGTTGTTTATGAACAGATGCATGATGTGTAAAAACGTAGATATAATCAATTACTGGCCTGAAATTTTTCAAGGTAACTTCTTTTCTTAGTTATGTCAACTTAATGCTCAATGCAGAACAGAAAAATAATTAAATATTTTGAAAAATGATGGAAGTATGGTACAAATATCAATATTGAATTATGGAAGGGGGGGGGGGGAGAAAAGAAAGTCATACCAATTAATTAGAGATTAATACTAATTAATTTAGAGGCCAACTTTGTAATCTGTTCAGTGAAAAAAAGTTCAGTATTTTTAAAAATTCTTTGATGTATATCAAGATTGTGTAGGGATTATTTTAAATTTCTTTACATGTTTAAAATTTATATTTTTACACTCCTACAAAGTTTTGATTCATTCACTTATTTCGTTTTACCTAAATGCTGTATAATTTGGCATATTGATGGAAGGGATTTTTATAGTTGCAGATGTAAGATAAATAACAAATAATGAACATTTTTATAAAAAGTTAAAAAAAATCAATAATGCAGCCTTGAAAAAAAAAAGTTTGACGGGTATCTTCAAAACCATAACTAAAAAAAACTCGTGAAATAGCAATTTTGTAAATTCATTCACAACTATGAGAGGCAACAAAAATATCCTTAAAACTTCATTGAATTTGGCAAATTGAAATGCATGTATGTTGGAAGAAACACGAGGTGACTAACAAGGCAAGAATATAGGGTTTTCCATTTCAACAAATATCTTCATCAATAAGATGTGAAAAAGCCTGTATCAATTCCACATCAAAACACGCACACACCCATATATATACACACACACAAATAAGTATATTTTAAAGCTATAAGGGGTAATGATGTACAATTTCTAATTCTATCTCTTTATATACAATGGCATAAGAGCCCAATGTTTGGCCGAGCCTTTCTTTTGTTAGGAGTTATAGACCAAGTTAATATAGTTACATTTGAAGAGTGAAATTATACGCTCAGACTGGGGTTTGAACCCCGGACCTTTGGCTTTCTAGGCCAATGCTCTACCACTGAGCTACCTGAGAAATTCCAATCTAAATGCAATTTTTATCTTATACATTGTTAATTCCTGTGTGCCAAATGCTATGAGCATTTACTCGACACGCAAATGGCAGCTTCATATTTAAGAAGACATTTATTGGGAATTTAAACACTACTTTATACAGGACTGACATCTAGTGCAGACTGTCTAGAAAAGGTGGGAATCTTAATCTCCCACTACCCCAAGGCCTGTAGTGGGATCATTTTCCATCTATAAGACAGTGATGTAAATGCAATGAAGAGGTTAGAATCATAAATTCATAATGTCGATAATCTTAAAGTTATCACTGTGTTCAGAAATTTACTTAATCTCGAATAACTCAAATATAAATAATCAATTGAGTTGGTGTTTACTTGATGAAAATCCATATTTATTAATTAAATAAAAATAAAACATAGTTTTATTAATTATTTGTTAACATATCTGAAGGTACAGTGTACCGAAACAGCTGTCACTGAATTATATTATAAATATGAAAATAAAATAAAACTAAATTTTACTTTTATTTAATTATCAAATATAAATGTCCAGATGTAAATAACTCAAAATTTACATATCATTGTTTATAAATAATGATGCCATCATTAAACCATTCAGAATGCATGCAGCATACTTTTTCTTCACTGCAAGATTACCAAGTGCTTTATGGGCCACATGCTACACACAAAGCTCTTTTCCACTGCTGATATTAATTTCTTTCTGAACTTCATTCATAACTATAATTGTTGTTCCTACGTAATTCAATTGTTACGCGGGGACAGTTAAGCCCCACTTTAAGGTAGCGTGAAAATCTGTATTGTTTAAGTGGTCTTTGGCCTGAGCAGTTGGCCTTGGTTTTGGAGGATGAATTCCACATTTAAACATGTTAAGAACACAGTAAACAATAAAATAACATTATTTATTAAAATAAATTCAAACATAGAGAAATATTAAAACCAAAACATCTAAAACACTCATTAAAATCAGCTAAAATCGCCATATCATTAAAATCAGCTAAAATCGCCATATTGTCAAGCGTCAAAATACTAAAAGGGTTAAACTTCAGAGAGAGAAAACAATCATTTAAAAGATTCAACTTTGTTCATTATTCTAAGTTCTTTGGACCATTTGGTCCTTTAATAAAATCTGTGTATGAAAAAAATGACCATTAAAGAATGATAATAGATAAAAGGTTCATATTACCCATGTAGAGCTTGTAGAGCTGCATCCCTCCGCAGGGTCCCCGCCGCCATTCTGCCTTCGTTCAAAAAGTCGCGAATATTTATATGATAAATTTTAAGTTTCTAATCGGGGGAAATTTGGGTGGAAAGTACATGATCTAGTTCGAAACCTTCATCTATGTCAAAATGGAAAACTTTGTTCCACTTTCTCTTCTTGCCATTCACATTACTCTTATCTAATGTGGTCATCTTTCTGACTAGATAATTCTGGAATCTTGTGACATGGTTTTGATCCAGGATATAAAAACATTATGGCTTTTTACTGGCGTTTTTTATATTATATGACTATGACTAATTTGTTTTTCAGTGCGGTTATTTATTCCCTATTTTCTGATATAATACACATGAATATGTGTCTATCCTTTATCGGCTTTTTATAGTATTTTATTACTATGGCAGTTAGGCCCTAGTGTAGGCATAACATCAATTCAAATAATTCTCAAAAATTGCATTTGTTATTAAGTACCCATTTCCATTTAATAATTTTATCATCATCCAGGGATTAAGCCTGTTGCCTCATTCCAGTTTCATAAAAGCTAGAATTGTTCAGACCATCTTCTGTGTCATCTTATTTTTATGTGACCTATATTAAGTTTTACTGATATTTTCTTCCATCTCTCGTATTTCTTTACTTTCACCTAACAATACTACATCATCACCATATACCACCACCTGAATTAATACTTTGAATTGTAAGTCTTCTTCATCCTCTAAAAAATGTAATTGCATGCTCTAACACAGAATGAAAACCAGAGGAGTTAGCGCACATTGTTTTAATCCATTGGGAATTTTAAAACTATCTGAAAACTAATACAATTAAAGAGAAAAACTAACTATTGCTTACAGAGGCTTATCTGTGTCGCTATATTAATGTTATATTCAGTATCTGAAAACTGCCTATACCCCTTGCACCATTTGAATAAGATTTTTAGGATTCCAAATTCTAGCAGGACACTACACAACTTCTTAATTGAATTGTATGCCTTTTTGAAATCTATATATTAGAGCCTCAGTGCCAAACCCACAATTAAAAAAATTATGCTTTTCCCTGTAATTGCACTAGAAATAATCATCCCCGTCAGAGCCACATCTGCCTATAACATTTTTGTATTAATTTTAACTCATCCATAATGTTATAGACAGATGTGGCTCTGACAGAGATGATTATTTCTAGTGCAATTACAGGGAAAAGCATAATTTTTTTAACTGTGGGTTAGGCACCTATGACACTGAGGCAGTCATATAGTTGATGCACAGTACCAAAATATTCTCATTTAATTTTCTAGAATATGTCATGTTAAAAAAAACTTATTTATTGCAGATCTATTTCCTTTAAATCTACATTGATGATCACATATTATGTCATCAATATATGGAATAATCCTGAATACTAACGTATTTGTGGTTGTTGCAATCAGTTTTATCGCCTTTCTTATAGATTGGTATGATAGTTCTATCCAATCTTTGAAGAATCTCTTTTTCCAAATCATACTGGTATTAAAGCATCTTGTCCATTAAATTTTTCTCCACCTGATTTCATGATTGTTAAACTGAATTACCTTAATTTTTATACACAATCCAAAACATATGCTAAAATGATGCAGAAAGAACTAAAATTAATTTAAATCATCTCTTTGCTGAAAATTAAATCAAAATACAGAATTTTTTTTTTGTTCAGTGCCACCTGTTTGTCATTCGACATTTCAGGTATTCTCTCCTGGCATTGGTATTGTAACCCACTTCTGAGGTTGGGGCACCTGGAAGGCGGGGTTATGCTGCCCCAATGATATGATGGGTGATGACGATGAGTAAAATACAGAATATGTAATAGCATTTGAAAAACACAGGTATAAAGTGCCAATTAAGCAAGTAAATATTTAAATAAATTCACTACTTACCAAAGCAGAAGCTTTGAGTTGTTCAACAAGCAGTGTAGGGAAGTATGGTGTCTCAGTGCAGTGAAGGAAGGTAATTGGGTAGGTAGTTGTGGATGGGTACTGACTGCAACATGAGATTTTAAGGAATAAGTTACATCATAAAAATAGGCATATCATACTTATGTAGTAATCATTAGAGCTATTCTATTACTGCTGCTACTACTTAAATAAAGTGAGTTGATAAATAATAATTATCTCCATTAACTCTATCTTTTTTCACTGAACATTTGAATTAGTTATTATTAAAGACTGGATTTTTATGTAATAATAATCTCCACACATGTACAAAAATATGTAGTAAAAATAGTCAGAATATGTAATATTACATTTTACAGTATATATTTCACTTGGATCGGAAGCAACAAATTTTGATGCAGAACTAAAGGCAGTAGAAACTGCACCACAGAATATTTTATACAGGCCCAGTATAGGCAAGAAGATAGTAATATTGATAGATTCAATGTCAGCAATACAAGCAATAACTGGTAACCAACAAAACACCCCAATCATTCAGATATACAGGGCAAGTCAAAATGTTGTGCAGGTTTTCAGAAATTTATTATGTGAAATGTAATGAACATATAATATTGTGAGACATATTGTATGAAAGGTAAACTCTCAAAGTTTTTTTTTAAATATTCACAGATGTTCTATGTGAGCGCCTTTTGTTACACGACAGATGTCAAGCCGATATTCAATCTCCTGCCAAACTTTCTGTAGCAGTCCGCGGTCGATATCAGCAATGGCTGCTGTGATGCGGGCACGCAGTTCATGCAGTGTTGTTGGAAGTGGTGGTACGTAAACATGATCCTTTACAAGACCCCACATGAAGAAATCACACGGGGTTAGATCTGGTGAACGAGGTGGCCAATGAATGAGTTGTTGATCACCCTGAGATGCACGGCCTATCCAGCGTTGTGGTAAAGCCGTATTCAAATGGTCTCGAACACTGCCATGGTAATGTGGAGGGGCACCATCCAACTGCAGAATGAAATCTGGACTATCCGCTTCAAGCTGCGGAAGGAGCCATTGTTGTAGCATATCAAGGAAAACATGTCCGTTCACAGTACGTTCATGAAAGAAAAAGGGCCCATAAACCTTTGCATGGGAAATGGCACAAAAGACATTCACTTTCGGAGAATCGCGTTGATGTTCCAGAGTTGCATGGGGGTTACCAGTTCCCCAAATCCTTACATTGTGTCTATTCACTTTTCCTGAAAGGTGGAAAGTCGCTTCATCACTGTAAACTACCCTCTCATGGAACTCATTCTCTTCCATTAATGCGAGAAAATCAACACAGAAGGACGCTCGCAAAGCATAATCGGCGGGTTTTAAGGCTTGAACCAGTTGCAAGTGGTAGGGTTTCATCTGTAAACGTTTCCGGAGAATCCGCCATACAGTTTTTTACAATGGTAGTTGAAGTTCTGTCGCTCCCCGGTAGGTGGATTTCTGTGGACTCCGCACGAAGCATGTGCGAACGCGTTCGACTGTCTCTTCACTCGTCGATGGACGGCCAGTCGATTTTCGTTTACAGATACAGCCTGAATCCCTAAATTGTGTGTACCACTTACGAATGGATCTCCCATCCGGCGGGTCTTTATCGTATCTGGTACGGAAATGTCGTTGAACACTAGTCACAGAGTTGTTTACATGGTAATCAAGCACACAGAAAGACTTCTGATCCCCAGTCAACGTCATTTTCCTTTACTGCTCTGCTGTTGACATCTTGCGGGTGAACGCGGAACTTTAGAAGTGGACAACTAAACTTTGAGAGTTTACCTTTCATACAATATGTCTCACGATATTATATGTTCATTACATTTCACATAATAAATTTCTGAAAACCTGCACAACATTTTGACTTGCCCTGTATATAAGAACCATGTATAAAATTGAAGTAGCTCAAGGTAAACACATTGTACTACAGTGGGTACTGTCACATGTGGGATTACTGGGTAATGAACGAGCAGACTTGTTAGCAAAGAAATCAGGCTGAGGACAACAAAAGAGATATCCCTACAAAGAAGGCAACAGGATTAAATTAATGTTGAGAAGCTAAAGCTATTACTGTGATAGAAATAAGTAAATTAATGAACACAAATTATTTTGAGGTTATATTTCTGGTTTTGTTTCTTCCTTGTAACTTAAGAAGTTGTAATTAATTACATTAATATTGAGGTAAGATGTCCAGACCAAAAATAATATAATTAAAATAACCTCAAAATATAACTTCCTAAAATTAAATACAAATTATTGTAAATCAATGGTAAAGAGAACAATTTTTGCCTGAACCTTTAGCTTTCTGTGCTAATGCTCTGTCCACTGAGCTAATTCAGGCTTCATTCCCATCCTAAGTGGACAGAGCATTAGCACGGAAAGCTAGAGGTTCGGGGTTCGATTCCTGGTTCAGGCAAAAAAATTTCTCTTTACCATTGATTTACAATAATTTAATTGTGTTCATTAATTTACTTATTCCTATCATAGTAATAGCTTTAGCTTCTCAATATTAATTTAATAAATAATGCTATAGCTGTGTGGAGTCCCTTCATGTCTTCTTCAGGTAGAAGCCATTTATTGTGTATTTGTGAATGATGATTCATTGCAATTAAATGTGGGACCAGTAGAGCAAGGTAAAGGAAGGATTTCTGCTTGGATGGGAATGAAGCCTGAATTAGCTCAGTGGACAGAGCATTAGCACGGAAAGCTAAAGGTTCAGGGTTCGATTCCCGGTTCAGGCAAAAATTTTTCTCTTTACCATTGATTCATTGAAAGACAACAGGAGCTAAAACAAAAAATACATCTCAAAAGAAGAGAACAGAATATAAAAGATCTTCAAAATAAGAAATATGAAGACACAGCAAAATATGCTGAAACAATAAAACATCTCCCTAGAAAAACAGCAGTTACTCTCTTCAGATTACAAATGGGCCCTGACTGTCTGGATGACCACCTTCATAGAATGGGGATTGTCCCTAGAACTATGGGATGCTCCTTGTGTGGAGAAAGTGTTCTCCTAAGCAAGGAACATTTGCTAAATTACAAGCGACTTGACCCCGAGAAAAAGGACAGGAAAGACATTGCAGGGCTTTATTGGGAAGCAAGAGGACTAATGGTGTAAACCAAGCTCCAGCCAGTTGAAAACAACATTTTACAGTATAAGAATTCATGTTTTAATAAAACACTATGTCATGAAGAATGAGTCATTTTTTATATTTTATCTCATTGTTTATGTTTTCTTAAACACGGGAACTGCAATTTTCAAGAGACATCCTTCCATTTTCAACCAACATTATGACTACCGGGGGAGGGATGTTTCCTCTTGAAAACTGCAGTTCCCGTGTTTAAGAAAACATAAACTATGAGGTAAGATATAAAAAATTACTCATTCTTCATGAATAAGAACCTCAATGTTATTTCCCATATTTAACTATGAAAATACTATGTTTTTTCTTTGTCCTACCTTTGTTTTGTTATGAGATATTTCTCTCTTAAAATGCACTAATTTTATGAGGATGTTGGGGTTAATACATTTATACTGCCAACAATGAAGTAACAAATAATCCAGAAGCATCTTCGTGTAAAAAGGATATAATGAATAAATTTAAGATATAGGTCCTGAACCTAAATTAAGGTATATACGAGGTGTGATCAATAAGTTTCTGGAATGGCTTCAAAACAATTATGCCATTGAGGAGTTTTTAATTTCCATCCAGGCTGTACACTCAGAATTTCCTTGTGATGAATTTGACGGGTCGTGCAACCTTCTCTGACCTTGCAGTATGCTGGTAGAAGCTCTGAAGTGAAGATGTGTTTTGTGCATGCGGCAATTTCTCTGTGTAGCAACAATGCGGGATTACGAGGAACAAAGAACATGCATCAAATTTTGCTTTAAACTTGGTAAAACTGCAACAGACACATATCAAATGTTAAGAACAGCTTATGGGGAGGAAGCAATGGGCAAATCTCAAGCAAAATGTAAACCTCTACAAGCACAGTCGACTAGACTATCAAACAGCAATCTCAGTGGAACAATGGAAGTCCCTACCGCTGACCAATCAGAAGACAGATATAACGTACAGTCGACTAGACCATCAAACAGCAATTTCATTGGAGCAATGGAAGTCCCTAACGCTGACCAATCAGAAGGCAGATACAACTTACGAACACATCGCGGTGAACGTATAAATAAGACAGACAGCGGACAGAATTGCCAGTCTCAAGACAACCCTTGAGGATGCCAGACGCAGTCTCTGGCGAAACGTCGGGGAACTACAAGCCTCACGACCACGGCCTACAGCCCGAAAATCTTCTTCAAGATCATCATAGCAACTCTGGCCATGAAAGTCTACGTGAATAAATTAATTTATATTTTTAATTTAGATTTTAAAATGTAACATCTAGTTTGGACATCCCTGTGTGAAATTCATCTCTCTGGAATGTGGATTTGAGATGTCACCGCTTCTCTTGACAAAGTAATAGAGATGATTCATCCCTTATTTACCATTTTCTTCCCCACTCCAAACTTTGAACATTAATTGTTTCGCTTGTTATATTGTCAATCAAACAGTAGCCTGTGCACGGACTAGTTGTAAAAATAGTGTTAAAGTGAGAAAATGCTTAAAAAAATGCAAAGTTGATTCCGAGTGTACGAAATTTAACGAATCCTGGACCAGCAAGTACTTTGTGAAGGAGCCTGGAAACAAAGTGTTATGTGTTATTTGTAATGATGTTATTGCAGTTGTGAAAGAATATAACATTAAAAGACATTACCAAACAAAGCATAGCCATTTTGATAAATTTAATGGAGATGACCGTACTGAAAAAGCGAACGATCTCCTTTCTAAAGTTACGGCACAACCACAGTTATTAATTCAGGGTGGTGGTGTAAGACAAAGAAATGTTACTGAAGCGGGTTATGAAGTTTTGAAACTAATTGCTGAAAACGGAAAACCGTTTTCAGGTGGCAAATTTGTGAAAAAATGTCTGATTGGTGTTGCCAAGAAGTTGTTCCGGCCCGCAATCAATTGCACAATCAGTTATTGGCCCGACCCATTAAAAAGTTTGAGCGGCCCTGCTATAAACCATATAAAGGTTTGCATTGTATTTCAATGTGAAAACAGTCCTCGTCGGAAGGATTGCATAAAGTATAGAGGTATGGCTATTATCTGTCAATCACTTAAGCCTCCAAACAGAGTTGAGAGTTCCTAGCACTGTGCACAAAAATTCAGTGAACTTACATTTGAAGATCATTTTATAATAAAAATATGTAATATTCTAATAAATATGTAGTATGGGGGTAAAATATGTAAAAAAAAATTAAATTAATATTGAGAAGCTAAAACTCTTACTATGATAGAAATAAGTAAATTAATGAACACAACTAAATTATTGTAATCAATGGTAAAGAGATTTTTTTTTTCCTGAACCAGGAAAAATTTTTCTTTTTACCAGTGATTATGTAAAAACAATTTTTTTACCAATGCCAACAGGTTGTCTTTTATGACATTTCTCGCTTTCTCCCCTGGCATTGATGGAATTGTAATTAATTTCTTAGGTTAGGGCACCTGCAAGGCGGAGTTATGTTATTGCAATGATATGATGGATGATAAATGATAATAAAATCCTTAACTTAAACTTAACTTAAATTGCAGACCATGGGAAACCACAGGAATAATTCCATTTATGGAAAAATGCCTATGGTCTGACCAGGAATCGAACCCAGGATCCCATGAACTATAGTCAGAAATGTTGACCACTAGCCCATGAAGCTGGTCAAAAATATATAATATAAAACTTGAGAATAAGGTCTAGATTTATGTGAATTATCAAAATTTTGGTTATTACTTATTACAAAAGAACATATAAAGGAAAAAAAAATATTACATAAGAATCCAGACTCTATAGATCTTCAAAGTTAAAATTGGGAAACACATTATGAGGTTCTATAGATCTTCCATGACGTGTACGGAGCACATGTAAACAATCACCTAGCTTGATGTCATTGCATTCGGGCCTTTCATTGGTTAAACACGCCAGCGCCTGCTTCATACGCTTACAGTGAGTCCGGTGAACCAATGAAAAGCCCGAATGCAATGACATCAAGCTAGGAGACTGTTTACATGTGCTCCGTCCACATCATGGAAGAACTATAGTCATTATTCTTAAAATACTAGGTTTTTATATACTTTCAATAAAAATGGGAATTTACCATATGTGCTATAACAAAAGCCTTTTTCTTAGAAATTATCTCAGTTTTTCACAAGAAGTATTATTCTATATCATGCACTATAGTTCTGCTGTTTATATAGTTGTGATATTAAAGCCAGTAACATTAAAGTTAACAGAAGAAGTAAAAATGAAAGGAAAAAAAGAATGGATAAGGAGGAAAAGAGTAGGAGGGAGAGAAAGAAAAAGGAATTAGAAGAATGAAAAGATACATTAGTGTGTATTTCAATATCATCCACTACATTTTTTGTGCTTAGGGTTCTGCTATCATCCACTACATTTTTTGTGCTTAGGGTTCTGCATTAAGCGAATACACGGTGATTACAAATGATTGGAGCGATTTCATGATTTTATTGTAGCGATCTTATTTGACATATCTTCACAGAACTTTAAAGTTATGTATAAAAACTCATAAGGTTTTTTTTTGTTTTCTCTCGCAGCCGTGTTTCAGCTTTAAACCGAGAGAGCGCAGCAGTTATCAAAGATGGCGACAGGCGAGGAGAAAGCATATGCTGTGCTTGAATTTCATTCAACTCAATCTGTGATAACTGTGCAACGACACTTCAGAACGAAGTTCGAGAAAGATGCACCGAGTGCCAACTCCATTCGGCGATGGTATGTGCAATTTAAAGCTACAGGATGCCTCTGTAAAAGGAAATCAACGGGTCGTCCTTCAGTGAGTGAAGAAAAGGTTGAGAGTGTGCGGATGAGTTTCACACGTAGCCCACAGAAATCAACACGAAAAGCGAGCAGAGAGCTGAACATTCCACAACCGACCGTTTGGAAGATCTTGCGGAAAAGATTGAAGCATAAACCTTACCACTTGCAATTTCTACAAGCCCTTACGCCCATTGACAAAGTGAGTCGGTTTGAATTTTGTACACAAATGCAGCAGTTTATGGATGAGGATGGTTTTTGTGAGAAACTTGTCTTCAGTGACGAAGCAACATTCTTTGTGAATGGCAAAGTGAACAAACACAATGTGCGAATCTGGGGCACAGAAAACCCCGCGTTATTGTGCAGCACATTCGCGACTCCCCAAAAGTTAGTGTGTTCTGTGCGGTTTCTCAGTTCAAAGTTTATGGCCCTTTTTTCTTCTGCGAGCAGAACGTTACAGGACACGTGTACCTGGACATGCTGGAAAATTGGTTCATGCCGCAGCTGACGACCGACAGTGAGACCTTCATCTACCAGCAGGATGGTGCTCCACCACACTTCCATCACGATGTTCGTGAATTTTTAAACATGAGATTGCCAAACCGATGGATCGGTCGCAGTGGAGAGAATGATCAGAAATTGTTGTCATGGCCTCCACGCTCCCCCGATTTGACGCCGTGCGATTTTTTTGTTTGGGGGTATGTGAAAGATTCAGTGTTTGTGCCTCCTTTACCAGTAGACTTACCAGAACTGCGAGCTCGCATAATCAATGCCTTTGAACAAATTAATAGGGACATGTTACGTCGAGTATGGGACGAACTTGATTACAGACTTGATATCTGCAGAATCACCAAGGGGGAGCATATGGAGCACCTGTAACATCTCAAAAAAAACCTGGGAAGTTGCTCTATGTATCTGTAAAAGTTCGTGAAAATATGTCGAATACTACAGCTACCATAAAATCATGAAATCGCTCCAATCATTTGTAATCACCCTGTATATGGCATTTAGCCCTTACACAGTTTTACCTGTTAATCTAGGTAGTTCATCAAAATATAACTACATAGGTTATAGACCAGCAGATAAATTTTGGAAAAACTTTGGTATTAGACGCTCACTTACTCAATGAATTCTTCCAAGTTCTACAGAATCGCTGTGCACATGCGCAAATGTTTAATGTAACTTCCACCAGGTGGCAGGAGATATATATATATATATATATATTATATAACACTTTGGCTAGACCAGTGTTGACATATGGTAGTGAAGCATGGACACTAAAAAGACAACATGAAAGCAGAATAACGGCTTGTGAAATGAGATTCATGTGCAGAACAGCGGGTTACACCAGATGGGATCGGAAAAGGAACACCGATATCTTAAAAGAATTGAAGACTATGCCAATTTTGGAATATATTAAACAGTACCAA
Source organism: Diploptera punctata (assembly GCA_030220185.1). Classification (NCBI taxonomy): domain Eukaryota; kingdom Metazoa; phylum Arthropoda; class Insecta; order Blattodea; family Blaberidae; genus Diploptera; species Diploptera punctata. The sequence goes on along the minus strand of JASPKZ010009372.1, from coordinate 2,101,732 downwards.
CTAAATTGGAAACACCATCTTGAAAGAATGAGTTCAAATCGGATCCCCAAAGCTGTTTATAATTATATACCAAGAGGACGAAGATCACTGGGCCGTCCTATGAAACGCTGGAGGGAAAATTTTCTATAGGATCGTAACAGGCCTTGGCCTAGTACTTGGAAGGAAGAAGAAGAATATATATATATATATGTGTGTGTGTGTGTGTGTGAAATTGGTATGACCAACCTTTGCAATAAATTCCCAAACATGTTTATAAGAAATGGACGTACACCAACTTTTCTCTTCCTAACCTAACAAATTAAATTACATGCATATTATTTAATAAACTATATATTGTACTAATCTTGTATAAACTAACTTGTCCCATTGGAACCTAAGAAATGAAATTAGTTTCTTGAAATATGGTTCGGAATTAATTGCAATGTTGTTCACACCAATTTCACAGATATGTCCTGCCATCTAGTAGAAGTTACATTAGGCATTCACACTGCAATTCTGTAAAATTTCATTGAGAGATAAATAGCACAATTTGAATACATAATAGTAATATTACAATGCGAAGTTGGGAAGTGGTTTTTACAGAAGTGAGGAAATGATTAAAAATTGAGCGAAAGCGAAGTTTTTAATTTCCGGTAAAACACTTCATAAACGTGTGTTGCACATTATTTTTTGCACGATGATGTTTTAAAAATAATGAGTAATAGTAAAATAATTTCTTCTTCTTCCTTCCAAGTATTAGGCCAAGGCCTGTTACGATCCTATAGAAAATTTTCCCTCCAGCGTTTCATAGGACGGCCCAGAGATCTTTGTCCTCTTGGTATATAATTATAAACAGCTTTGGGGATCCGATTTGAACTCATTCTTTCAAGATTGTGTTTCCAATTTAGTGTTGGAAATATTTGCATTCATTATAAACAAATGACTAACGTTAACAATCTGCCAATATTTATACAGTAAATGCCAAAAATAATTTAGTTAAGACTACAGCAGGCTGTGACACCAATCAGACATAAAAAGGCGGCAAGTACAAATTTATTGTTTTAAATAAAGTTCAGTTCATTTAAAATGCAGTGATATGTTTCATATAATGTATATTAATACTACCTTTTGGATATATTTTTTATATACATTGTACATAATATACATAAAGGGCAGTAGTTTTACTGCCTGCACTAGGTAGGTAATCTGTAAAATTACAGTATAGTTATATTATTTTTGGTCTGGACATCTTACCTCAATATTAATGTTGATTTGTTCTTGGACATGTTTCAAAACAATTCTGTTTTATCGTCAGCTTTCCCTGGGATACCCCATAACAGAATTGTTTTGAAACATGTCCAAGAACAAATCAACATTAATATTGAGGTAAGATGTCCAGACAAAAAATAATATAATTAAAATAACCTCAAAATATAACTTCCTAAAATTAAATATTAATTACAGTATAGTTATTTATAGGTTGGCAACCCTGAAATTTAGAAAATTAAACTTTAAATCCCAGTTGGCATTGCTGTAATATGAAAGAACGTACTATCGTGCAAAAACAAATATTTAATAATTGTAAAATATGTTTAAAAAATCATTGTGAAACATTTAAAATAGAAAATGTTATAAAAAATGGTAAAAGTATGTAGTGCAACAGTGTCATAATAATGTATGGATAATAATATAATGTCCTAATCTAAAATTCAGCCTAACATTTTTAAGAAATTATATGCACTGCAAAGCAACTCTATTAAAAAGTGAAATCAACACCAGATTACAGTACTCAGTCTGATCTTGGTGAAATAAAACTATTCTTCTGCATTGTTGACTATTAACTAGTTTAACTTTGAATCTGAAACTGCTATGATGCTTGTGTATTGTTAGGCTGACAAATTTAAAAATCAAACTGTGGATTAAATAATTTTTAAATCAATTATTCAAATCATGACCAATTCTGCAATATAGTGACATCACTGACCATTACTGCAGTGATATCTCTGTACCATGATTTGAATATTAAATAATGAACTTTAGTGATATAACATTTCAGATACCCCATAACCAATTTTCCAGGAAAGGGATAAAGGGTTGCATTGCCAAATCAGAATTTTATCTAGAAAATGTGTTCTTGTGAGTGAACAAATTTTTATCATAAATAATGCCACGAGTGATTTCCAATTTATCTAGAGAATTTGGAAATCAAGAGTGGATTTTTTTAGGACTATTTAACAAATAAAATTAAGCTGTTTACTCACAAATAATTATTTAAATATAGTTATTTTCAAATATTATATATTTAATGTAAATGGCGATGTTTGAAAACAAATGAGAAACATTATGTTTCACTTCAATTTCTATGATTTCAGATGTATCATACTCATTCATTTGCTTGATAACCTCAACAACCAAAATAAATTAATAGCCTTCCAGTGGATACCCTCACACATCGGAATAGTTGTCAATGAAATAGCTGATGGACTTGCCAAAAAGGGTACCAAAATACAGATAACAACCCACCCCAATTCGAACCTCCACTGAAAGATCGAAGAAATTAAGAAAGCATTCCAAATGGAAAACATGAAAGAAAACATTGCAACAGCCAGAGGGAAATCATGGGAAAAAATTGATGAGCTATACACAGAAATAAAATATAAAGGCCGCAAGGAAGCAGTAGCAAAATTTAGACTGATGTCAGGACAAGACTGCCTGGCTCACCATCTCCATAGAATAAATGTTTTCCAATCCGACAGATGTGTCATATGCAAAGACCTGGACCTGATCATGGACAAACACCATCTTCTAGTCTGTCCAGCTTTAAATCCAACTGCACAACACTCTAAGGACCTTGTTCGCTTGTACTGGGAAGCCAGAGAGTAAATGACTTAAGCGCCAAATCTCGCCATTAGAAAACAACAACATTATGTTTCACTTGTTTATCACTGCAACCAGATCGTATTATTCATTGCCAAAGGATCGCAATTTATGTAAGAATGCACCTTAATGGAGAACAAATGAAACACACCAAACGGTATATTAATTCATTTCTGATGTCCTATGATGTAAATATGTCAATTATATTTTTCTGGAATGTTATTACCTGCGAAAAAATACATTTAAGAAAGTGCAAATAGTGGTTTTTTTTGTGGTCTAATCAATTGCTACAAATGTTTTTTATATTATCTCCTGCATCCATGCTAAGGTTACATTCATGCACTATATATACAATCGGTAGCCACATGCAGTCGCTGCAAAATAATGCTATGACCTATTCAGAATGTTAAAAAGGAGGAGCCTGATTTTACAGTGATAAAATTAAACTGATAAAACTGAAGGGAAAAATGACTGTGATTGGTTGCAAATAAAAAATCATTGAAATGTGATTGGTCATTGACTCCCATTTGGGGCATGAGTTAAATATTTTTATTTTCAACACTTTCGATTTGGCCATGATAAATTCCTGGGTTTTGTGTAAGGAAGTGAACACTAAAAGAATAAACCAAAGAAAATTTGAGTTGTACGAAGAACTCCAAGCGCCATACATAGATTCAAGAAATGAAAAATTTCAGTCCTAATATAATGATAAAGATCTTATGCTGGACAGAAAATAAATAAAATTACATCTATGGAAATCACATTGCATATTAAGTTATGTAGGTAGGAAATAACACTATGAGGTTTATTATAATTAATTTTGAGTTTTTTTTGACTCACCTCATATTTCTTGACTCCCATGCAGACCCAGGTTTCGTCATTGCATTTGTGACATCAATGTAGTAACGAAACCTGGGTCTGCATGGGAATCAAGAAATATGAGGTGAGTAAAAAAACTAAAAATTAATTCAAATTGCATATATATACATTACTATAAGCTTAAAGAACACATGGAGACATTTTGCCCCCTTTAGTCCTTGAGGAATTATATTTTATTTGCCATGAATAAAAAAAAATTATTTAAAAAATTAAATTTTAGAACAAACATTTTATACAATGGTTTTTTTTTAAATTATGGTGTTAAACTGGCTAATCTGTTATAAGAAAAATAAATATCACTATATAGCCAAAATATGAATCAGAAAATAAAAACAGTAATACAATGAATCAGAAAACATCATCCCCATTCTTCATAGTTAAATATGGGAAATAACATTATGAGGTTCTTAATTCGTAAATGAGTCATTTTTTACATCTTATCTCATGTTTTGTGTTTCCTTAAACACGGTAACTAGTTTTCAAGAAAACCATCTCTCTCATTTTCAACCGAAATCATGACTCAATATAATGTCATAATGTCAGTTGAAAATGAGAGAGATAGTTCTCTTGAAAACTAGTTCCAGTGTTTAAGGAAACATAAAATGTGAGGTAAGATGTAAAAAAATACCTCATTAATTTACAAATCCCCATGCTTAATTATTTTGACCGTTTGAAAAGAGTTAAATCAGCTATTCTTTGTGTTGTGTGTCCAGATGAAAAAGTTATAAGGGATGTGTAATGTTTCTGATTCATATCTTGACTTTATTGATGTTTATCTTATCAAGTTACTTTATACAGTATTTTTTTTAAATTACTGATACTTCTTTCATAATTTAAAATCTGTTTTTCTAATTTACATGTAATGATTACCTACAACAGACTTAGCCAATGAAACACTTGAAACATTCTAGCACAGTATTTTTACATTATATAAATCAAAGATTTCAGAAACTACACATGTCAGAATATTACTAATATTTTTAGGAAGCAACACTACACTCTAATTCAACCAAGAAGTTAATACAGACCTTACGGGCTACACCAGTGCCCCCCTTCGTACAGGGTGTAGATGTTGCCAAACTCATAATAACGGTATTTGTTTGTTTAGGGAGGGGAGGAGGTGGAAGGTTAACAGTACTTTTTCCAAATCTATGTACTATATATTTAAAAAAGTTTTCCTTTTACGGCACGCAAATTAGTTTTATAGTAAATATGAGAGTCGACACTTTGACACAAGATAGTACAGGTCCGCACGAGCTCAGTGACAAGTGGTAACTGTGTTTAAAAAAACATAGATGTATGAAACCTCAATGTTAAAATTCCCAAATTTATTATATTAAACTGTTTTTTTCTTTAAGAGGGAGTGGCTTGGATGGCTACAACTTACAACTCTGTACCTGCTGTGTTGCATACTTCAGTTTTATTTAAGGATTTCTCTCAAGAAAATACTCTTAAATACCTCATACATCTGTTTTTTTTAACACAGAACTGCAGTATCGGAAAAAACATCTTTTCCATCTTCAGCTATTTTCAAGACTGTCAATTTTTTCTTTTGCCGGTAATTTTCTAAACTCCCATCTGGTATACTTTTGAAGAACTTTGTAATCAAATATGGTTTGTCTGGAACCTCGAAGTTCATGGTTTTAGTATGGTGTTTTTGAATGTATATCTTTTCCCAAACTGTTAATTCCAAAGGTTTAGATACATTTTTTTTAAATCATTAGGAAGTAACATTATGAGGTTTAATTTAATAATTGAGTTTATATTTTTTAACATTCTTACCTCATATGATTGTTTAGTTTGACGTATGTTTCAAGGCTGTTGCACCAAAGGAGTTTGTGCAATGCTGACGATGGGGCAACAGCCTTGAAACATATGTCCAACTAAACAATCATATGAGGTAAGAATGTTAAAAAACACAAACTCAAGTTTAGATAGATGTTTCAAAAGTTTTGCTTCTTTTTCAATTCTATTATTCTCTAATAAACTATTTTTCAATTTCACCATTTTTTATGTTTCTGAAGTGATCTTTTTTGCATGTGTCTAAGTTCCTTTTTGTTTTCCTATACATACTTTATTGCAATCTTTGCAATTAATTTCATAAATTCCAGATTTTTATTGTTTTATATTCACAATTCATTTGATTAAAATTCATCGGAGAACATATTGTTTAAACAACTCACCTCATAGGATCCATGCTTCCATGATATCGCGATATCATGGAAGCATGAATCCCATGAGGTGAGTTGTTTAAACAATATGTTCTCCGATGAATTTTAATGATTATACCTCATAATGTTTACTTCCCAACATTAATTAAATATAATTCATTTGATTCTTAAATCTTTCTAGAATTAAATATAAAAGTATTCAATACAAATATGAAATCTCTTTTACTTTATGGATGTGAAACAAGGAAATCAACAAGCTTAAATGTTAAAAAACAAGTAATTTACTAACACAAAATTGAAAAATATGTCAGATAAAGAAAATGAATCAAACACATGATAAGGATAAAAGATGAAAACATAACCAAAGCAGTTTTCAATTAGAATCCCAAGGATCTATCAGAAGAAATAGGCAGATCAAGAATCATATGTTATAGTAATGCCAGATATGAGAGAGAGAGAAAAAAAAAGAGGAAAGGAAAGAATTGGAAAATCACAACTTAACCTATGTATGTTATAAAAGAAAATGAATGTGGAATTCAGTGAATGGGGTTGAATTTGCTTAAAATTATATTGGGAAAACTAAGTTGCTTCCAGAGAAATTACTTGTGTAATTTCTGCAATCAATGATTCAATTATTTTTCTCTTAAAATTAACATATACTTTAGAAAGTAGGATATTATAGTTGACAAGACTTATCCTCTGTATAAAACATGAAAATACTGTAAATATGTACACATCTGTGTTGTGCTTAAGACGAAAGATAATTCCAAGAGACACTGCTAGAAAATCCATATAAAACAGCACTATAAATGACTCACATTTTAGCTTTAATTTTGTATTGGAATTGAAGACTTGTCTAAATCATCAAAATAAGGATGCTTCAGCACAGCTTTAGCAGATATTCTTGCTGCAGGATTATATATCAGCATTTTCTGTAAATAAAAAAATCAAGAATAATTTTTATTTAACATAACCTTCATTTTTATTATTGATTTAACATTTCTCACTGAAAGATAAATTATATTTGAAGAGAAAAATTTCCGCCTAGACCGAGACTCGAAGCCGGGACCTTTGGCTTGCCGGGTCAAATGCTCTACCAACTGAGCTACCGAGGTGAGTTACGATCTAGACGCAAATTTTTCTCTTATATACGTTGTAATTCCCTCTCGCCAAATGCTTTTGAAACCATTGCTTCTATCTTTGCAATGAAAATTTTTCTCTTCAAATATAATTTATCTTTCAGTGAGAAATGTTAAATCAATAATAAAAACATCATTAGAAGCCTTACTAGCTTTATAAAGTAATGTTAAATTCCCAATAAATGTCTTCTTAACTAAGAAGCCGCCATTTGCAAAGATAGAAGCAATGGTTTCAAAAGCATTTGGCGAGAGGGAATTACAACGTATATAAGAGAAAAATTTGCATCTAGATCGTAACTCGCCTCGGTAGCTCAGTTGGTAGAGCATTTGGCCTGGGAAGCCAAAGGTCCCGGGTTCGAGTCTCGGTCTAGGTGAAAATTTTTCTCTTCAAATATAATTTATATAACCTTCATTATTGAGGTTTGAAAGAGAGAGAAGTATATTTCATAGTTAACTACAGTTTAAATAAACTAATAAAAACCAACAAAAATGAAAATACTGATAAAAATAAAAAGTCAGGAATATATCAAATTGAATGCATGGGTTGTGAAAAGATATATATAGGGAAAACAAAAAGAAACCTAAAAATTAGAACCAAAGAACACATAAGAAATATTAAAAATGGAGGAATTGAAAAATCTGCAGTTGCTGCTCATGTTTGGTCTGAAAAACATAATATAAATTCAGACACTAAATTATTAAAACAGTTAGAAAATACAAAAGAGCTGACTATTTGGGGAAAAATTTATATTCAGAAGAACAGAAACAGAGTTATGAATTTTGATATTCCGATGGAGGGTGACCTTGTTTGGAGGTTCTTTGGCCAACCACAGGATGGAGCTGACATCGACATCCAGGTGGTGCAACATAATGCAACATAAATAAAACCAGTCTGGGAAAGCTGACGATAAAACAGAATTGTTTTGAAACATGTCCAAGAACAAATCAACATTATTATTGAGGTAAGATGTCCAGACCAAAAATAATATAATTAAAATAACCTCAAAATATAACTTCCTAAAATTAAATATTAACATTTAATTTCACCATTAATTAAACCTAATAGTGATTAATTCCTATAAATGTTAAATAAAAAAAAGAGTCTGACTAATACTTCTGTGAAACAGAACAGGGAAGAGTCACTTGTATTCTTTCTAAATATGGAGTATTAATGTAAAATGTACAAAAAATCTATGTGAAACACAATTCTAATACTTATTGATAGGCTACATGTGAATACACTTGTAAAATCTTACGCCATATTTTTGTAGAATAGGGCCCCAGAGAATTTAAATAATAAAATTTTGTCTTAGAGAACAAAGATGTTAATAGCGAGTGGAGAACATATTTTAATCGACTCACCTCATACATTTTCAAACTTCTTTGAAACCAATGGTTTCAGATAATATCATGTCCTTCATCAGTCATGGCGTCCACTGATGAAATTCCGTGATTGTTGATTTCTTTAGTGACATCACCTCTTGTGCTGCCATCTTTCGTTGGGATTATAAACTTTGTAATTAAATTTTTATCCACTGGAATTTCGAAATTCATAGATCGATATTTATTCTTCTAAATGAATATCATTTCCCAAATTGTCAATTCCAACGGTTCATCCAACTGTTTTAAAAGTTTTGCTTCTTTTTCAATTTTATGATGTTCTAGTAAACTATGTGCAGCAATTGCTGATATTTAAATTTCACAATTTTTAATATTTCTAAAATGTTCTTTAGTGCGTGTTTATAAATTCCTTTTTGTTTTTCCTATGTAATGATTGTAGCAAAGTATACATAGGAAAAACAAAAAGGAATTTAGAAACACGCACTAAAGAACATTTTAGAAATATTAAAAATTGTGAAATTGAAAAATCAGCAATTGCTGCACATAGTGTACTAGAACATCATAAAATTGAAAAAGAAGTGAAACTTTTAAAACAGTTGGATAAACCGTTGGAATTGACAATTTGGGAAATGATATTCATTCAGAAGAATAAATATCGATCTATGAATTTCGATATTCCGGTGGATAAAAATTTAATTACAAAGTTTATAATCCCAACGAAGGATGGCAGCACAAGAGGTGATGTCACTAAAGAATTCAACAATCACGGAATTTCATCAGTGGACGCCATGACTGATGATGGACATGATATTGTCTGAAACCGTCGGTATCAAAGAAGTTTGAAAATGTATGAGGTGAGTCGATTAAAATATGTTCTCCACTCACTATTAATGATATAACCTCATAATGTTTACTTCCCAATATTAATTTAAATATAACAAAGATGTTACCAAAATTATTTCTGAAAATGTGTGTTCATTTGGTGTAGGAGTTTTAATGTGAAAATAATATAATTATCTAACTCTTTACCCTTTCCGAGTATTAGTTGTTGAAGCCAAAATTTCATTTATACATGAATATTATTTGAGAAAATATAAAATTACCCTTAGAAGATCCAGGCCATCATTATCAATGTCTTTTACACGGTATTTAAGATTATCTTGAGTCCAGTTTGGAAAAGTTGCTTTATAATCTGGAAGTTCTGACACTCCTGGCCAGATCTCTTCAGTCGGTGTCTTCAAAACCCTGCAAAATAACTTTAATGTATCTTGACCATCTGAGACCATATAAAAAAAATAATTTAAATCTAAATCATGGTAAAATTTTTAATCTGAGGGAGCGAAAGACTGCTCTTCAAGACGACAAAACAACAGTCGCAAGGATACTGATGATGGAACAGAAGTATACAGTTCCAAATTTTTATTATTGATTTCGTACATATTAATGATGGATAAATCATAATTGAAGAGTCCCGGTCTGAGCGTATAATTTTTCTCTTCAATTATGATACAGTTCCAAAACTAGTTTAAATTAAAAAAAGAAGAAAAATATGAGGTGAGTGATAAAATTTTACCTAACTGACTTTTTTTTTCTTCTTTCCAACAATGTTAATCTAGTAATGCATATAGTGTGTGTCAAAGTTGCAGATTTAACATACCGTAAGAATAGAAGGTGCATTTGAAAGTGACCATAATTTAATTAGAAAACTCATTCAGAAAATCTTGAATTATATGATACATTCAAATAATTTCCATGTATGCAACCTACTGGCATGCCAGATGTCAAACCACTTAATCTCCAATGAGGCATGATACTGAGAGAGCTTGATTTAATTTCTCCATTCATACAGTATGTTTATTCCATTACAAAAATCCTCAAAAGAAAAAGTCAGAATTGATGCCAAGCAAGTCTTCTTCTTCACTTCCTGGTTTAGGCATTAGTTGTCTGTTCCGTCTTCACTAATAGATCTAAGACCATCTCTTCCGAGGACATCCGACATCTCTGCTTCCTCTCGGAAAATACAGGGTGGACCGCTCGAATGGACCTAATTTCAATTGCTTGTTACTGGCAAACGGTTGAAGATAGAAACTTAAAACAAGGGTCCCGGGTTCGAGTCCCGGTCTAGGCGAGAATTTTTCTCTTCAAACATAATTTATCCTTCTATGAGAAGTGTTAAATTAATAATAAAAATCGTCAATAGAAGCCCTACTGGCTATAAAGTAGTGTTAAATTCCCAATAAATGTCTTCTTAACTAAGAAGCCGCCATTTGCAAAGATAGAAGCTATGGTTTCAAGCATTTGGCGCGAGGGAATTACAACGTACATAAGAGAAAAATTTGCGTCTAGATCGTGACTCGCCTCGGTAGCTCAGTTGGTAGAGCACTTGGCCCGGAAAGCCAAGGGTCCCGGGTTCGAGTCCCGGTCTAGGCGAGAATTTTTCTCTTCAAACTTAAAACAACGTTCATAGTACAGAAAAACTCACCAAGTTTCGAATCCTGTCGGTAGATGGCACAAAGATACGTTTCTCGTTCTTAGATTTAATTGTTTGTGAAAATGGCGACTCCGCAGATGAAAGCGCAAGCTGTTTTGTGGTATGCGGAGTTTAAATCAATCATTAGAGTTCAAAGGGAGTTCCGGCGTGTGTTTAACCGTGATGCTCCAACTGCTAGAAGCATAAAGAAGTGGCGTGATACATTATTAGCTACAGGATCTGTGTTGAAGAAGCATGGTGGTGGTCGCAGAGCATCCGATGAAATGGTAGCAAATGTTCAAGCCGCATTTGAGCGAAGCCCCCGGAAGTCATTAAGAAGAGCTTCGCGGGAACTTCAAATACCAAATCGACATTACAACGGATTGTCCACAAACTCGCACGCATATAAAGTGCAGTTAGTGCAACGTCTGGAGCCGAATGACATGCCGAAACGAGTGGAATTCGCCAATACGATGCTGGACCGTCTCGGCGCTGATCCTGATTCATGACCAAGATTTTCTTCTCGGACGAAGCCACTTTCCATTTGTCAGGCAAGGTAAACCGGCATAATGTGCGGATCTGGGGATCGGAGAATCCTCACGCTATTCAAGAGCATGTTCGTGATAGTCCGAAGATGAATGTTTGGTGCAGTTTGTCACATAATAAGGTCATTGGACCGTTTTTCTTTCTCACCGAGAAAACTGTTCGTGGTACCACATATCTTGACATGCTGGAGCAGTTCTTCTTTCCACAAATTGAACAACTGCAGCCTAACATCGTTGTCCAGCAAGATGGTGCTCCTCCCCACTGGCCCGAATTCAGTTCGTACGGACTTTGGACAACATTTCCCCTCGGCCGTTGGAGTGGTAGGGGAGGACCAATCGCGTGGCCCCCGAGATCTCCCGATTTAACACCACTGGATTTCTTTCTCTGGGGCTATGTCAAAGATAAAGTTTACCCCACCCCAGTCAAAGACCTTCGTGATCGCATCATAGAGGCTATTGAGAACATTCCAGAAGACATACTCCAACGTACTTGGCAAGAAATTGTTCATCGCTTTGATATCGTCACAGTGACTGCTGGGGCTCATATAGAGATGTGGTGATCTGGATATCAAAACTTGGTGAGTTTTTCTGTAATATGAACGTTGTTTTAAGTTTCTATCTTCAACCGTTTGCCAGTAACAAGCAATTGAAATTAGGTCCATTCGAGCGGTCCACCCTGTAATGTAAGATTTTTTATTTGGTAATCTACTTTCTTCAATTCTTTCTACATATTCTTTCCACTGAATCTTGTTAAATATCTTTTCTTTTATGGAGTAGATCTGCAGTTCTTCAAGGATATCCTCGTTTCTTATCTGGACCATTCTAGTGCATCCTTTTACTCTTAAAAATTTCATCTTGGCTGCTTGGATGTTACTTTCTTGTTTGGTAGTGATAATCCAAGATTCACTCCCATACAAAAGGACAGGAACTGCCATTGCTTCATAAAATTATAATTTTGTTTGTTTATGGGCTTTATTATTCAATGTTCTATTTATTGTGCCACAAATAGCTTGAAAATGATGAGTTTTATGTTCAATATCTTATTCATGGACTGATTTTATTAAATGGTGTGGATATCCTCGTTTTTTCATTATTTCCCATAGTTTAGATCTATTTACTCTGTCAAAGGCCTTTTCAAAATCAAAAAACAACAAATATGTTGACAGGATAAATTCTCTTCTCTTTTTAATTAGTCTCTTTATAATAAACACATTATCACTACAGGATCTTCCTTTTCTAAACCCTGCTTGTTCTTCATCTAAGAGTATGTCAGATATCTTCTTCAATCTATTATTTTCGCATATAATTTATAAGTGGAGTTGAATAATATTTGAAGAGAAAAATTTTCGCCTAGAATAAGTTGATACCTCTATAATTTTTACTATCTAATCTATTTCCTTTTTTGAAGAGGGATATGACTTCACCTATCTTCCAATTTTCGTATTTTACATGTCTTCCAACATTTGTTTATTAAGTTTAATAATCTTATTTCTGCAAATAAACCTGCATACTTTACCAGTTCATTATTTATACCATCTATGCCTGGTGCTTTTCTATTTTTCATTTCTTTCAATGCCTCCCTCATTTCACTTAGAGTAATTCTGTCTATTTCTGATTTCTTTTCATTTACAGTAGGGTGTTCTATAACTAATTCTTCTTCATTACACGATAATTCTCTGTAGTGATTTCCCATGTCTTTAGATCAATGGTATTTAGTTTTGCAATATCTTTTTCTGTTGTATTTGTTTCATTACTTTAAATGCTAAAGATTGTCTGCCATGTACATGCCAAGCAAGTGGTTCACCTTATCTAAATTCATTGCCTGGGAGCTACATACCCAGAAATGTTTGTACATGAACAGCAAACTGGGACACTAGTGCCATGATATGGTATTTTCCATAATATGCCACAAATGTTATCTAATGTACAACATTTTTAATTAAAATGTTATTAACCAAGAACATGAAAGCTTGCAGTTTTCCACATCATGGTTATTGCTGTATTTGTTTCCCACGCTTGAGGACTATAATCTAGTCATCTGAGCACCCAAATCGAGTTTTTTATCTACTGATGCAGGAGATTGTGCATGGCTAATATGAACTCAGTTAATAACTGCAGACTCTTTAGACAATAGAAACATTTATATTTATAAGTGATCTGGAACAAGTGCAGTACTTTCTAATTGGCTGGTAGTAGTAATTATGATGCACATCATTAAGGTAGAATATGTTTATCACTCACCTCATATTGTTCTTCATGGTCTGAAAAACATCTTATCGAGAAAGAAGCAAAATTATTAAAACAAATAGAAAAACCAAAAGAACTTACTGTTTGGGAAAAGATCTACATTCAAAAGAGCGAAAAGAAGAAATTAATGAACTTTGAAATTCCCGGTGAGAATGACCTGGTTTCGAGGTTTTTCAGTCAGCCAATGGAAGGAGAGAAGGACAACTCTTCAAGACGACAGAACAACGGTCGTGATGTTACTGAGGATGGAACAGAAACTATGTTCCGAAACTAGTCTATAATCAAATAAGAAGAACAATATGAGGTGAGTGATAAACATATTCTACCTTAATGAATATACCTCATAGTGAGAATTCCTAAAATAAGTAAATGCACATCATTGATTCGTTGTTTTATTAATCTTCTTCTTCTTCCTTTATTTATTAAAAGGATTCTTATGTTTTAATGTGTGTGTGTTTCCCAATGCCACTCACTGTACTTTTCTTGCATTGGGTATAGTGCTAGATGGAATTAATGTGATCTAGTTTCAATTTATGCATCACTTCGGCAAACCATTTTATATAGGTGATGTATAGATGGGAGTGTATGTTTTAAGTGTTTGTGTATTGTAACAGAAATAATTAGTAGGAGCGAGGAGGTGAAACCCAGTGCTGACACAGCCTGTACCTACTAAAAAGCACTAAGGGAACCACTAGGCTTTCTGTCCCCAACAGACAGATAATAACTTTTTTCCAATGTTTTTATTTTAATTAACATTTTGCAATCCTAGATAGAATCTAATTTAAGAAATAAAAATTAACGCTTGAACCCTGGACCTTTCAGGGTTCAAATCCCAGTTCAAGCGTTAATTTTTCTTTCTTAAATTAGATGAATCGGCATTAAAAGTACCACAAGTCTTTCGATGTTTTTATTATTAATTTAACACTTGTCACTGAGAATTATATTTGAAGAGAAAAATTATACACTGGGATTTGAACCCACGACCTTTGGCTTTCTAGGCTAATGCTCTACCAGTGAGCTACCTGAGAAACTCCAATCTAAACACAAATTTTTCTCTTATACACTCAATTCCCGAGCACCGAATGCTATGAGCATTTGCTCGATCATGTAAATGGCAGCGTCTTATTTAAGATGATATTTATTGGGATTCCCAATAAATATCTTCTTAAGGGGGGTGATGGGCGAAATTTCTATTTTCTACAATTTTTAAGTTACATACTTGATTTTTTGTACAAACATTCATGCCATAATATGTAATATTATATTAAAGTTTCATCCTTCTAGGCTTAAAGGTTTTTGAGTTATAGAAGAAAATCCATTAAAAAATGTGCATATTAAAATTTTTAATACGTCCCTTAATTTTTTAGTAAAAGACCACTGACTTATTTAGAACAACACTATGCATTAACTTTTCTATAGTATTATAATAAAGGAAAAAATATATATATACATCCTCTGCATATGAAATGTTTTTTTAATTACTACATATATTTTATTTTTTATTTAAAAAACTATCAATGTTGTTTTTATTATTAATTTAACATTTCTCAATGAAAGATAAATTAAATTTGAAGAGAAAAATTTTCGCCTAGACCGGGACTCGAACCCGGGACCCTTGGCTTGCCGGGCCAAGTGCTCTACCAACTGAGCTACCGAGGCGAGTTACGATCTAGACGCAAATTTTTCTCTTATATACGTTGTAATTCCCTATCGCCAAATGCTTTTGAAACCATTGTTTCTATCTTTGCAAATGGCGGCTTCTTAGTTAAGAAGACATTTATTGGAAATTTAACATTACTTTAAAAGCCAGTAAGGCCTCTAATGATGTTTTTATTATTAATTTAACATTTCTCAATGAAAGATAAATTAAATTTGAAGAGAAAAATTTTTGCCTAGACCGGGACTCGAACCCGGGACCCTTGGCTTGCCGGGCCAAGTGCTCTACCAACTGAGCTACCGAGGCGAGTTACGATCTAGACGCAAATTTTTCTCTTATATACGTTGTAATTCCCTATCGCCAAATGCTTTTGAAACCATTGTTTCTATCTTTGCAAATGGCGGCTTCTTAGTTAAGAAGACATTTATTGGAAATTTAACATTACTTTAAAAGCCAGTAAGGCCTCTAATGATGTTTTTATTATTAATTTAACATTTCTCAATGAAAGATAAATTAAATTTGAAGAGAAAAATTTTTAAAGTAATGTTAAATTTCCAATAAATGTCTTCTTAACTAAGAAGCCGCCATTTGCAAAGATAGAAACAATGGTTTCAAAAGCATTTGGCGATAGGGAATTACAACGTATATAAGAGAAAAATTTGCGTCTAGATCGTAACTCGCCTCGGTAGCTCAGTTGGTAGAGCACTTGGCCCGGCAAGCCAAGGGTCCCGGGTTCGAGTCCCGGTCTAGGCGAAAATTTTTCTCTTCAAATTTAATTTATCTTTCATTGAGAAATGTTAAATTAATAATAAAAACATCATTAGAGGCCTTACTGGCTTTTAAAGTAATGTTAAATTTCCAATAAATGTCTTCTTAACTAAGAAGCCGCCATTTGCAAAGATAGAAACAATGGTTTCAAAAGCATTTGGCGATAGGGAATTACAACGTATATAAGAGAAAAATTTGCGTCTAGATCGTAACTCGCCTCGGTAGCTCAGTTGGTAGAGCACTTGGCCCGGCAAGCCAAGGGTCCCGGGTTCGAGTCCCGGTCTAGGCGAAAATTTTTCTCTTCAAATTTAACTATCAATGTTGTTTCAAAATCCATGCTTAGAATTATTAGCCATAGTGTGTGGGACATGCAGTTAAAATTTTGTGCTTCTATCATTAAATTTGTCAATGCTATTTTGATTTGAATGTATTGAAATGCAATGAAAATAAAAGTGTGGAAAAGCCAATTTGAAAGTTTGCATGCAGTTAAATTAGAATGTAGCATACATGCCCTCCTACAGTCATTAGGGAGAATTACAAACGCCATAGGACACTGGAACTTCACCAACTTATATTTTAAGGTATGTAGTATTTTTTAATACAAAAAACAAAAAAATTCTAAATTTGACCGAAAATGTCGAAAATTTTACCCATCACCCCCCTTAAATAAGAAGCTGCCATTTGCGTGATCGAGCAAATGCTCGTAGCATTCAACGCTCGGAAATTAACAATGTATAAGAGAAAAATTACCTAAGAGAGGTGAACAGACAGGTGAATGGAGAAGACTATGTAACAGTGAACTACATGGTCTTTATAGGAAGCCAGATATAATGAGAACAGTTAAGTCTCGTAGACTGTGATGGGCAGGACATGTGGCATGGATGGAGAATGAAAGACGTGCATGGAAGCTTCTTGTAGGAAAACCAGAGGGAAAACGCCCAGTTGGTAGATCAAGAACGAGTTGGGAGAATAACATTAACTATGACTTGAGGGAAGTAGATTATACAGGGAATGATTGAAAAACATTGGCTCAGGATAGGAATGTATGGAGAGCTTATGTCCATGTGGCCATGAACCTACGGGTTCGATAGTGCCAGTGAGTTAGAGTTAGCTATAAGAGAAAAATCTGCATTTAGATTGGAGTTTCTCAGATAGCTCAGTGGTAGAACATTGGGCTAGAAAGCCAAAGGTTGTGAGTTCAAACCCCAGTCTGAGAGTGCAATTTTTCTCTTCAAATATAATTTACCACAAGTCTTCTCAACTTATGTACTATGGAGGGGTTTAGAATTTAATCCATACCTCTTGTATATAATCTAGTGATTAAAAATTGTGCACCACCACCTTTCCCAGTCCCAAGATTGAAATTTTATAATTACAATTTCCAACTCTCCTGGTTATGAAAATAGGACTCGCTAGTCAGGAAGTAGGCAGGCCACTGCAGCAGACTTCCTGTGTTTGAATATTTACCTATAAATAGCTATTCTGTAGGTGTTTATTAAGAAGTTTGTATTAGCTGCGCACAACTTCCTGAAAATATCTGCTGCAAAAACAGATATAATGTCGAGTTTTATTCACACTTAGACCACAACCATCATGCCCAAAATTAAATGTAATGAGAATTAAGAACATTTGTAATACTAAATCTACAAGCCTAACAGTGTACAAGAGGACTCATTTTCAAGTTTTTAATTGAATGTTTATTTTATATTAGTACATGAACTTTAATATTAAAAAAATTATCAATACCTGAATATCCGAAATAGTTGATCAATCTCAGAATCTCCTCGAAAAAGAGGTTTTGATGTTATCATTTCAGCAAATATACAACCAATTGACCATAAGTCTATAGGACAAGAGTATTTGTAGCATCCAAGCAGAACTTCAGGAGATCGGTACCAAAGTGTCACAACCTGAATAAAAAACAAACAAATTTTAAATGTTCTCATAAAATTTAAGAACTTGATTAGAAAAAAAATGGATGGAATATGTAGTGAACTCAAACATTTTGAGATACAAAAACCATGATATATGGGTTCTGTTGATTTGGAAATAGTGTAAGATTCAGTAAACTCCCATATCTCTCGATGTGTTGAGTAAAATATCGTTATCAGCTTGATGATCAAGATATTCATAGAAACCAGACATTTGAAACTCCACATTCATATTCAACTAAACAACTGACTACATATTCATCTGGTGAAAACAGTTGATGGAAACCAGTAGCATACACATTCTTGCATAAACAATATTATAAAAACAAAAAGCTGTTTACTGAGCAGGCCAACTATCATGACTGTCTGATACTTTTTTTAAAATATTCATTTCATACATCTCAATGATGGATAAATTATATTTGAAGAGAAAATATATGCTCAAGACTGGGACTTGAACCCAGGACCTTTACCACATTAGGCAAATGTTCTACCGAGTGAGCTATCTGAGCAAGCTCCAATCTAAATACAAATAATTTGCAAGATAGAAGCAAAATATTTCACAGCATTTGGTGCGCAGGAATTAACAACGTATATAAGAGAAAGATTTGCGTTTAGATTGGAGCTTGCTCAGATAGCTCACTTGGTAGAGCATTCGTTCAGAGTATGAAAGGTCCTGAGTTCAAGTCCTAGTCTGAGCATATAATTTTTCATATTTGAAGAGAAAAATTTTCACCTAGACCGAGACTTGAACCCGGGACCTTTGGCTTGCCAGGCCAAACGCACTACCAACTAGGCTACCAAGGTGAGTTGCGATCTAGATGCAAATTTTTCTCTTATATATGTTGTAATCCCCTCTCACCAAATGTTTTTGAAACCATTGCTTCTACTTGCGGGCCAAACGCTCTACCAACTGAGCTACCAAGGTGAGTTGCGATCTAGATGCAAATTTTTCTCTTATATACGTTGTAATTCCCTCTCGCCAAATGCTTTTGAAACCATTGCTTCTATCTTTGCAAATGGCGGCTTCTTAGTTAAGAAGACATTTATTGGGAATTTAACATTACTTTATAAAGCTAGTAAGGCTTCTAATGATGTTTTTATTATTGATTTAACATTTCTCACTGAAAGATAAATTATATTTGAAGAGAAAAATTTTCGCCTAGATCGAGACTCGAACTTGGGACCTTTGGCTTGCCGGGCTAAATGCTCTACCATCTGAGCTACCGAGGCGAGTTGCAATCTAGACGCAAATTTTTCTCTTATATATGTTGTAATTTATCTTTCAGTGAGAAATGTTAAATCAATAATAAAAACATCATTAGAAGCCTTACTAGCTTTATAAAGTAATGTTAAATTCCCAACAAAGTCTTCTTAACTAAGAAGTCGCCATTTGCAAAGATAGAAGCGAAGGTTTCAAAAGTATTTGGCGAGAGCGATGGTTTCAAAAGTATTTGGTGAGAGGGAATTACAACGTATATAAGAGAAAAATTTGCATCTAGATCGCAACTCGCCTCGGTAGCTCAATTGGTAGAGCATTTGGCCCAGCAAGTCTCGGTCTAGGCGAAAATTTCTCTCTTCAAATTTAATTCATCTTTCAGTGAGAAATGTTAAATCAATAATAAAAACATCATATAATTTTTCTCTTCAAATATAATTTATCCATCATTGAGATGTATGAAATGAATAATAATAATAAAGTAAAACATCGAACAAAACCGTATTGGCTTTATAATGTAAAATTCCCAATTAAATGTCTTCTTAATAAAGAAGCCACCATTTGCAAGATAGAAGCAAAGGTTTCATAGCATTTGGGAATTAACAACGTATACAAGAGAAAGATTTGTATTTAGATTTGAGCTTGCTCAGATAGCTCACTTGGTAGAACATTCGCCTAGAGTGCGACACGTCCTGGGTTCAACCCCAGGCTGAGCATATAAATTTTTTCTTCAAATATAACCATGACTGTTTTCAGTCAGAATTGAATTGGAAATGAGAATGATTCATCTCTGAAATGTGTCCACATGAGAGGATTATACTTTACGAGGTGAAGAAGTTTCCAAATTGTTAATTTGATTTTCATATTTATTATATTTATTATATTACTGAATTATATAATATATATAATAAATGGGGTGTAAGAGGTAGTGATGTGCATTCTATAACCTCTCCTACCTAATTCTCAACCTCACCTGCACGTGGTACACCCTGCTTTTAACTAACGAGGTAATGGGGACCGAGTCACGGCGGTATAACCGTTCCATCGAATATGGAGGAAATTCCATATTTTGAACGCCTGACTAGAGGCTATAAGGTAGCAGCCCTACCACTAGTCTTGCTCTGCGGATGGCTGGTAACCAACCCAGGGGACTTCCTACTACTCGAAGAAACTTAAGCAAAGACTGGAATGATCACACTGATGACGACAAAGCAAGAAATAGGTTATACCGTACAGGCCACATGGCCTAAAACGAATTTGTTCATGATGATGATGATGATATAATAAATATGAAAATCAAATAAAACTACGCTTTATTTTTATTTAATTAATAAATATGGATTTTCATCAAGTAAACACCAACTCAATTGATTATTTCCAAATTGTGTTTTAATTTTATTGATATTTACCTCATAGCATCAATTCCCATAATTTTTTAAATAAATATTGCAATTTTCAGACAATTTCAGCGAAATGAAATCACATTATAATATATTTCTATAATAATGTGACATCACTAAAAATATATTATGCTAGGAACTATTGCAGCACTACAATTGGGTCATATAGACCATTAAATTTCTTGTTTAATATTTAAAAACTTATGGGACATATTTAATTTTAGGAAGTTATATCTTGAGGTTATTTTAATTATATTATGGGACATATTTGTCCCATATAATGTAAAGCCCTAAAAGACTCATGTGACACATTTGTTTCATGATATTTTTTTTCTAAAATAAAAGAAAATTGAAAGGATGTTATTAGTAGCTCTAACCTATTGTTTTATAGTTCAAGTATCCATAGGGAGGAGAGAGAGAAAAAAAGGGGGGGACAGGTGTAGCCTTTTTCACTCCTTCCTAGAACTGAGAATAAAAATAGTCAGAAGGCTAACATTTTTATATTTACCACTTGAAATAATGTAGCAGACAGATAATATACTTATTCCAACATTCTTCTCATTTAAGCATACTTAAATACCCTATTTCTGAGGAAAAACTTCACAAAGATAATTATTCACACCTGTGAGAAAAATTAATTTACCAAAAAATATAAAAATGAAATAATTAGAAATCCAAACAAGATCCAGATTAAAACAGATTGGATAAACAAATACCTAATGTATTATGATAAAATGAAACCTTTCCTACCTCTCCTCATATAAAACTTCTAAGTAGATCGCGATTTCGAGACCATAACGGTCTCATCTTAAGTACAATCTTGGCGACTGCTGTTATGTCGATCGGAAGAAACACTTCTTCTTCCCTGTGTTGGTGGACCGATGAACCTCTAGATCAGGTCAGGATTTGCGGGAATTTCGAAGAATGAATACAGTCTTAATAGGATAATTAAAACCAACGAAAATGAAAGAATTGAAGAAGAAAACAAATCAGGAATTTATCAGATCAAATGCAGGGATTGTGACAAAATTTATATCGGGGAGAAAAAAAAAAAAAAATGTAAACAATGGCGAATGAACATCTTAGAAATGTCAAAAATGGAGAAGTGAAAAAATCAGCAGTAGTTGCTTATGCTAGGTCCAAAAAACATTCAATTGAATCAAAAGTCAGTCTAATTAAATCGAAATTCCCGCAAATCCTGACCTGATCCAGAGGTTCATCGGTTCACCAACAGAGGGAAGAAGTCTTCCGATTCGACATAATATCAGTTGCCAAGGTTGTACTGAAAATGAGACCGTCATGGTCTCAAAATCACAATCTGCTTAGAAGATTTATATGAGGAGAGGTAGGAAACATTTGATTTTATCATAAATCAAACCTCATAGTGATTAATTCCTGTAAAAGTTAAACCTAATGTATTTTTTATTTTTTAAATTCACCAGAGACATTATTTTCAAAACTCACCTCATAATTTCACCCATCTTCAGTCAAAATTCCGACTGATGAAAATCAGTTCTATTGTCATTATTTTCTGTGCTGCCATCTATGGTTGAATTTATAAACTTTGAAATCAAATTTTGTTCGTTAGGACTATCAAAATTCATTGATCTATATTTATTTTTCTGAATGTAGGCCTAAATCTTCTCCCAAACTGTTATTTCCAAAGATTCCCAATTGTTTTAAAAGTTTTGCTTATCTTCCAATTTTACGATGTTCTAATAAACTATGTGCAGCAATTGCAGATTTTTCAATTTCACAAGTTTTAATATTTCTAAAATATTCTTTAGTACGAGTTTTCAAATTCCTTTTCATTTTTCCTATATAAACCTTACTACAATCATTACAACTTATTTGATAAATTCCAGATTTCTTACTCTCTGGGACAGACTTTTTTTTATTAGTACTTAGAAGATTACCCAGGCTAATTTATTTATTGGTACCAAAGATTGATTAATTTTGACATTCCTAATGTACAAAATTTGATTTTGAAGTTTATAAATTCAACCATAAATGGCAACAATAGAAGAGTTGAAGGCAGAAGAATTTCATCAGTTGGAGTCTTGACTAAAGGGTGAGACTTCACGCAAAACCATGGTTTCGTCAAAAGTACAAAATTTATGAGAGTTTTCAAAAAAATGTTCTCCGATGAATTTAAATGATTATTACCTCATAATGTTTTACTTCCCAACATTAATTTCAATATTACATTTTCTGATAGATATAATTATTTATTTGCAAGTTTACATTACCAACCTCATGAGTGTATACTCTGACAGGTACACCAAATGCACGACCCAATCCAAAGTCAGCAACTTTTATAATATTGCTATTTTTCTCAATAAGAAGGTTCTGAGGTTTAAGGTCTCTGTGTAACACTCTTCTCTTATGACAGAAGAGAATGGCTTGCGTTATCTGAAAATAAAATAATTCTAATAATTTAACTCTGCATGATTAATATTAATAATAATCACAAATAGGAATGAGATGCACAAAGAAATTAAACATAGGCTCAATTCTGGAAATGCGTGCTATTATGCATTGCAGAGACTCTTGATGTCCCAACTCCTTTCAAAAAACATTAAACTGAAAATATATAAAACTATTATTCTACCAGTTAGATTATATGGGTGCGAAACATGGACTCATACTTTAACCCCTCAGCGTGGGAGCATTTAAATATATATTCTACGTTAAAGCAAATTTGAATATCTCCTCTATGAGATGGCAGTTCATAAAGCCTGTTTTCTTGGTATATTTTCATTAGATAGATAGATAGATAGATAGAATAGATTTATTTAGCCTGGTGGAGTTAGGGCCATGTGGCCTTCTCTTCCACTCACTGGGACAAATATATGTTACATATCAATAAAAAAAAGTACAATAATAGTCAAACTAAACAATTTGTCAAATTGAATAATAATGAAAATAATGTCTAATAATACAATGAAACTAAATACAATTAAAATTAAATTAATGATACAATGAATACAAAAAGGAATAACAGCTCGAATCTACTATACATAAAAAGAAAATAAAAAAAAATACAAAGAAAGTAATAAACTTCAATGAATTAATCTATCACTTATTGTACAAGGTATTACGTAAATATATTAACAAATCTTAAAACTATTTTGTTAAAAATGCAAATGATGCAAAAACACATTATCAATTTTTAAAAAGTAATATTAGTGAGTTGTTTATGTTAATAATTTTATTTTCAATTTGTTTGTGAAAGACGGTAAAGTTTGTCAGTCTCTGACATAGGGTGGAAGGGAATTCCATGTTTTAGCAAGAAAAATTGTAAAAGATTTTGAATAATAGGTAGTGTGATGAGGAGGGATATAAAGGGCACTGTGCTCAAGGGATCAGGTATCTAAGTTATGTGTATCAGAGAGTCTAGTGAAGCAGTGTGATAAATAATAAGGTAATGATGTGTGTAATATGTTATAGAGAAGGCATAGGGAGTGGATGGTTCTACGATCTTGTAGACGAAGCCATGACAATTGTTCCACGGATGGTGTAACGTGATCAAATCTACGTATACCACAAATAAAACGTATGCAAGAATTATGAACATGTTGAAGTCTTTGGGTAAGAACAGTATTTAGGTCAGTAAAAAGAGTATCACAATAATCAAAATGGGGCATTGCAAGTGTTTCTACTAACATTTTCCTTAGAGCAAACGGTAAACAATTTCTTACACGATTTAATGAGTGTATTATTGAGAAGATAGTTTTGCAAATGTTATTTATTTGTTTATTCCAAATTAAATGTTTATCCATAAACACTCCTAGATTTTTTACTGTCTCACTATAAGGGATCTGAATCCCATTAAGTGACACATGTAATACTGCATTTGTGTTAATTGAGGATAATAGTCTCTGATGGCCCATAATGATTGCTTGTGTCTTTCTAGGATTTAATTGAAGTCCATATTTCTCTGTCCACACTGTTAGCGAGTCAAGGTCCTCATTCATTTTGGTTACCGCGTCATTTAAAGAATATTTGTCTAAGTGAAGGTAGATCTGCACGTCGTCCGCAAATAAATGATGTTTGCAATGTTTTAGGGTGTGAGATATGTCGTTTATATAGATTGAAAAAAGCAATGGGCCGATCATTAAGAATCATAATAAAACAAACGTGGTGCATATCGAACATGCTCGATCAGCACTCCACAGAGAAGTAGTGTTTATTTTATGCGGGCACTGCACGTCATTCCACGCTGATGGGTTAAGGGAGGAAAGGAGATTACAAGTATTTGAGAATAAAGTACTTAGGAAATTTTTTGGATCAAAGAGAGGTGAACAAACAGGTGAATGGAGAAGACTACATAACAATGAACTACATGGTCTTTATAGGAAGCCAGATATAATAACAGTTAAGTCTCATAGACTGCGATGGGCAGGACATGTTGCACATATGGGGAATGAAAGACTTGCATGGAAGCTTCTTGTAGGAAAGCCAGAGGGAAAACGCCCAGTTGGTAGACCAAGAATGAGGTGGGAGAATAACATTAACAATGATTTGAAGGAAGTAGATTATACAGGGAATGATTGGAAAGCATTGGCTCAGGATAGGAATGTATGGAGAGCTTATATTCACGTGGCCATGAACTTACGGGTTCGATAGTGCCAGTGAGTAATTAAGTATGATTAATTAGAATAAAATTATTAAAAACTCCTGTGGTAACTGGGTTACAAGGCCCTTGGCCTACAAGTCGGCTACTGGTTTAACATTCATATAGACGATCTTCCAGCATGTATTAGGGTGACACAGCTGTTATAATTACTTTTTTTAGGAATTCTCACTATGAGGTAAATTCATTAAGGTAGAATTTTTTATCACTCACCTCATATTTTTCTTCTTATTTTACTATAAACTAGTTTCAGAACATAGTATCTCTTCCATCCTCAGTATTGTCACGACCATTGTTCTGTCGTTTTGAAGAGCTGTCCTTCGCTCCTTCCATTAGCTGACTGAAAAACCTCGAAACCAGGTCATCAATTTCTTGAAATTGATGAACTTTGAAATTCCCGGTGGGAATGACCTGGTTTCAAGGTTTTTCAGTCAGACAATGGAAGGAGCGAAGGACAGCTCTTCAAGACGACAGAACAACGGTCGTGACGATACTGAGAATGGAACAGAAACTAGTTTGTAGTCAAATAAGAAGAAAAATATGAGGTGAGTGATAAAAAATTCTACCTTAACAGCTGTTATACCTCAGTCATTCTGTTTAGTAAATGAAGCACTAAACATTTAATATTAAGAATTTATATTTCTTGATTTAAAGTGCACCTGCTGTAAGTGGGTATATAAGAGCTGCATGCTGAAAGTCATGTAGGCATATGTTAAAATTACTAGGTCAGCATTCTCATTGTTAGAGAATGACTTGCATTTATTATAAATTTGATTTAAGTTTATGTTTGTCAACCTTATTTCTCTTAAATTATTTGAATAGCTATTAAATTAATATTAAGAAGCTAAAGCTGTTACTATGATTGAAATAAGTCCATTAAAGTACACAACTAAATTATTGTAATCAAAATTTTTCTCTTTACCATTTGATTACAATAATTTATTTGAATAGCACTAACTTTGAATATGGGTGCATATAGATTTTTCCTTCATTATTGGAGAATTAAAACTACTCTTACCTAAACATGGCGACACAGACCTGGCAACATAGAACATTAAATTCATTCAATGTTCTGGAAGGAAAATCAGGTTTGAACTGGTTTTCCAGAATCATCACCACGCTTTGTGTGCATTGCGAGGGAATGATCATTCTTGTATCAGCCATGGCAGGCATCAGACCTGTTAGTCAAGTCTCCATTATTTATATAACGTAATTTGGTTTCTAAATAGAAATTAGCATAACATCAAGAAGTTTTACTCTAAATTAATCTTTAATAATTATGTGAGTGTCGTGAATGTGCCTCCAGATTTATTATGTTGAATTAAATTGTATATATATATATATATATATATACACACATACACACAAACATACATAATCTTTTTATTTAAATAAATAATAACCCCAGCACCTATGGAATTTCTGATAGGAGAAATTATATAACAATTATACCAAACACACCTAATACATTCCAAGTCGGATCAGACACATTTTTAACCTCAGTTTTTAGAAATGTTTGAAACTTCTTGTACTGGTATTCTTTCTATGCATAAAAAGAAGAGAGACCCAAATTTTTATGTTAGCACCAATTCTGATTATTTTAATGAAATTTACAGGCCATCAAAATTATTGAAAATTGCACACACTGACAAATATAAACATTCATTTTTCCTATTACAAATATAAAATTGAGGTTAGTCTTATGTAGAATATTAAATATCAGGCTTTTATCCTACAATATATATATATATATATATATATATATATATATATTAATATTCTGGGTGGCAATGGAGAAGTTTGGAATGCCTAAATCTCTTGTACATTTTATAAAAAGAATGTATGATTGTAAAGCAAGTATTAAGGTTGGAAATAGAGTATCCTCAGAACTTGATATAACAAAAGGATTAAGACAAGGATGCGGGATGTCACCAACATTGTTCAAGATATATTTAGAAGATGTATTAATGAAATGGAATAAGTTATGTAGGGGAATGGGAATCAACATTAATGGCCATTTACTGCACAATTTATTATTTGCTGATGACCAGATTATAATAGGACAAGATAAAGAAGATATAGAATATATGATCAGAAAGTTGGTCGATGCATTTGAGGTAGGTGGACTGAAGATAAATTATATTAAAACAGAATATATGGTAATCGGAGGAAATTCAGAAAACCTACAAATAAATAATATGATAATTAAATGTGTTGAAGAATTTAAATATCTTGGATCTATAATAGATAAATCTGGTACTTGTGAAAAAGATATTAACAGAGTAAATTGTGCAAGGAAGGCGATTAGATCCCTGAATGGTCTTTTATGGAATAGAAATTTGACCAGAAAAACAAAAAAAGAGATTATACAGACAATAATAGAAAGTATACTTGCATATGGATCAGAAAGCTGGACAATAAATGAAAGGATGCAGAAAAGAATCTTGGCGACAGAAATGGATGGATTATGGAGAAGTATGAGAATATCCAGACTACAACATATTCGAAATACATATATCAGACAAGAAATGGATGCACAAGAAACTGTTATCGATAGGATAACAAAGAGAGCTCTACAGTGGTATGGACATGTACAACGGATGTCGGAAGACCAGTGGCCTAAACAGGTGTTGGATTGGATGGTACCAGGCAGAAGGAAGAGGGGGAGAAGTAGAAGAGCATGGTATGAAGGAATATATGATGCCATAATGAAGAGGGGTATGGAAGATGGTCAATGGGAAGATAGGAATCTTTGGAAAGCAGGAATCAAGGGCAAACTGCTGTAAAGTGGAAAGCCTGTATTAAATGTATTAAAAATATATATAATCACTTTACATGTTTATGTATTAACAGTACTTTATACCACATTTATTACATAAATCTTAATGTTCATAATATTTGCAACCTTATAATTTTTATTTTTTGGAAAATATAAATTTCAACAATGGAGTAGAACTAAAACCTAGTATTGAATGCACTTATTTAAAAACAAAATTAGACCATTCAGGTGATACACAGTGGAAATTAAAAATAGAATCGCACAAATAAAACAAGCAATAAATGCTTTAAATTCTGTTTGGTGGGGCAAAAATATTACAAAAAATAAAAAATTACAAATATATCAAACCATTAATAAATTAATGAGTCATTTTAACATCTTACCTTATATTTCATGTTTTATCAAACACGGTAACTATAGTTTTCAAATGATCTTGTCCCAATTTTTTAACTTTGAATATCAAACCATAATTATTCAGAGCATTTTAACATATGGTGCTGAAGTCTAGCAAATTCCAGGGAAATGAAATGATTTTAAGTACAGAAATGGATGTTTTAAGAAGATCAGCTGGAAAATCTAGAATGGATAGAATAAGAAATAAAGAAATAAGGAAAATTATGGGTGTGCAAGAGGAGCCAGACATCATAGACATTATAAAAAAAGAAAAGATTACAGTGGTATGGCCATGTCAAAAGAATGCCAGAGCAAATATTGCCATTCTATGAAACGCTGGAGGGAAATTTTCTATAGGATCGTAACAGGCCTTGGCCTAATACTTGGAAGGAAGCAGAAGAAGATTGCCTAAAATTGTTATGGGATGGATCCCAATGGAAAGGAGGAAGACCAAAGAAAACTTGGATAGAAGGGGTACAAGTGGCTCTTTACCATTTGATTACAATAATTTAATTGTGTACTTTAATATGCTTATTTCAATCATAGTAACAGCTTTAGCTTCTTAATATTAATTTAATAAATAATGCTTTAGCTAAATTATTTTAGTCTGATCATCTAACCTCAATATTAATGTTGATTTGTTCTTTAACATGTTTCGATTATATCATAATCATCATCTTGCCCACATGCTTTAGCTATATGGAGTCCCTTCATGTCTTCTTAATGTAGAAGCCATTCATTGTGTATTTAACGATGGTTCATCACATTTGAATGTGGGACCAGTAGAGTAAGGTAAAGGAAGGATTTGTGCTTGGATGGGAAGGAAGCCTGAATTAGCTCAATGGTTAAGAGTATCAGCACAGAAAGCTAAAGGTTCGGGGTTCGATTCCCGGTTCAGCCATAAAATTTTCTCTTTACCATTTGATTAAAATATACCGATATTTAAAATTAATTGTTATTAAAATTGTTTAAATTCCCAATAAAAGTCTTCTTAAAAAAAAGCTGCCAATTGTGTGATTGAGTAACGGTTCATAGCACTTGGCTCTTGGGAATTAGTAATGTATAAGAAAAAAATTTACATTTAGAAGTACTCAGGTAGCTCAGTTGATAGAGCATTGACACAGAAAGTCAAAGGTCCTGGATTCAAATCCCAGTCTGAGCATATATTTTTCTCTTCAAATATAATTTGTCCTTCAGTGAGAAATATTAAATTAATAAAAAAAAACACATTGAAATATCGTAGTATTATTTTCTATTTGATTATCTTCATTGTATTAGAATGTTCAAGAATTTTTATTATTACGTTGTTCTTTATTTAATTATTCAATTTTTTGTATATCACAGCTTTTAGTAATGATTTATTATGAATGTTCATGTTTATTTTTTCCAATTCTTTAAATTATACATTCTTTCCATATTATAGTTATCACGTTGATTCTGATCGACTACACAATTATTTCCTTAAATCTTAGTTTGAAAATAGTGTGCATTGAGACCAACTTCAGAAAATACTTCCTTGATCGTACACATTATCTTGGGCCCAGTAACAAACTCCACAAGTTACGATGATCCATGGTTTTCTTTTTATATGCATGGTAACTCTGCTTAGTATTTTGAGATATGGGTAATAAACCACTATAAGTATTTAGGATAAAAAAGAGAAAGACAGAATAAAATATAAAATGGGTACAAGGATAAAACGCAGCTTACTATTACAGACACGGCAACATCCAACCGCTGGGACAGTCATGGGAACATACTAACTCAGCGTTCACTACACCATTGTTTCCCAACCTGTGGTCCGCAAACCAAAACTTTTCCATAATGGCGGGTTTCAAGGTTAAGTATTGTAGCATTGTAATAAAAATAATTATTATTAGACTATTATTATTTTTAAATTAAATTAAACCCTATATTGCCCCTTGTTGCACATGTGTAACATTGGGAATTTATTAACTTATTTCCACAATAAATTAATATGTACCGCGAATGCCTGATTTACAGTTATGTAACTTATAAGCCGTAACTAGAGAAACTTTAGGTTTTAACCTAAAAGGGTTAAGTTAATTTATGGTTATATTATTTTGAGTCTGTTTACCTTACCTCAATATTAATGTTGATTTGTTCTTGAGAAGTTTAATATTAAAGTAGCACTGAAAAATAACCACAGTTTAAATAAACTAATTAAAACCAACAAAAATGAAAAAAACTGATAAAAAATCAGGAATATATCAAATTGAATGTACGGGTTGTGAAAAGATACATATAGGAAAAACAAAAAGAAACCTACAAATTAGAACCAAAGAACACATAAGAAATGTTAAAAATGGGGAAATAGAAAAATCTGCACTTGCTGCTCATGTTTGGTCTGAGAAATATAATATAAATTCGGACACTAAATTATTAAAATAATTAGAAAATACAAAAGAGCTGACTCTTTGGGAAAAAGTCTTTATTCAGAAGAACAAAAACAGATAATATAACGTAGGCTCCAATTAACAAATTTAGCCTGGGTAATCTTCTGTTAACTAATAATAAATTTAATACCCCAGACAACAA
Organism: Diploptera punctata; assembly: GCA_030220185.1. NCBI lineage: Eukaryota > Metazoa > Arthropoda > Insecta > Blattodea > Blaberidae > Diploptera > Diploptera punctata. The sequence continues at coordinate 2,070,742 of JASPKZ010009372.1, read as the reverse complement.
AAAATCTGGAATTTATCAAATTGATTGCAAAAGGATATATGTAGGAAAAACAAAAAGGAACTTGGAAACTCGTAAAAAAGAACACTTCAGAAACATAAAGAATGGAGAAATTGAAAAATCAGCTATAGCAGCACATAGTTTATTAGAGCATCATAGAATTGAAAAAGAAGCAAAACTTTTGAAACATCTATCCAAACCTTTGGATTTAACAGTTTGGGAAAACATGTATATATTCAAAAAAACCATACTAGAACCATGAACTTTGAGATTCCAGATGAACCGAGCTTGATTACAAAGTTCTTCAAAAATATAACAGATGGCAGTTTAGAAAATGATTCATTCAAAAGAACACTAGATGGCAGTTTAGAAAATAATTCCTTCAAAAGAACACCAGATTGCAGTTTGAATAATTACCAGCAAAAGAAAATAATTGACAGTCGTGAAAACAGCTGACGATCGTGACACTGCAGTGCTGTGTTTAAAAAAACATAGAAGTATGAGGTAAGAAGAAATCACGATTAATTTAATTCTTATGAATTGAATATGCTGAGGATGATTGATATCCAATCGAAACATGTTTAAGAACAAATCAACATTAATATTGAGGTAAGATAAACAGACTCAAAATAATATAATTAAAAGAATCTCAAAATACACTGCTCAAAACAATTAGAGGAACACTATGAAATATGCAAATATATTTTCATTGGATAAAGGTACAAACATGAAATTAATAAAGTACATTATTTGTGGTTATTTATTTATTTATTTATTGCTCATGTCAGTAAAAACAAATGAATAACGCTGACAATTAACTTTTCAAATAATTCCACTATGTAAGCAATTGAATCTTGTTCTTATTTTTCAAAGTTAAACACTCGTTATATAGAGTTAGTATCGTGTATCTCCCATTCCTCCTTCAGAGCATCTCCAAGTTGCTGCAGAGTTTGTGGAACTTAATGTCGGTTCCTGACCTTCCTGTCTAGAAGATCCCACAAGTGTTCAATAGGGTTGAGGTCTGGGCTGACCGCTGGCCACTCCATTACCTCAATTTCATTCCTCCTCAGGAAATCCCTGGTGACAGATGCAGAATGTGCCCTGGAATTATCCTCCATAAACAGAAATCCAGGGCCTACTCCAATGGCAGCAGGTACTACATGCTCTTCCAGAACGTGCTCGATATACCGGACAGCATTCAGTCGCTGGGGAACAAGTACAAGGTCTGTACGATTGTTGTACATAACTCCGGCCCACACCATTATGGAACCTCCTCTGAATCTATCAATTTCCTGTACAGCCTCTGCAGAAAATCTTTCTCCTGGCCATCCCCACACCCTCAATCGACCATCACAACGTGTAAGACGATACCTAGATTCGTCCGAGAAGAGCACAGACTCCCACTGGTTCAGGCTCCAATCACCATGGTTTTCAGCATACGTACGTCTTGCTGCCTTATGCCCATTTGTTAAGCGTGGTTTTTAACGGGCCTTTTTGGACGAACATTCTCTTTCCTTAATCTGTTCCTTATGGTTTGGTCTGAAACCCGGATTCCGGAAGCCATATGAAGGTCATTCTGCAGGTCTTTTGTAGTTTTTGTACGCTTGTCGAAGAGCAGAAAGAACAACGTATCTGTCATCCTGGGGGCTTGTTTTAAATTTACGGCCCTGGCCACGACTTCTACAATACTGACCTGTCTCTCTGTGCCTGTTGCGTAACCTGGACACCACGGAAGGAGAAACCCCAAGCTCTCTAGCCACTTGTCGCAGAGATTGACCTTGTCGTAAAAGATGTAGAGCATGATACACTTCAAACTCATTTAAATGCCTCATTTTGTCAGAGACTTCAATAAACAAGGCAATAATCAACATTCGTCACTATAGCAACATCAGGAAGCTTACCAATTAGAAGCGGCCAGTGCCTTCCAAAATAAAAAAATTCTCTATATTTGTTATTTGAGGTAATTTATCTGTATTTAGGCCATGGATCTTTAAAATTTGTATCCAATGATAAAATTAATAATTAAATTTACATATTGTCCAACTTTCAGCATCACAGCTTTAAAACACAATTACTTATTCAATTTATTACAAGTGTTCCTCTAATTGTTTTGAGCAGTGTATTACTTCCTAAAATAAAACATTAATTTAAGGTTATTAAACCTTTTGCTTGGAATTATATTTTATGCATGTCTGCTGTATGTATATTTAAAACTCAGTGGTTCACCCAACTCAGATCACTGTGGAAGGGGTGCATGAGTCGAAAAAGGTTGAAAACCGCTGCACTACACTATCGAACAACAAATATGCCAACACTTATGTCTTGATCCATACTTTTGTTTTTCAGAGTATTGCTGCTATTGTTAAATAATCTGAATGTAGAAGTTATATTTCTTGGCAGATTGAGTTCAGTTATAATCAGTCAGTGAATGTGTGATAGCCAAAGGTTGTTTTAACATTAGAGGAAAACAGGAAACTGATTCTCGAAATTGAGAAAGAAATTTCTACAAGGAAACTCACTAAAATTTTCAAATCCAGCAGAATAACATGTACTATAGACTTAAAATGCATATGCAATATATCTCATGTAGTTATACATGCATCAAGCATAAAATTTAATGTTTTCACAATTATATTAAATGACACATGGGAGATTTTCAAGAAAATAAAATATTGAATTATCTAACAATAGCTAATCAAATATAATAAGTGAAAGTTACCTGAAAGAGATAAGATTTCACTCGTGCTGGATCCATCATATTTCCATCTAGAGTATCAATATATTTCTTTAAATCCATATGAAGGTATTCAAATATTAAATATAAACGTGATTCCTCCATCAAAACATTTTGAAGGCTGTAACAAAAGCACTTTTATTAAAGATAGAAATTAATCCTTAATTTTTACATGTATGTATAAAACGTATCAAATTACATAATGGGAAAATTAAAGAAAATTGAAAAATCTGAGGAAAAAAAAAAAGTAGATGGATTATCATAAGTAATGCCACGAGTGATTTCCAAATTATCGATAAATTCACGACTCACGAAGTGAGGAGTGAATTTATCTAGAGAATTTGAAAATCAAGAGTGGCATTTGTTAGGACTATTTAACGAATAAAATTAAGCTGTTTACTCACAAATCATTATTTAACTATAGTTATTTTAAATATTTATATATTTAATGTAAATGGCGATGTTTGAAAACAAATGAGAAACGATAGGTACGCTTCTACTGCTTCTTTTGTTTATCACTGCAACCAGATCATACTATTTATTGCCAAAGGAACGCAATATTGTAAGGAGGAGCTTTCTTCAATATGGTAATTATAACACTGATAAATATTTGGTTGTAAAACAGAAATCATTGAAACATGATTGGTCATTGACTCCCATTTGGGGCATGAGTTAAATAGTCATGCAAATTGAACAAGGAAAAAACTTCATGGAACAGATAGAAACATCTGAAATGGATAAAAACAATTATGAATGCATTTTATTCTAGTTAAAAATGAATGAATGAATTAATTGAAATAAACAATAAATAAGAAAGTCCACTTCGAGTGAGTATTAGAGATTGTCTTTTTCTCGCTGTGAAGCTTGTGTGGATTATCATTAAGGATCCTTTTAAGTGTTCAATACCACTTCTCTATATTATTTATGTTTATTTTATAAGTCTACAAGTCCAACCTTGATTAACACGTGCCACTCTTACATAGTTTGTCTCATTCTCGTTACCTTATAAAATGATTTGATAAAACTTACATGAACACTAAGTAGGATAATAACTGGACCTTTACAAACAAGAATTAACAAATACTTTGATTTATTTAACATATGTAGGAAATAACACTACGAGGTTTCTTTTAATGATTTGAATGGAGTTGGAATGTAATGACAATGTCTTGCAAAAGCGACTAAAACTGGTCTGCATAAAAATCAAGAAATATGAGGAGTCATATTGATTAAATATTTTGATGTTATATTTAAATATTAATACTTTCCAATACTGAACAACATATGATTAGAGAATTGTATATGTGGAAAGAAATGTTAACACTTATATCATATCTTTAATTGTGTAATGGACAGCATACTGGTGTGTAGAACCAGAGGTCCAGAGTTCAAGTCCCAGTTGTAGTGTTAATTTTTCTTTTCAATATAATATTGTCAATTTTATCAGTATTTATGATGTTTTTATTATTGATTTAACATTTCTCACTGAAAGATAAATTATATTTGAAGAGAAAAATTTTCGCCTAGACCGAGACACGAACCCGGGACCTTTGGCTTGCCGGGCCAAATGCTCTACCGACTGAGCTACCGAGGCGAGTTACGATCTAAATGCAAATCTTTCTCTTATATACGTTGTAATTCCCTCTCGCCAAATGCTTTTGAAACCATTGCTTCTATCTTTGCAAATGGCGAGAGGGGATTACAACGTAAATAAGAGAAAAATTTGCATCTAGATCGTAACTCACCTTAGTAGCTCAGTTGGTAGAGCATTTGGCCCGGCAAGCCAAAGGTTCCGGGTTCGAATCTCGATCTAGGCGAAAATTTTTCTCTTCAAATATAATTTATCAGTATTTATTATAACTCTGCCAACTGCTATGGTCTAGAGGTAGCGTGCTGCCCTGTCATGCAGAGGACCTGGGTTTGATGAAAATGCTAAGATTGCAGTGAAAACCTGCCCTTGGGCAGAACACTAAGAATAGAATAGATAATAATTTTATTAATGTTTTTTGTATACTGGTTTAATTTATAACTAAAAGTAATCACAAAAACATACCCCATGAAATATTTATAGAAAAATGCCAAATTTTTAAAAGATATTGTTGTAAATAGATATTTTATTTAGCTAATTCATATTAAAACAGATTTTATTTAGTTATTTTATATTTAAAACAGATGTTGAAATATGGAGAGACAGGAAATATGAATAATGACATTTGAGGGCAAGTTATGTAGGATATCTAACTATTTAACAGTATATTTCTAATTAATAATAGCTAGCTATATGTAGCTTGTTGATATACAGAGGTAGAATCAGAGAGAAAGCTAAACTGTGGATAGTATAAAAGTACCAGAGACTTAGGACACTGCGTCATTTCCACTCTGAAGTTTCATCATGAGGTAATCCTGCACCATTTTTCTTAACAAGTTTTTATGCTTTAATATGAGTCAAATAGTTCAATCTTCAAGGATTAATTAATAAGAATTAAATTAATCATGATTAATTAATACTTTAATATTATGGATTAGAATTAAGTTAATTGAGAATAATGATATCCTCAAGGTTAGGTCGTAATGGGCTTGGTTCCCACCAAAGTCCTCTTGCTATCTTTCTCTCTTGTTCTGCCCTTAGGAAACCGCATAGATTAGTTAGAGTAAGTTTTAGGTTAATAGATTTTGTACTAATTTACTAAAGAGTGAAAATATAGTCATTAATATTTAATTATTTATTTCCATGTGCCACGACTACCCTTTGCCATTTTCCAGCCTCATTCAGCTCGGCAGATCCCACATCCATAATTGTCACCACATTACCATCCTTGGAAAAAAACTGCAAATTTCATTTAAGCCCTTTTGGAAAAGCCCTTAAATTACAATAGATATTTAATTTAGAGCAGTATTTCCTATAGTAGCATATTTTAAAAGAGATTGAGAAGTTCATCTACATCCTATTTGAAGAGAAAAATTATACGCTCAGACCAGGACATGAACCCGGGACCCTTGGTTCTCTAGACCAAGTGCTCTACCACCATCATTGAGATGTATGAAATTAATAATAAAAACATCATCTACATCCTCTTCGATCCAAATCCCAACCTTAACCTGCTTTTACAAGTGAAGCTCTGGGGACTGAGTATTGGCAATATAACCATGACATTAAGTGCAGAGGAAATGCTGCATAGATGGGAACCCACCAAACGTACCTCTCTGGGCCAGCAACCTGTATATAAAATAAGAACAGTAAAGCCTCATACCTAGGAACAATATTTACAAATAGGAATGAGATATACAAAGAAATTAAACATAAGCTCAATTCTGGAAATAATAATAAGTAAAAGGTTCACCCGAGTGGGCATTGATTATATTTAATCCTTGCTATATTCGTTCAGTGTTTTTGTGTTCTTTGGGCACTTCTGTACGTGGTACCGTTCGTATCTGTGACCACACAAAGCACATATACATTTTTCATTTGGGTCGTGGTACTTCTTGTTTTCACACACTTTGTGATGAAAACCGTGCACTGCATAACGTGTCACAACATGTCGCTGGTCCTGGTTAGCTTTTGTCCAATTCCTCTCTATCATGGCTCCCGTAGCATAGAAATCAAGGTCTATCTCCCTCTTCTTCAATTTGCTTCGGTGTACGAGTTCTGTGTAGGGGCCGGTAGTAGGTAGAAGGTGTTCATCCTCAGATCTTCTGCATAGAACGACTCTCTTGCAAGTTCATATACAAGTCTCGACGGGGTTGTTTTCCCCACCCTTAGAACCACTTTAAGGAAACGTGCCTTAACCTTCTCTATCCTTTCGAGATCGCTAAGTGATGTTTCTCCCATATAATGTCTATGCCGTATGTTATGATTGGAGATATCGTTGTATCGAATAATGTCATGGCCGTGGGTAGTGACAGTCGGGCTAGATTTTTTATGCTGTAGATTGCTCTTGTGGCTGCTGCTGTTTTCTCTTGTATATGTTGGTTGAATGATCGTAATGTTGTTTGGAGTGTCATGCCTAGGTATGTGAATTTGTTGACTGTCTTTAGTGTTTCGTCATTCAGCATTAGGATATCTTCTTATATGGCTCTTCCTCCTCTTCTAAATGTTAGTTGGACTGTCTTTTCTGGGTTGATGGTGAGTTTGTTTTTGTCGACTCATTGTTCTAGTTCCTGTAGTGCCGCTTGCAATTCTGTTTTGTTTGGACTTCCTAGTATCATATCATCCGCGTACATGATCAATGTCGTTTCCTGCATATTTTTCAGTATGTCGGTGATATCGGACGTTACTGCATTGAAAAGAAGTGGGCTCATAGGATCCCCTTGTAGGACACCATTGGTCTGATGGATTGCGTTTGATGTGTCTATGCCATCATCGATTTCGACGAGGTTGTATGCCAGGATGTTTTCTATTATGTTACTGAGCGGATGAGTTTCCCCTATCATATGCTTGAGCTTGGTGATTAGTTTGCATCGGTCTATCAGGTCGAAAGCCTTTTTGTAGTCTATGAAGACTGCATGGAATTTGCCTTTTGGTCTCCGTAATGCTGTTTCTATCTCATCCATCAGGCACTTAATTGCATGTTGAGTGCTCCTTCCTCTCATAAAGCCTAACTGGCATTCTGGTATATATCCAGCAAGTTCTACCTCTAGTCTGTGAGCCAAGATCCTTGTGAAGATTTTGAATAAGTTGTTTTCTAATGCGATACCTCGGTAGGAGTCTAGGTCTTCCCTGTCTCCTTTGCCTTTGTACAGCAGTTTGATTTTTGCTGTTCTCCAACTATTTGGGATTGTCCCTGTGTGTATACATTCATTAAGAAGTAGGGTCCAGAAGGGTAATAATAGGTCTTGTGCGACTTTCAAGTGTTCGGCTTGTATGTTGTCAGGCCCTGGGGCTTTCTTGTTTTTCATTGAGATCACTGCCTTCTGGATTTCCTCTGATGTTATTTGAAGAGTGTATTCATTTCTGTGATCTTGGATGTTGGTGGTATAGGCTTCCTGGGTGTTCATTTTATTCAGGATACTGTTGAAGTATTTTTCCCATGTTGTTATGGGTATCTGTCTTGGTTGTGCCACAGGTTTTCTATTTCTCAATGCCAAGAAGGGGTTCTGTTTAGCTTCTTCTGCTATTTTCTTGGCTTCTTGCTCTAAGAACTCCGTTTTCTTTTCTTTTAGAAGAAGTTTGTATGTCTTTCTTTTTTCTGCGTAGTGTCTTAGGTTCTGGAAATGCATGTTATTATACATTTCAGGGACTCTTGTCCACCTGGGTTCTCTATAAATAAATAAAAACTGAAAATACATAAAACAGTAAAACTACACAATAAAAAGTGCAGTCGTCTTATTGGATGATATTCGATGTATTGTGTACTCTAACTTTATCAATCCCCCTGATCGAATCTCATATTTATCTCAATCTACAATGGCATAAGAGTCCAATGTTGGACCTTAGCCTCTCCTTTCTTAAGAGTTACTACACCATTTTTTTATGTTATACTTAGTTTAACATGTTCCAGTCCTGGAACAAATTAATTTTTTCTTAAAAAAATAAGTTAGCTAGACCAAGTTAATTTAGTTATGATTCTTTTTCTACAGATGTCATGAATGGTATGGGTCAATATACCGACTCAATAAGACATCTAGTAGGCACTAAGGTATTGCTAGAATGATGAAGGTCTATAAATTTTGCTTAGAAGCCTCTTTATTCAGGTTTAAAGTATCTCATGTTTATATTGTTACTCAAGTATGGTTATGAAAGAGGATGATAGATATCCTGAGAATATTTGAAAGAAAAATTATAAGAAGGACTTACGGACCAATCAGTGAGAATGAGGTGTGGAGAGGAAGACAATACAGAGATTGAACAAATAATGGGAGGAGAAGATATTGTGAGATATGTAAAGTCTTTATGGCTAGGATGGTTTGGTCATGTAGAGAGAATGGAGAACAATAGGATATGCAATATTATGGGGATAAAAGAATAAGGAGACCGAGAAAGAAGTGGCTCCAAGATGTAGATCAGGACTTGGGAAAACTACAGATAAGAGGATGGAGAAAATTGGCACAGCAAAGAGAGGAATGGAAGAAGGTTGTGAAGGAGGTCAAAACTCTTCAAGGGCTGTAGAACTGAAGAATAATTAAGTACATTAAACTAATGTTGGGAAGTAAACATTATGAGGTATAATCACTGAACATTATTTTTTGACAGCTCACCTCATAAATACCATGTTTTTCACGATATTGCAGTTTCAAACGAAATCACGTTCATCTTCAGCCAACCCGACTGATGAACGTGATTTCATTTGAAACTACAGTATTGTGAAAAACATATATTTATGAGGTGAGTTGTCAATAAATATTCTCCGATGAATTTCAATAAGTACGTACATTTATATTGTTATCAATCCTGGCCTACCACAAACCAATGAGTCATTAATTGCCACTGAAACTCATTATCTTATATAATAAAATCGTCAATAGAAGCCCTACTGGCTTTATAAAGTAGTGTTAAATTCCCAATAAATGTCTTCTTAACTAAGAAGCTGCCATTTGCAAAGATAGAAGCTACGGTTTCAAGCATTTGGCACGAGGGAATTACAACATATATAAGAAAAAAATTTGCATATAGATCGCAACTCGCCTCGATAGCTCAGTTGGTAGAGCACTTGGCCCAGAAAGTCAAGGGTCCCGGGTTCGAGTCTCGGTCTAGGCAAAAATTTTTCTCTTCAAATATTCAAAAAGATCTTATATAATGTTCATGTAAGTAACATCAACATTTGTATTATAAAGGAGAATGAGAGAGTGAGTCAAATTATATAAAACTGCCAAAGCACTTCAATGGCTTTATAGTTCAGAAAACACATTTTTTTCAAGAATAGGCTTTACACTGAAAATACTTGAAAGATAATAAAAAATGTTATTTATTTATTTAATGAGTTACTACTAGATTTTGTAGTGTGCATTCACAAATGCATAAAGAAACTTCCGCCAGATGGTGGACAAGTCTGTGAAATCGGTATGACCAACCTTTTGCAATAACCCAAACATGTTTATAAGAAATGGGTGTACACTAACCTGCCCTTTCATAACTTTACAGAATAAATCACATGCATATTATTTAACAAACTATTAAGTAAAACTGGTGTACACTAACTTGTTCCATCGGAACCTAACAAAATGAAGTGAATGAACATCCATTCCTTAAAATATGTTTTGGAATTAATAGCAAATGTTGACCATACCGATTTTACATTTATGTCCTCCCATCTGGCAGAAATTTTATTAAGATATGTATTCAAGAATCAAGCTCTCTAGGCCATGCCATCTCCGTCTTCCGTAAGCTGAGGATATCATCTTTCAACTGTTCCTGGAATTTTTTAAAAATAAATATCTTGTTAGCACATGATGTTGAATAGAGTGAGCCAGTTAGAGTAGGTTCTGCATGACCCACATAATTAACAATGGAGAGACGGTCTGAGAGTCACTCTTTGCGTAAAGTTTGGTTCTTGAATACCGGCCTAAATGCATGCACAATATGATCCTGGAGAACTTCAAAAAATCATTGATAGAAAAACTTGCATTTATAGATAAATATTTAATAGTTATAAATTTTTTAAAGAATCGTTGCACAATGTTTAAAATACTATGAAATGTTAGGAAAAATGGAAAAAGTTAATGTTGTATACAAAAGCATAGAATGTTATTCGAACGTTGAACCTTAAATGTTATTAAAATGGAACTAATTCTACAATTTGACAAAATTTGTGTGAGGTATTTTAAACTTGTCACATGTTGGAAACTTGAGCCCCAAGGTTATGAATTGCCATTAGATTTAAAAAATCTTAAGACTAAACACAAACTATACGATTACTGGAGAAACCACACTTTACGTCTCACTATTGATTTTTCCAAGTCCTGCAGAATAGTAGTGCGTATGTCCAAGGGTTATGAACTTACTCCATAGATAGCAGGACTATCTGCGCAGTTGGTATGACCAACCTTCACAATAGCCTAAATTCCCAAACATGCTTTAAAATGGATGTACAGTAACTCGTAATTTATATATTAATAAAGTAAATAATTCACATTTCACGTACATAACTACTTAACAATTGTAAAAAATCTTTTAAGAATCATCAGACAATGTTAAAATAGTAAGAAATGTTGGTAGAAAAATCTCATAGTGATTTTGGCTGAGGTCTACAATTTGTCAATCACACTTTTCCATACAACATTCTTATGCAACTGTTGCACTCAACACTTCTACCATTTGTAATAACGATTCATACTATTTTAAACACTTTCAGACAATTCTACAAACATTCCTTACGACTTTTAAATAATTATATAATTATGCGAATATTGTCAATCTAGTTCTACAGATGCGCAGATGCTTAATGTGACTTTTGCTAGATGGCTCTCCAATCGGTGTTACCAACATTTGCAATTAATTCCAAACCATATTTCAAGAAACTGACGCCGGCCGTGAAAGCCTACAGTTATACATGACTTCATTTTGTTAGATTCTGATGGGACAAGTTAGTACACGTAATATTAGTCCTAATATGCATGTAACTTGTTTTGTTAGTTGGGAAATGGGAAGTTAGTTTACGTCCATTTTTTAATGAAGCATAATCTTTTACTCAGCCTCTCCTAAATTAAGAAATCAAAATAATTAATTAATCAGGACGAGTATTATCATACATCACTATAGGACAAAATAATCATCGGAGATATACGAAATGTATATGCAATCGAATCGGGAGAACATGAGGGATTTGATTTTTATATAATTAAGTAAAAATTAATTTAATTTAAAGAAGTTGATAGAATCTCGGATATCAGTTAGTTATTACGAAAATCATTTAGCAAGTACAACGTACTGCTATTGTCATGTGACAGATACTTGAAGCAGTGACAAAAGGGTTAAAATTTTAGAAATTCGTTGTACTAGCAGATTATTAGACGTTTCTTTGCAGACCAGCAATCCAAAATCTTAAACCAAGCTTCGCTGAAAGGTTAAGAACAAAGAATTGATATAGGGTTTGGAAACTACAGCGTGAAGTAAACAACTCTTTATAAGGAACCAGACATGATGCTTGAACGCCAAGCTAGCAAACAAGCAGGAAATAGGCCACTGACCTAAACAAAATTATATAACAAACTTAGATCGGAATTCCCCAGAGTACAAATTTATGGTAAAACTGTAGGATAAAGTATACTTACCGTCGCAAATAAATTTTTCTAAGTTCTATAGAATCGCAGTGCACATGTGCTAGTGCTCCATCAGTTGGCGATATATATGTATGTGAAATCAGTATGACCAGCATTGATACAAAATTCCCAGAACTTGTCTAAATATGTATAGTTAACACAAAATGAACTAGTGGAAATATGATTTTACGTGGTAACCGTCCGACATTTTGAATTTTTCATAGAATAACAGATATGAAGAGGTAATTTATTTTACGTATCAAATCACATTTAAAAAGCAAGGAACCTAAAAGCTAACCAAACCTAAATCAATTACTGTAACACAAATCAATTACTCTAACGTAGGTGAAATCCAGGGAACGTGGAATCACATTTAAAAAGCAAGGAACCTAAAAGCTAATCAAACCTAAATCAATTACTGTAACACAAATCAATTACTCTAACTTAGGTGAAATCCAGGGAACGTGGAATCACATTTAAAAAGCAAGGAACCTAAAAGCTAACCAAACCTAAATCAATTACTGTAACACAAATCAATTACTCAAACTTAGGTGAAATCCAGGGATCGTGGAAGTGATGTTGGCAACATCTGGAGTATTTTGGGTTGTCGATGGTGGCAACGTTGGAACAACATAGGAACAGGAGGGAAAATAGCAGAAAGTAGCAACTAAGCAATGTAGGTCGATCATGTTTTACGTAAATATATATATAAAAAAAAAGATTGTTGCATCATTGGAAGATGTTTAAAACGTGTTTAAAAGTGTTACAAAATGTTTTAAACGTGTTTAAAAGTGTTTAGTGCAACACTGGCATAAGAAATTAAATTGAATTTTTTTTGCGACGTTTAATATACAACACCCAAACTGTATTTTAGAATGGGCGTATTCAGCCAGAAAACTAGGTGGATTGTTGTCCAATCAAAAGATGGCGATCCCTTAGGCATAAGGAATCATTGTCAGCCAATATAGTAAAGGGTTATATCACGACAAGGTAATGACCTCATGACGACATGATTACAGGGAGAGGGTAAACAAAGTTTTCCTTATATCTAACTAAATTATGTTAAATTAGTTCTTCGTAGCTCACCGAGACCGGATTCGGAAGACTCACCGATGTAGTTGTTAAACGGCTTAATGGCCATCAATTAGGAAATTAGCTGAAATGTAACTTCGGGAATTTCATACTTAGAAATAATTTGGTCGTGATAGACTCTCAAAGATTCCAGTCTGAACTAGGCACGTTCCTATGGTCAATACCTTGTCCAGTAATAAGTGATTTTAATCATACATGTAACCAGTGTCAACTTCGTTTAATAAATCATATTTATTAAAATTCATCTAGCATAGTCTTGCACCGGCCAGCTCCTTGCTATCCCTGAAGATAAAGAACCTCATCTCTGACGATTTTATTATTAATTTAACACTTCTCATTGAAGGATAAATTATATTTGAAGAGAAAAATTTTCGCCTAGACCGGGACTCGAACCCGGGACCCTTGGCTTTCCGGGCCAAGTGCTCTACCAACTGAGCTACCGAGGCGAGTTACGATCTAGACGCAAATTTTTCTCTTATGTACGTTGTAATTCCCTCGCGCCAAATGCTTGAAACCATAGCTTCTATCTTTATTACAACGTACATAAGAGAAAAATTTGCGTCTAGATCGTAACTCGCCTCGGTAGCTCAGTTGGTAGAGCACTTGGCCCGGAAAGCCAAGGGTCCCGGGTTCGAGTCCCGGTCTAGGCGAAAATTTTTCTCTTCAAATATAACCTCATCTCTACTTATTTCCAACCTGAGCAAACCCAAATTCTCACACATGGAGAAGTCCTTTCATACTCCTGGCGCTCAAACTTCCCTTACTAACCTATAACCCAAACAGAAGACGGAACCCCTAATAATTCCTCTTATATTAATAAACGTTTGGGAATTTTTCCCGACAATTCATAACTCTGATTTCAGAACAATCTAACAGAAGCTACATTAACCATTAGAGCACCTCACACATGTGCACTATGATTCAGTAGAACTTACAAGAATTCATGGAGTAAATGATTGACAAATTAAAGACTTTTTCCATGATTTTTTTCCTATAAAAGTTCAATCATTGAAATTGTTAAAAAAAAATTTAAATCATTATTAAATGGTGGGATATAATTTAAAAATAAAATTTAACAGGATTTATGAAGAAATTAAAAAAAAAAGTATTGGATAAAGTGGAGAACCGTCGCCACATGAATTCTTCTAAGTTCTACAGAATCGCAGTGCACATGCACGAGTTGCTGTATTGATTAATGTAGCTTCCGGTAGATGGCTCTGAAGTCAGCATTACCAACCTTCGGAAAAAAATTCACAAATGATAAAAAAAATTGACGTAAACTAACTTCCCATTTCCTAACCTAACAAAACAAATTACATGCATATTATTTAATAAACTATAAATTAATTTTACATACATCGACTTGTCCTATTGGAATCTAACAAAATGAAGCTAATTTCTTGAAATATGATTTGGAATTATTTTCAAATGTTGGTAATTCCAATTTGAGAGCCACCTAGTGGATGTCACATGAAGCATTTCCGCGTCTATAGAACTCAATTCATAATATTTGCATAATTTATAAATATTTTAAAATGGTTCCAAAATGTTTAAAATAGTACAAAGCGTTATTAGGATAATCTTTCCATTAAGCGCAGTGAGAATTTTTTCTAAGTCCCAGGCAGACACCACGCGTATGCGCTAACAAATACGAAGCGGCTTACTCTATGGAATATCGCAATGCAGCCAACATTATACATGCTATTTAACGAACCTAACACAATTTAAGTACCCTAACCTGTGAAAGACCAACCTAAAAGCTAACCTAATGCAATTTAAGCACTCTAACCTGTGAAAGAATGCAACCCCCAAAAATAAATAGTAAGTTCTCAAATTCTTAAGTACATACCCTATGTTGGCTGCACTGTTGTATAGAATATTCTTAAAAATCAATATGGCTGCCACATCTTCATGTTACGTATATAGTTATATATCATAGAAAAATATGTTCAAATAATCGTTAGAAAAAATTCATAAGAATGTTTGATGGAAAATTGTGTGGGTCTTAAAGCAAACCTCAGCCAAAGGTATTTTAAAATCACTGCACATAATGGAATCTTCAGCCTCTGCCACCTGGTGGAGGTTACAAGAAGCATTTGCACATGTGTGCTGTGATTCTGTAAAACTTACAAGAATTGATTGAGTGAATATCTTATTCTAAACTTTCCCCATGTAACCCCTAGCTTTTGCTTTTACAAATTCAACAAGCATTATATTTTACTCGCCATGAAAACGGGCTAGCAACCCACTTCAAGGTGTATGCTCGCAGTCCCAAGGATCAGGCCTCGGATGAAAGACGGAAACAAAATACGACAAACGCTAGGAAAAGGTCTACGATTTGGAAAAAGAAAAAAAAACATATTAAGAATTGCTACTTGGAATGTTATGTCTTGGTTTAAAAGGAAAGAAGAAATAATACAAGAAATAAAAGAAAAAAATATATAAAAATGTGTGCATTATCAGAAACAAAAAAGAAAGGAAAAGGTATGACATAAATTGATGATTATATATTTATATACAGTGGCCAACCAAAAGAAAATAGAGCACAATCTGGAGTAGGCATGTTGCTACACCAAATGTTTGAAGAAAGTATAGAAGATGTTAATAATATAAATGATAGAATTTTACATGTAAAAGTAAAGTTACAAAATAATTGATGATTTTATTATTAATTTAACACTTCTCATTGAAGGATAAATTATATTTGAAGAGAAAAATTTTTGCCTAGACCGGGACTCGAACCCGGGACCCTTGGCTTTCCGGGCCAAGTGCTCTACCAACAGAGCTACCGAGGCGAGTTACGATCTAGACGCAAATTTTTCTCTTATGTACATTGTAATTCCCTCGTGCCAAATGCTTGAAACCATAGCTTCTATCTTTGCAAATGGCGGCTTCTTAGTTAAGAAGACATTTATTGGGAATTTAACACTACGGGTTCGAGTCCCGGTCTAGGCGAAAATTTTTCTCTTCAAATATAATTTATCCTTCAATGAGAAGTGTTAAATAATAAAATCGTCAATAGAAGCCATACTGGCTATAAAGTAGTGTTAAATTCCCAATAAATGTCTTCTTAACTAAGAAGCCGCCATTTGCAAAGATAGAAGCTATGGTTTCAAGCATTTGGCACGAGGGAATTACAACGTACATAAGAGAAAAATTTGCGTCTAGATCGTAACTCGCCTCGGTAGCTCAGTTGGTAGAGCACTTGGCCCGGAAAGCCAAGGGTCCTGGGTTCAAGTCCCGGTCTAGGCAAAAATTTTTCTCTTCAAATATTACAAAATAATATTATACATTTTATAAGTATATACGCACCTGATATATCTAAACCTTTGCAACAAAGAGAAGCATTCTATGAAACTCTTCAAAATGTATCAAAAATAAACAATAGAGAAAAAATTATTATATTTGGAGACTTCAATGGAAGAATAGGGAAAAACTGTTTACCAGGCATTACACAAAGGTTTAATGAAGATGTCAGAATGAAAATGGAGATATGCTCATTACATTTGCTGCAACGAATGCTTTAAGAATTAATAATACATTTTTTGATCATCCAATGAAATATAAATATACCTTCCATAATAGCAGATCACAGGAGTCAGTAATTGACTATATTTTAACAAATAGAGAAATTAACTTTGATCAGATAATTGATGTCAGGACACTTAATTCCGCTGATATAGGAAGTGACCACAAATTAGTTTTATGCAAAATAAGAATACGATTGCCAAACATAAAGAAACGAAAGTCAACGTATATAACAAAATTTAATATTGAATCATTTATAAATGATAGCACAAGACAACTATACCAGCAAAGATTAAAGGAAAAACTACAACAAGTCCAAACGGATATACAAAATAGTGTAGATCAACAATGGCAACAAATAAAAGGCAGTATATTAAATGCAGCTAAGGAAGTAATAGGACTAAGACAAGTAAATGTAAACAGCAATAAGAAGAATACTCCATGGTTTGTACCTGAAATTAAGGAAATAGTCAAGAAGAAAAAGGAATCATATTTACAATTTTTTAAAAATAAAACCCCTGAATCTTGGAAAACATACACAACAGAGCGCAATATAGCAAATGCTAAAATTAGAAAAATTAAGCAAGATTATTGGGAAAAATATTCCAAAGATATGGAATATGATCTATATGGAGGCAACGAAAAATATGGAGAACATTAAAAAGAAATAAAATGGAAATTAGGGATAGTATACAAACAAACAAATTTACAATGCAAGAATGGAATAATTATTTCCAGGAATTATATAAACAAGAAGAAAATAATCAGGATGTTTATGAATATCAAAATCAAGATGAATTAATTGAAATAACAATAGATGAAGTAACTGACACAGTACGGAGATTGAAAAATCTAAAGGCTGCAGGTCCTGATACGATAACAAATGAAATGTTGAAATATGGAGGAATACAACTGATAAAGGAACTATAGAAGTTATTCTAAAAATCATAATAAGCGGTACCACCCCACTAGAATGGAAATCGAGTTTAACTATCCCAATATTTAAAAAGGGTGATAAAACTAAACCAAAAAATTATTGTGGAATTACATTACTTAATAGTTCTCTAAAAGTATTCACAAAAATATTAAACAATAAATGAACGACGACGACAAGGATGTCGGAAAAATAGATCCACATTAGATGCAATTTACATAGTTAAACAAATTGTGAAAAAATCATGGGAATTCAATAAACAGTATTCTTATGTTTCATAGAAATGAAAAAAGCTTTTGATAGAGTACAGCTTGAAGATGTATATATCTTGAGAGAGAATGAAATTCCTAATGAACTGATTACAGCAATAATATCAATTAACACACACTGCAAAACAGTAATCAAAGTAAAAGAACAGCAAACTGAAGAAATAACTCTCACAAAGGGCATCAGGCAAGGTGACTTTTAAGTCCATTCTTATTTAATATTATAATGGATAAAATTATTGAAAACATACCACCACGTTTTGGTTATAAAATGAGAAACACTAGATTTCACTTGATATGTTACGCAGATGATGATCGTTCTCCTTTCAGAATCTGAAGATAATTTACAAAGATCTTTACATCAATTTAATATAAATGCCAGAAAATACAATATGGAAATTAACACGAATAAGACAAAATGCTTAACAATATCAAAAGAACCAATAAGATGCAAATTAGAAGTGGAAAGAAAAAATATAGAACCAGTATCAGAATTTAATTATTTAGGTGTATTAATAACAAATACTAAAAATTTAATAAAAGAAGTAAAGAAACAAGCTGATAAAGCAGCACAAATATCAGGGTAGGCCTATATGAAATATTTAATTTGGCGCAACAAACATATGTCAATAGAAAGCAAAACCCGCATATACAAAACGCTAGTTCGACCAGTTATCGTATATGGAGCAGAAACTAGGGCTGACACAACAAAAACTAAACAAATAATAAGCACATGCAAAATGAAAATCTTAAGAACTATTATGGGGAAAACATTATTTGATAAAATACACAACACAGAAATTAGGGACAAATGCCAGGTGAGGTACATTATTTGCCGATCACAATTCTACACTTACATTCTTATGCCACTGATGCACTAAACACTTGTAAACACGTTTTGTACTGTTGTAAACATTTTGCAACGATCTTCAAGCTTTCTTTACAACTTTTTATGGATATGCTACACTTCGGGTAGCACGAAAATTTTTCGAAGTTCTATAGAATCGCAGTGCACATGCGCTAGTGTTCTAATTATCCCAGGTAGATAAATGCAACCTCCAGCAGTTGGCGGTATATGTATGAGAAATCAGTATGACCAACATTGACACAAAATTCGCAGAACTTGTCTAAAAATGTATAATTAACACGAAATGAACTAGTGGAAATATGATTATACGTAGTAACCGTCCGATATTCTGAATTTTTCATAGAATAACAGATATGAAGAGGTAATTTATTTTATGTATCAAATCACATTTAAAAAGCAAGGAACCTAAAAGCTAACCAAACCTAAATCAATTACTGTAACACAAATCAATTACTCTAACGTAGGTGAAATCCAGGGAACGTGGAAATGGTTGGCAACATCTGGAGTATTTTGGGTTGTTGATGGTGGCAACGCTGGAACAACATAGGAAGAGGAGGGAAAATAGCAGTAAGCAATGTAGCACGACCATGTTTTACGTAAATATATAAATATGAAAAAAAAAGATTGTTGCAACTTTGGAAGATGTTTAAAATGTGTTTAAAAGTGTTGCAAAATGTTTTAAACGTGTTTAGTGCATCAGTGGAATAAGATATTAAATTGAAAAATTTTTGCGACCTGAAGTGTACAACATATTTATATATTTACGTAAAACATGATCGTGGATACATTACTTACTTGCTACTTTCCCATGTTGTTCCAACATTGCCACCATCAACCACCCAAAAAACTCCAGAAGTTGCCAACATCAACAACCGAATAATACGCATGTAAATTGTTTTGTTAGGTTAGGAAATGGGAAGTTGGTTTACGTCCATTTTTTTTTTGCATTTGGGAATAAATAATATGCATGTAAATTGTTTTTTTTGGTAAGGAAATGGCAAGTTAGTTTACGTCCATTTTTTTTAGCATTTAGAAATTTATTCCCAAAGTTGGTAACACTGACTGCAGAGCCATCTACCAGAGGCTACATTAACCATTACAGCAACTCCCGCATGCGATTCTGTAGAAAAATTCGTGTCCCAAATGCCATATTCAAGACACAACCAAATTTATTATAGATAGACGGAAATATTGGAAGGGTCATGTAGAGAGAATGGAAGAAAACCGGCTTGCAAAAAAGAGCGGAAAAAGTCGGTTATATGTCTCAGACGAATTCTTCTAAGTTCCACAGAATCGCAGTGCGCATGCGCGAGTTGCTGTAATGGTTAATATAGCGCCTCTGGTAGATGGCACTGCAGTCGGCATTACCAACTTTGGGAATAAATTTCCAAATGAAAAAAAAAAAAATGGATGTGGTCGGTTTTATGTCTCTCACATTTCTACACTTACATTCTTATGCCACTGATACACTAAACACTTGTAAACACGTTTTGTACTGTTTTAAACATTTTGCAACGATCTTCAAGCTTTCTTCACAATATTTTATATTTATATATTTACGTAAAACATGATCGTGGATACATTACTTCCTTGCTACTTTCCCATGTTGTTCCAACGTTGCCACTATTTGAAAATAATTTCAAACCACATTTAGTGTTAGTGTATGTAAAATTAGTTTATAGTTCATTAAATAGTACACATGTAAATTGCTTTGTTACATTAGGAAATGGGAAGTTGGTTTACATCCATTTTCAAGCATTTGGGAAGAAATAATATGCATGTAAATTGTTTTCTTTAGTTAGAAACTGGCAAGTTAGTTAACGTCCATTTTTTTTTTTTGCATTTGGAAATTTATTCCCAAAGTTGGTAACGCCGACTGCAGAGCCATCTACCGGAGTCTATATTAACCATTACAGCAACTCGTGCATGCGCGCTACGATTCTGTGGAAATTAGAAGAATTCCTGAGAGACATAAAACCGACTTTTTCCTGGACGTTAACTAACTTACCATTTTCTAACTAAAGAGAACAATTTACATGCATATTATTTATTCCCAAATACTTAAAAAAATGGATGTAAACCAACTTCCCATTTCCTAACGTAACAAAGCAATTTACATGCGTACTATTTAATGAACTATAAACTAATTTTACGTACACTAACACTAAATATGGTTTGAAATTATTTTCAAATGGTGGCAACATTGGAAGAACATGGGAAAGTAATGTATCCACGATCATGTTTTACGTAAATATATAAATATAAAATATTGTAAAGAAAGCTTGAAGATCATTGGAAAATGTTTAAAACAGTACAAAACGTGTTTACAAGTGTTTAGTGCATCAATGGCATAAGAGTGTAAGTGTAGAATTGTGAGAGACATAAAACCTACCACATCCAAAAGAGCTAAAGAAGATAGACTAATGGACGGGAGAAGAACAAGAGGAAGACCAGCCAGAGATGGATAGACAGTGAATGCACATCCAATACGTCTTCCTCCGAGGAGTGATTTTGGAAATAAAGAGGATGAAAATCCTACAAATTAAGTTTAAGAAGAGAATAAGAAGATTATATTTTACCGAACAATATTTGGATGTTGTAACTCCTTAAGAAGCGAAATTTCTCTTAATGCAGTTGAAGGAATTCCTTCTTCATTTTCACTTTCTAATCTTATCTTCTTCATAGCCACTAGTTCTCCTGTACTGACATTTCTCGCTTTATAAACGACTCCGTAAGTTCCTGAAATAAATATTATTTATGTACTGTTTGTAATGTAATGAAGAGGATGTTTTCAAAATACAGCAGCAAGTCATAAATTAATACATCAATCGGAAATTAGTTAACTCCAAAATTCACACATATCCTATATTTTCAATTTTTATACAGCGTTCCAAATTATCTATAAAACAAAGTAAATGTTTAGGAAATCAGAAACTCAAAACTCACCTTCCCCTATTTTTTCGACTTTCACATAATCTTCCATTCTTAACAAGTTATCTACAAAATGAACTAGCTAATGTTACTGAAAATGAATTGTGAAACAGGATGACCAAAATTAAAACCCTTAATGATAAGAAATAAAAAATTTAACGTATGAACTAACACATGTTTGTTCAAAAGAAAACGTTAAATTCAAAACTTATAAGCAACCAATCATTTTGCCAATCGCTCAGCCAATCCATGCCAATCATACAACATAGAGACCACAGAAGCTCATCATCCATAGAGGACCGATCATATGCATCGATGGTGCATTCTGAGCGCATAGATCAACTAGCGGTTGCGTCGAGAACAGAGATAACCCACTATAATAATAAAAGGAAGTAAATGTAAATGCAGCCAATGCCATAGAACTTTGCACGAAAAGGACAAAAAGCTTAAACGCTTACAGCAAGAAAGTCTTCCAATACACATTTGTGCGTAATTCTACTTATTATAATAATAGGAAGTGCGCACAACATGCATGTTTAGATTTTGCAAAACTCTGTGAGCCAGGTTGCTCTTTTTGCGCAGTTCACAGCATGATTTCTGTCACATGAACCATCGCACAACCCACAAACGCATTCTTCACTAGGTGAATGGTACACCTTTGCTGCACAGATCAGGTGATGAAATCCGTGCACAGCCGATCTAGTCACAACCATAGATCAAAAGTAATGCTACGGTTTATGCTACGGTTTATTATACAGCGTGTCGCGCCCGACGTGACGCGAATTCGCGTACGACGACTCGGCGTGATGCTCGGGTTCAGTGCATGGAGTCCGCATACGCTCCCACGCGCATATGTATTATGCGCTAATTGTCACCAGATGGCACGACTTATATGGAAACAATCCAACTGACCAACGTTCATAATATATTTCCAAATGTTTTTACAAAAACTAATGTATACAAACCTGTCCCTGCATAACCTAATAAAATAAATTACATACATACTATTTAGTAAACTATAAACTAATGTGATGTACACTAAACTAACCCATCGGAAACTAACAAAATGAACTGATTGAACATTTATTTCTTAAAATATGGTTTGGAATTAAATGCAAATGGGCGCTCCATTTCACACCTATGGTCCTGCGCATCTGAGTAGATTTAATTTTATGAACGTGTCATCGTATGCCAACTTCAATTCTAATAAAGAACTTTGAAAATAAATTGAGAGGAAAAGTCATAATTTGTCTACATAGATAAACATATTAAATAGTATTTATGTAATTTATTTCATTAGGTTATGCAGGGACAGGTTTGTATACATTAGTTTTTGTAAACACATTTGGAAATTTATTATGAAGGTTGGTCATTTTGATTTTCCATATATGTGGTGCCATCTGGCGACAATTCCATAAACATAAGCGCTGTACGGTATGCGCTCCATGCGAAACCATCCTCACGCCGAGCGTAACGCGAGAATGCGTCACGTTGGGCGCGACTCGCTGTGTATAATAATGCTGTGGTTTATCTACGACGCAACGCGCCAGCGCAAAAATTGCTCCCCATGTCAGGGATTATCCCTACCCATGTATTTAAATGGAAGTGGTTTATCATCATCATCATCATCATAGTACATTCACGAATTTAGGCCATTTGTTGACCTGTTTCGGCCTCAAGAGAAACACCATCCAGAAGTCTTTTGAGTGGACGTCCTGGTCTTCTTCTTCCTGCAGGTTGATATCTTAACATTAGTTTGGGTATTCTGTGATCTTCCATTCGATGAACATGTTGTATCCATCTTGACTTATAATCAGAAATTTTGTTTTCTAAAGAAGTGGTTTATCTACAACGCAAATTGCTGGCGCAAAAAAATTTGCGCTGACATGTCGCGTCGTGTTTTGGAATCTCTTGAATCCAGGACGCAAATTGCCAGCGCAAACAAAGAATATAGAAGATATTACCCGTACTCATTGGTGTAATTGCTAAAAACAAACTAAGATTTTATAACAAAATGTCGGAAATACAATACTTGTTTTATAACTTTCTAATTTTAACGACGAAAGTTAGATAGTTTTGTTGCAAATCATCGAGTTCTATACATGTTTTATACCATTTTTATACAATATGAGCATGAAGGAGTACAGAGTTGTACAGAAAAAAGTTATTCTGGATGAACTTAGTCAAGAGATAAATAAAAGCTGTAAATATTGTATCTCGGGGATATCATGGATGTGCATAAATTTCGTCTTCTATTAAATTCAAAACCTGATAAAACTGCTCAGGCGAAAATCTGAAGTATTCTAAAATTTGGTATATTCATCAACCATATGTTTATTTAAGAACAAAAGAATAATTTATTCTATAATTTTCCATACAACATTCATATGATGCTGTTGCTCTATGTACTTTTTCTGTCTTTAATAATATTTCGAACTATTTTAATCGTTTTGCAACGACACGTGAAACTTTTTTTATGAAGAATTTTAATATGTGTATCTATGTAGACAAATTATGACTTTTCCTCTCAATTTATTTTCAAAGTTCTTTATTAGAATTGAAGTTGGCATACGTGAACGCTCATAAAATTAAATCCACCAGATGGCAGGACATATGTGTGAATAACCAACATTTTCATTTAATTCCAAACCATATTTTAAGAAATAAATGTTCAATCACTTAATTTTGTTAGATTCCGATGGGTCAGTTTAGTGTACAGCAGATTAGTTTATAGTTTACTAAATAGTATGTATGTAATTTATTTTATTAGGTTATGCAGGGACAGGTTTGTATACATTAGTTTTTGTAAACACATTTGGAAATTTATTATGAACGTTGGTCATTTTGATTTTCCATATATGTCGTGCCATCTGGTGACAATTCCATAAACATATGCGCTGTAGCGTATGCGCTCCATGCGAAACCAGCATCACGCCGAGCGAAACGCGAATTCGCGTCACGTCGGGCGCGACACGGTGTATAATAAACCGTAGCATAAAATACACGCGGAGCCATTTTTGCGCAGGCGTTTTGCGTCCTAGATAAACCATAGCACAATCCCTAGTCACAAACTATTCAGATGATATAGTGGGATATCTGTGCACACAACTATGTTTATTACCAACATTTGATTTGTGGTGAATATTTTAAACAGTAATTTATTTACTGAATTCCCATAACATTCATCATTTAATATAATTATTAACGTAGTGAAATCATAAGTATTAAAAATATATGGCCAGGTCTCGGGGATTGTAAAATTTAAAATTTATTTTATGTGACGATATAGGAATCATATATTGGTGTTAATTTTACCACAAATAACCATGATAGCCAATACAAGAAAAAACATTACAAGCAAAATTGTTATTTCTAATGCATTTTAATTTAACAGAAAATAATTAAAATCATCATATGCAACACTTAAATTATTTAAATATGTAAATAGTAGTCTCAAATGCAATTATGGACTCACAGTTCAGCATATATTATATTTGATTGTTTTCATATATTGGCGATGCCGCAAGTTTCCCGCGTATTTAAGCGCTTTGTTTTATGAGTTCTAAATTTTGTTTCTAAATTCTTCGGATAACTAAAGAAATATGTCTGTAAGTACTAATATTGGGTATACAGTTATTAAGATAAACTTAATTGTATAATTAAGCTTAAAAAGATATATTATTTTCCTAAATAATTCTGCCTTAATTCCAGTGGATATTTCGTAACCCTATAGTGTGATTCATAAACTGTAATTTTGCACAGTCGTTCGCATAGAGAACGCACGTTGCCTTTAGTTAAGTTTTATTTTTTAAATATGTGGGAGTAGATTAGAGAAATTGGAGAAAAGCACAATGCAAAAATGAAGCAAGTAGTAAAAGAATTGGCCTAAATACAATTTGGAATGGTTGTGTAAAATTAACTAAAAAAAAAAAATTCATGGCGCGACTGGTCTGGAAGGCTATTTAAACCTACCAGCCAGCGTGTGACCTCCACATCTGTTAATCATCACAGAGATGAATGATCATCAAACCAGTATTAAGTGAGACATGTGGTCAGCATACTGGATCCCCTAGCCATTATATTGGCTCTTTGCAATAGTCCTCAATATGCTATACCATTGACTATTCTTATCTGTTACACTACATATTTTTTTATATTTCTGCTATAATTTCTTGCTGAACTTTATAATGCTGTGGCATACAACATTCTTATGACCTTACTGTAATTTTGGCTGTGGTACGTTTATTGCGGACACAATTCTACACTTACATCCTTATGCCACTGATGCACTAAACACTTGTAAACACTTTTGTACTATTTTAAACATTTTGGAACCATTTTTATAAACATTTCTTACGATTATTAAATATTTATAAATTATGTGAAATTTGTGCATCAGGTTCTAGGGACGCAGAAATGCTTCGTGTAACATCTGCTAGGTGGCTCTCAAATCAGAGTTACCAACATTTGAAAATAATTTCAAACCATATTTAGTGTTAGTGTACGTAAAATTAGTTATAGTTTATTAAATAATACACATGTAAATTATTTTGTTAGGTTAGGAAATGGGAAGTTGATTTACATCCATTTTTTTTAGCATAAATAATATGCATGTAAATTATTTTCTTTGGTTAGAAAATGGCAAGTTAGTTTATGTCCATTTTTTTAGCATTTGGGAATTTATTCCCAAAGTTGGTAATGCCGACTCCAGAGCCATCTACCAGAGGTGACATTAACCATTACAGCAACTCCTGCAACTCGCGCATGCACACTGCAATTCTGTGGAACTTAGAAGAATTTGTGTCTGCCAAATAACCAACTTTTTCCGTAATTTTTACTAACATTTTGCACTACTTTAAACGTTTTGTAACAATTCTGAAAACATTTTTACAAATAAGTATTTATTTATATATCCAAAATGTAATTTTTTCTCAAGAATAAATAATATGAAGAATAAATTTTATCCAAAAATAAATTTTGTACACAGTATTGATACCCAAATGAGCAAGTGCTTGGGTGTAGTTCAGTTACAGAAATAATACATATTGAATAGCCTATATACTTTACAATGTTTTAGTTAAAGGAGAGGAAGAAAAAAATTATATGAATTTAAATTTAGTACCAGTTTCAAAGATATTAAATTTTGGCATATAAAAAATTAATACATAGGAGAATGAAATAAAACAATATAAAATAGATTAATACCGAACTTAAGAAGGTAATTAAAGTCATTAAGATCCAAAATTATTTTAGAAAATCAAAGTATAGAACAGGTGTCTAGTTTCAAATATTTGGGCTGTGATGTTGGCTACAATGTGGAAAGAGATATTGACTCCAAAATAAATACATTTCAGACGGTGTGTGGAACAATACAGAGAACATTCAAAAATAAAATTAGAAAAGAAACAAAGATAAAAATGTATAATGTTATGGCGGTTCCCACAGTATTGTATGGATGTGAAACTTGGGCACCAATGAAAAAACAGAAGGATAGAATACAGACGGCGGAGATGAGGTTCCTAAGACAAGTTAAAGGATGTACAAGACTTGATAGAATAAGAAATGAGGATATAAGAGAAGAATTGAAAGTACAGCCTTTATTGGATAAGGTCACGAATTATAGACAGAAATGGATTGATCATATGGATGGAATGAGTAAGGAGAGAAATTATCAAGCAAGAGGAAGACGTGATGTTGGAAGACCTAGAAGACGTTGGGCTGATGCATTATGAAGTCTGAATGGGCAATTGCCTAATCCCTGGAGTGATGATGATTAAAGTCATTAGGAAATAAGGTTCAACAGTAGATTAGCTTTCCCTTGATGGATACTTTCCATTAAGCGCAATGAGAATTTTTTCTAAGTCCCAGGCAGACACCATGCGCATGCGCCAACAAATGTGAAGCGGTTTACTCTATGGAATATTGCGATGCAGCCAACATTATACGTGCTATTTAACACACCTAAAAGCTAACGTAATGCATTTAAGTACTCTAACCTGTGAAAGACCAACCTAAAAGCTAACCTAACACAATTTAAGCACTCTAACCTGTGAAAGAATGCAATGCCCAAAAATAAATAGTAAGTTCTCAAATTCTGAAGTACATACCCCATGTTGGCTGCCACGTCTTCATGTTACGTATATAGTTATATATCATAGAAAAATATGTTCAAATAATCGTTAGAAAAAATTAAAGTTTGTTATAAATGGTAGGAAATAATTTGAAAATAAAACCCTGTTGGTGCATGCGCGTGGTGTGTGCCTCGGACTTAGAAAAATTTCTCACTGCACTTAATGAAAACATCAGCCCCCTTGATTTTCCAGTGGTTCTATCAGCACCTTCATAAGCCTTACACTTGCACACTATGATTCTGTAAAACTTGGAAAGATGCATTGTGAGGCTTAAACTACAGCTTTTTCATTTTCTTAATCTGAAGCCGCTACTGTTGCAACTATCTAAATTCTATTAGTCCCAAACTGAAATTATTTGAAAAAAATTATTTCCTTATGGGGATTTGAACTAGTGCAAGTTCTGTAGCACTGTGCCAAGGAATGATGCATTAAATGGCTCAGTTATGGTGCAGGACACATTATAGACTATAAATTACTAGATAATACATTGGGTCTACTTTCCATCTAACTAACTAACTCACTGGCACTATCGAACCCATAGGTTCATGGCCGCATTGGCATAAGCTCTCCATATATCCCTATCCTGAGCCAATGTTTCCCAATCATCCCCTGTATAATCTACTTCCCTCAAATCATAGTTAATGTTATACTCCCACCTCATTCTTGGTGTACCAACTGGGCGTTTTCCCTCTGGTTTTCCTACAAGAATCTTCCATGCATGTCTTTCATTCCCCATTCGTGCCACATGTCCTGCCCATCACAGTCTATGAGACTTAACTGTTCTCATTATATCTGGCTTCCTATAAAGACCATGTAATTCACTGTTATGCAGTCTTCTCCATTCACCTGTCTGTTCATCTTTCTTTGGTCCAAAAATTTTCCTAAGAACTTTATTCTCAAATACTCTTAATCTCCTTTCCTGCCTTAAAGTAAGAGTCCATGTTTCGCATCCATATAATATAACTGGTAGGATAATAGTTTTATATATTTTCAGTTTAACATTTCCCAAATTGAGCTTATGTTTAATTTCCTTGTGCATCTCATTCCTGTTTGTGATTATTGTTCCTAGGTATTTGAATTCAGCCAGTTCCTCAAAATTTCCCTCATTTGTCATTAGCTGTCCATTTCCATTATATAATGTATTTTTATGTGTAACCATATATTTAGTTTTATTGATATTTACTTCCAGTCCCAATTTCTTAGTGTTACTCAGTAGTGTGTGCGTGTTGGCCTTTAGTATCTCCTCGCTATCGGCCAGTAGTACTACATCATCAGCATAAACTAACAGCTTATTAATACCATTGAGTTGTAGGCCTTCTTCATCCTCTTAAAGATTTGATGGCATGCTCTAGTACAAAATTAAATAGTAGAGGAGATAGTGCATCTCCTTGCTTCAACCCATTCTGGATTTCAAACTTATCCGAAAGCTGTTTGCCTACACGCACCCTACTCTTTGTGCCATTTAGACACATTCGTATAAGTCTAACTAACTTTTTAGGAATTCCGAACTTTAGCAGGATACTATATAACTTCTCCCTCTTAATTGAATCGTATGCCTTTTGGAAGTCTACGTATAGTTGGTGTACAGTACCATTATATTCCCATTTCTTTTCTAAAATCTGTCTTAAGCTAAAAATCTGATCTGTTGTAGACCTGTTTCTTCTAAATGCACATTGATGATCTCCTAGAATCTCATCAATATAAGGAGTAAGTCTGCTTACTAATACATTTGTTAGAATTTTGTACGAAGTTGAAAGTAATGAGATGCCCCTATAGTGTTGCAATCAGTTTTATCTCCTTTCTTATAAATTGGTATGATAATTGATTCTTTCCATTCATCTGGAAGAGCTGCTTTATCCCAAATCATATTAAGCAACTGGCGTATCTTGTCCATCAATTTTTCTCGACCTGATTTTATCAGTTCTGCTGGGATCTCATCTGAACCTGATGCATTATACAGCTTCAATTTTTCTATCGCCATATCAACCTCTAATGCACTTGGTTCTATGATTAACATTTCTGCGGAATTTCAATAATATCCCATGGCAAATTGTAAGGACTTAAATGTATTGGTAGAGGATTTTCTTAGTGTCCTTCATTGTCATTATATCATTTAATGTTGGTATAATTTTATATAATGACAATCATTAAGTGCCAAGGCCATTAGTACCACAATTCAAATCTGGGCCTGAAAAGGTTGACAAATTTTGCCCGGGGGCCTCTTTTTCTGGTTGAGGTTATTTTTACATTCTGTAAATCTCCTACATGGGCTCCATGGTTTATTTTTTCTTTTAATTTATCATTTTAAATGAGACATATTTTATTTAGTAGGTCTCCAGACTATGGATTAAGAGTTTTGAAAATGCCATGTATGCTCAATTGCAAAGCTTTTTAATAATTTATTTGATATATGCTTATAATTATAATAATAAATACCCTGGCTAAGTGTGTAGGCCTAATAAAAATTTGAATGATAGGAATTACTGAACTTCTGTCATTACTTTATAATTTTATTGCATGTAGCAAGTAATTAGTGCTTCAGTGGCATAATAATGTTGTATAGTATAGAGGAGAAATTCCCAAACAATTTATGTCATGGAGCATTTTCAATAAAAAAAGTTCATTGTGGAGCTCTAATTTTCACCTTTCAGTTATATAATCATACTATTTTAGATTAGAACGTAAACATTCAGAATTTAGACATGATTTTCCAATCTCTTCGCACAGCATTAGGAGATGCTTCATGGATCACTTGGTGCTCCTCAGAGTACAGTTAGGAAACTGCTGGTATAGAATACCCTAAGGTAAACTCAAGCCATTTTATTTTGTATCTATATACTTCTTCTTCGTCAGGCTCTATGACTTCCAGTGGAATGTCTTGGCCTTCTCAACCAGTTTACGCCACTTCTTCCTATCTTGTGCAGTAGATTTCAAATCAAAAATCACTATATTTTCTTTATTATTCTTGAGGTATAATTCGTCATTCCTTCTCAACCTCCAAGTTCCATTTTCCTTTACTGGACCTAGCACTCTTCTAAATATTTTCCTCTCAAACGTTAATAGTCTTAATTTATCTGCTTCTTTTAGTACCCAGATTTCAGCTCAATAACATATGATTGGTCTTATTATTGCTGTATGTGTCTATATACTAACCATAAAAAAAAATCTGCACGTTTATAATTAGACCTATTCAAATTTTGACTAATGCTTTCCAAGAAACAATTTAAAATGAGGTTAATTAATAGTTTTGCAGATTGTTAGGGAAATGGTAAAAAGTAAAGTGATCCCATTATAGGTCTTAGGATGCAGTAGAAGGTTAAGGCTCCCCCTTTCTAGATAATCAGCACTTGATGTCAGCTGAGTTTTCAGCCCTAAATGACAGTCGCCCTTACCTCCAGAAAAAGTGTCTGGCACCCATTTTCATTAGAGGCTCTGTTGATCCAGAGCCATGGTGCCACCAGAAGGTTTAAAAAAAACTCCTGGTGCGACCGGCCTAGAAGGCTCTTAACCTACCAGTCGGCTGCTGGCCTCACATACACACTTGTCAATCACAGAGGTACATGATCATCCAGCCAGTATTGGGATGACATGTGGTCAGCATGTCGAGTCCCCCAGCCATTATAGCTGGTTTTCTCAACCTGGAGCCACTACTTATTGTAGCTACCCAAATGCCTCACGATGCTGGGTGGGCACCAGTCCCATACTGGCCGAAATACCATGAGAAAATTTCTTCCCCCATGGAGACTCGTACCAGCGCAAGTCCCGTAGCTCTGCACCAAGGTTTCCTGCCTTAACCACTCGACTGTGGCGCATGACACCAGAAGGTTTAGGCCAGTTTAAAAATCATGACCACATAGGTCCCAAAACCCCAGTCTTCCAACTTGTAGCATAGGCATATTATCTTAACGAACTACACCTATAAAAGAATCTCAAGCCTGAATAAGATGTCTCTCAGTAAAAATTGTCAGCTCTTTCATGCTCAGATTTGAATTGTGATGCTTAATGACTTAACATGTTAAAAAGCATTGCTAAATAAAATAGTAGCTGGCTTAACTTGGCAGAGAGAGAGATGGAGATACAAGGGTAGATCGTTGACCACTTTAGTCCAGACACACAAGAAAAAACCCACCCTGTTGTCAGTTTTCCTCTTCCCCCTTCGCCCTATTAACATCTGGTGAAGAAACACCGACAACACTGGTGCGAGTGAGATGAGTACAGTTATCTCATTCTACAAATTTCTCATAAAGTTAAACCAGAGAGACTATACCTGATTACTTCAATGCTTGCCTCTGGTTCTGAGGTTCAGATGTTCAATCCCAGCCTAGGTTGATGGATTTTAAGTGTTAAAATTTTGAGTATGGTGCCCATCAGAAAGAAACCATATTGTAGATTTACATCATGTAAAACAAGCTCAAGTATTAAAAAAATTACTTGCCATTTGGGGCATGCTGTGTAGTTGGTTAAGACATCGTGCTAAAAGCCACATGTTCATGGGTTTGAAACCGATGAGTCTAAACCTTCCAACGGATCATGGCTGTAGGGTTGTCTGAGCCTCTAATGAAAATGAGTACAGATATGTTCTGGGGATAAAGATTATAACACAGGGCTGACAATATGACTGACGTCTTGTGCCAATTGTCTAGAAAGATGAAACCTTAACCTCCTTTCATCCTAAGGGTCTTTTAAGACCTGTAGTGAGATCACTTTACCTAACTTCACCTTTCATTCAACTAAACTTAAAATGCCAACAAATATTTTTTTTTGTTTAATGCCACCGTGTTGTCATTTCCTGGCATGACGTTATTATAACCCATTTCTGAGGTTGGGGTGCCTGGAAGGTGGAGCCTTGATGATATATATGATGGATAGTGATGATGGTAATGATGCGCCAGGAGAGGCCTTAATCCTAAACTTAATGAATATGTTTATGAAGACATTGATGGCCAGTTGATGTTTCGGTGACTGTTTGGGCCTTAAAATTTCCTGACATTTGTCTTACAGGTGAGAAAAAAACCATCACCCAGGAAACTTGTCCCGACCGGGGATTGAACCTGGTCCCGCTACATGACAGGCTCCATGCTACCTTGAGACCACAGCGGTCAACTAGCTAACAAATATAACTCACCTTAATCTTGAAATATTTAGCGACTCTTTCATATAAGTTCACATTATTAATCTTATCTTTCTGTTGAACAAGAATCAGATCTACCTTTTTTTGAGCCTTACTGTACCGGTACACAGGTATTATATGCTGAAAACTCATTTCTCTTTCTCTAGAGTACACCAGGCTCTCCAATGTCAGATGGAGATCCCGAGCGGAATTTACGCTCAGAAGCAGTCACATCTCCTGCTCCTGACATGGAGCCGTTTGAAGATGAAAGTGAGCTGTTTGGTGCAGACCCAGAGAGCGATGCGAGGACACTCAATGAGGAAGAGGAGGATGGAGAGGAACTGTTTGGTGATAATATGGAGGCGTAAGTTTGTTTCAACAATATTTTTATTCTTCTTTTCTATATGACAGAAGCCTTGAAGTCCGTCATGCTGCCTCGGGTCTTCCTGACTAGCAGACCCGGGTTTGATACATGACAAGGTTGAAAATTTTAATTATTAAATTAATTTAGTTTCACTAATCTAATTGCAAAATTTTCAATCTTGGTGTCCAGAGAGGTGGGGTAGTGTACAATTTGTAATCACTAGATTGTGCACTAGATTCTTGCTTTAAATTGCAAACCTCTCTGTGGTACATATGTTGAGAAGGCATGTGATACTGTTGATAGTGATTTGTCCGTCGGATGGGGACCTTAAGCTTGGCGACCTCATTTTTGTACTTTTTGATAAGAGTTGGCTACATGCAGCCACCGGGTTTCACCTTCTCCCTTCTCTTCATCAACACACCTCATACAACACACTTTACACTACACAAATATAAACATACACTCGTCCTACACTCCTCTCTTTACACAATACAAGAATACATCATTTATGTAAAGTGGTCTGCCAAAGGGTAAATTGAAAATAGACCACATTCATACCTTCTATCTACCCAGCAAGGAATCCAAAGCACGTCTACTGTGAGTGGCATTATAACACACACAACACACATGACAGGTATTTTTTTAAAAATTTTATTTACCAATAACATTGATTCTAAGGAAATTTACAGGTTGGAGCAATGATAAACAATTCTTGTACAGTTTTGTTTGTACTAGATGAAAATTAAACAAGTATTATTATTAATAGTGAGTGGAGAACATATTTTTAATGACTCACCTCATACAATTTCAATTTCTTTGTTACTGACGGTTTCAGTAACATCTCGTCCCTCTTCAGTCATGACTTCCAATCACTTCAATGGAAGTCATGACTGAAGAGGGACGAGATGTCATCTGAAACCGTCGGTATCAAAGAAATTTGAAATTGTATGAGGTGAATCGTTAAAAATGTGTTCTCTACTCACTATTAATGATATAACCTCATAATGTTTACTTCCCAACATTAATTTAAATATCCATCCATAGTAATTCTGCCCGAAGGCAGGTCCTTCACTGCAATCAAAGCATTTTCATGCTATGCTTGCAGCTTTACTAGGGAATTGTGTAGGTGTGGTAGCTTCCCGTTGCTTTCCACACCGGTGAAGGATGATGATGATGATGATGATGATGGCCATATGATTTCGGGGACCGTTTGGGCCTTAAAGTTTTCCTGACATTTGTCTTACAGGTGAGGAAAAACCCCGAAAAAATCCTCACCCAGAAAAACTGCCCTGACCGGGGATCGAACCCGGGCCCGCTGCGTGACAAGGCAGCATGCTACCTTGAGACCACAGTGGTGGACCAATTTAAATATAAGCATTATTATATTTTTACTGTGCCAAAACTGACATTTTGTGTGTTTGTATTCCCTTCAGATTTCCCCATGTACAAATATCACCATTTAACAGAATATCCTTTAAATAACTACAAACTTGCATTTAAAAAAGTGCCGACCTTAAATAATTTCCCACAAATTTATGAAAATGGACAAGAGATGTTTTGAAAACAAGCTCCTCATATATTTTATGAACTTTACATAACACTACATATAGTAATAATTAAATATGCAACTCTGAACACAACAAATCAAAATGACTAAGGAGATCGGTTTTGTAATTTCACACAACTTTAACTGTATCATGCCACATTTACAAATGAGGTTTCCATTCTGAATGCAACTTAACAGATTAGAAAATTAGGAAATGTCAATCAAATTATGAATTATAGAATAACAATGTAGCTTTTTAAGGGCATTTTTTATTTGTAACTAGCTAATGCCCGGCATGCGCTGCTCCACCTAAATAAATGAAATGTGTTTTTATGTTTAGTTGAATAATTCATTCTTCATTGCATGTTTCCAGCCGTAACTGATGACATGATTCCATTGCATAGTTACACTACTTGAAGAGTTGATTGGTGATTGTTCCTATGTAAACTATATACAAGCTCTGCAATATTCATAGCTTAGATGTTGATAATATGAATTGAAATGTTTCATCCCAGGGTTTAGTTGAATAAGTAAAAAGAACTTTATTAAGTTATGTAGATAGGAAATAACACTATGAGGTTCTTTAATATTGTTTATTTTTTATCATTTCACTCACCTCATATTTCATAATTTATAGCAGACCCAGGGTTTCTTCACGTAATTCGTGACATTGTCAATGCTGCGTCATGTTCACAACTGACGTCCAACGGCCTTCTATCCTGCAGACTGACCTCCGCGCCATCTGGTGGCCGACCGAAGAATTTCCAAATCAGGCCACTTTCTTTATAACCGGGTATTTCAAAATTCATAGTTGTATTTTCATTCTTGCATATGTAAATTTTTTCCCAAATTGTGAGTTCCTTCGGTTTTTCCAATTGTTTAAGTAATTTTGTTTTGGTTTCTATTCTATGTTTTTCTGACCAGGCATGTGCAGCTATTGCAGATTTTTTCGGTTTCTCCATTTTTAACATTTCTGAGGTGTTCTTTTAATCTTGTATTTAGATTCCTTTTTGTTTTTCCTATGTATATCTTTTCACAATCTTTACAATTAATTTGATAAATTCCCGATTTTTTGCAGTCTTCAATTTTTTCATTTTTGTTGGTTTTTATTAAATTACCTAAGCTGTAATCATTTTTTTTCGGTGCTAATTTAATGTTGAATTTGTTGAAAATTTTTTGAAACTTGTCAAATACGAAAGGATGGTATGTGAACTTCTTGAATTTTTTGCCTATATTTTTATCTGTCTGAAGAGTACTTTCATTGATGACTTTTTGTTCTTTGAATTTATTTATTTTCTTGTGTATCATTTTCTTGTGAAAACCATTATCCTTAGCAATTTGTATGATGTGTTCTTTCTCTTTATTGTAATTTTCTTTGCTCATGGGGACATTCACAAGTCTGTGTGTTAAACTATTAAATACTGCCTGTTTGTGTGAAAAATGGTTAAATCCAGTAGCTTTTATATAATTGTCTGCTATAAATTATGAAATATGAGGTGAGTGAAATGATAAAAAATAAAACAAGTAAAAAGAAAACTAATTATAAATTTATATTGTAATTATTTCTAGATACCTCATGCTGACTACCGGGCATTGCGTGGGAATCTATTTATCCCAAAATTCTTGGCATAAATGAATGAAAGACAAAAACTGGTTATTGAGATTTATCCGTAAAAGAATACCTGCCGTGCACTCCTACGCTTGCCCAAGAATCTAGTTATCCTGTCTTCTTAGCATCAATGATATGAAAGATAAAAATGGTTATTGAGTTAACCATAAAAGATAGACATATGCTGTTGCGGACTTTTTTGTAAATTTTTTAGATATTTAATTCTGAGTACATAAATTTGGTGTATATGTTATGGTTTAGACAGCATAAGCCATTTAAGCAATCAAAAAGTTTTGAAAGACAAGTTTTTCACTATGAAGGGTGATTTTTAAGGGTGAAGGGGTTGAGTATTACAACTCTCTTATAGCCTATAACCTTCCCAGGAAACTCCTGAACATTTTGCAAAAAGCCCCATCACAATCGGATGAATGGTGTAGTAATGCATGAATGACAAACAGATATATATATATATATATATATATATATATATTGTACTGCTATTAAGTAGTAGGTGCAAGTGTTTGTTTTGCTATTATTTTTTGAGCCTTGTATGCTGCAATCTCTTTAGCAATTTGTATGTGTTATAGTGACTATCGGCCAATGCCAGCCCTAGATCGCTTTGATCCTGATAATTTGGATGATGAAGACTATGAGAACATCTCACAGACTGATCGAGCAGCAGCAGAAGCAGCCATGAGAAGACGAGACAGAGAAGAGGGAATTCTCAATCGTCGGGGTGACCTCGAACTTATCTATGGTAATGCTATGCTTTTACTTGTAGCTCTTAAAACCTATGTATCTTTTTTCTGAGTACCAGAGAGGTCCTGAAGGACTTCTTGATCTGTACTGAGGTGTTATTTCTATACTTCAGATTCTTAGGCTCTAAAAAATGTAGATTTAAGCACCAACAGGCTTTAAAAACTGCAAAATAGTTTCATTTCTACTTCAAACTTTTAAAAATCTGCCATACTACATAATATCACTATTATAATAGCAAAATGGATGTAAGAATTATGGAATTAATATAATGAATAAAGTTAATTAAGTGTAGTAAATCTTTTGATGTATTGTTAGAAATTTTAACATTCACAATGATGAACAATTATTATTTTAGAAAGAAAAATTAATTATTTAATTAAATAGAAATAAAACTTACAGTTTTATTTGATTTTCATATTTATTAAGATATAATTTAGTTACAGCTGTTTCGGTACACTGTACCTTCTTCAGACAAGTTAACAAATTAATGTCTGAATTGGGATTTGAACCCAAAACCTCTAGCTCTATATGGTATTATTCTAGACTTCTGATGCAAATGCAAATTTTTCTTCCCTATATACATCTCTCTTTAACATCAGAAGTAAATAGCCATCCATCATGAGTATGGCTTCCTTTGAAAAGAAAGTAAAGCCATGGGTCCCATGTCATAGATTTTCAGCATGTGAAAGAACCTCAAACCCTAATTAACAGCCTTCTGAGCAAAATTTTGTTTTGACCTTTTCAAGCATTTTTGACTTATGTGAAAAACTTATTAAATAATTATTAAATATTATATTATTAAATAAAATATTATTAAATAAAATATGTTTTTATTTATTCTCTCTCTCTCTCTCTCTGTGTATATATATATAAAGAAGCAAAATTATCCTTTTCTAGAGTATTCTTATTTAAACCCATGGCTTGTGTACTTAAATGACCCGGAGAGCTATGTCAGCGATAGCCGTGCCAGACGAAAAAAGTACTTTGGTCAAAATAGTGACATTCTTTCACCATAAAAACATAACCATTATGAAACGTTGACATGGGTTCCACTGCAGTAAAATTTTCCTGGAGGTAATAATAATCCCCCATTTGGTTCTCTGGGCAAGGACAACTTCAGGGAATCCATGCCAATATTAGCTCAGGATAGAGATGTATGGAGAGCTTATGTCCATGTTGCCATGAACCTATGGATTGAATAGAGCCAGTAAGTTAGTTATTTTTTAAATCTAATGGTGCCTCATTTTATATTGTATGAGTAAAATAGATTTAAGAAAAGATGAATTCATATTAATGGACTGGCAATGGAGATAGGATCTTAGTAGAAACATTTTCCATTAACCTAAAATATTCGTGTTGCAGAGGACAGTGATGAAGAAGAAGCTCCACGTAGGAAACGTCAGAGAGCAGAAAAAGCAGCTGCTGGAGAACTAGACGAGGCAGAAGTAAGTTTTTATTGTAATGTTATTTTATTTTTTGTGCTTGATTAAGTTAACTTCCAAAGTTTAATGGTCTTCATATTATTAATCACATTAGGTATGATGTTGACTTGTGTTAACATTTATGGCTCCTTACCATTGGGTTACAATTTTGTATCTTTGACTTAAGTTGAGTGTTGCACAATTTCTAGTCACCAGTTTACACACCAAATGCCTGCATTAATTTCTAAATTCCTCTACAGTATAAATGTTGACAGAACACTTGGTACTATCGACAACGATTTATATTTTGAAAGGGGATGTTCAGACGGATAGCTTTCTTTGGTGCCTCAATTCTTTTAAAAGTCATTTTGAACCACTGCTGAGGTTACTATGTAAAAGGTTAAAATTATAAATTTTATACCAGAGATCTCAGTTGTCAACTAGGTGAAATTTCAGTTAGAAACCTTTGTAGGCCTTTTGGAAAATGTACATCTTCAGCTGTAAAAAGGGTACTTGTTTCTTCTCAACGAAGTTGGGCTATGTGCCAGCACTGGATTTAAATATCTCCTTTTTCTTCATAATCAAAAACTCACACAAACACTTAAACATACATTCTTACTAACATAAAATATCTTTCTACATACAATAAAAATACACATCACTATACACAACACAAATACATATTATCCTTCCTACATACGAAGGTAACTCAGAAAGTTTCCGGATACTGGCAACATTTTAGAGATAAT
The DNA here is from genome assembly GCA_030220185.1 of Diploptera punctata. Lineage (NCBI taxonomy): Eukaryota > Metazoa > Arthropoda > Insecta > Blattodea > Blaberidae > Diploptera > Diploptera punctata. The sequence goes on along the minus strand of JASPKZ010009372.1, from coordinate 2,031,508 downwards.
CTAAAACTTGCCATTACATCTTCTCAAAGTACTTTCCCTCAGCCTCTATACACCTGGACATCCTTTGGAACCAAGACTGGAAGCACTGACGCCAGTCAATGTCCTCGATGGTATTAAGCTCCTCTCTATATGCAATTACAGCATCTTTCAGGCTTGCTAACCACTTTCCACGCAGTCGGTTGCCTCAATATCCGTGTATGTTACTTATGGATCTTCTTGCACCATTTTCTCCACAGCAGTGATGTTTTTTTCCTCAGTAACTGCAGTTGAGCGTCTTCTGCTTCTCAATGTTTTTTTTCCTCAGTAACTGCAGTTGAGGGTCTTCCGGTTCTCTCTTCGTCTTTGAGGGAAGTTTGGCCCCCTCTTAAATTCTGCGAACCAGCTGAAAACTGTTATATGGGAGGGAGCAAGCAAGGTCCCCAAAAGCCTGCCTAAGTCTCTCAAGACTTTGTTTCTGATGTAACCCAATTTTAAAATCATAATAAATTATGGAACGAAAATGTTCATGTTGTAGCTCCATTGCGAGACACTGAGTTACTGGCATTCCGTTTTATTTCAACCCCCACTGCTAAGGGAGGAAATTATGTGTACATACAGATAAAAGTATCAGCTATTGCATGGTATATGGCTTAATCTTATCTCAAACAGATTACTCGAGTCCAGAAACTTTCTGAGTGACTCTCGTAACATGATCTAGTGCATACATTTAAAAGAAATGACATTAATGCCATTGAGTGCTCAATTCGTAGTACAAAAATTGCAATGACGTTAGACATGCACATATGGTCTATTAATATTTCCAACTCGGCTGAGTATCAAATACAGACTCTTGTTGGGAAGAAGACATAATGATTCTGCAGGGTCTATAATATAATGCAAAATAATAATTTAAGTTTTAACTGTAATATTTTATTAGATTTTAAATTATGGGCAAGTCAATCTTTTTGTAATGCATGCTGCATTATAATTCTAACTTTCCCTCCTTCAATTGTATCACTCAACGATTCCCAGCACACATTCCTTCCATGCAGTGACACCAATAATGCTCTCCTTTCTCTATATATAATACAAGTACACATTAACTGGGGCACGCCGTAGTGTAGTGGTTAAGGCACTGAGCTACAAGCCGGAAGGTCGAGGGTTCAAGTCCCGGTGGGGACAGGATTTTTAAACTGACCCAAACCTTCTGGCGGCACTATGGCCCTGGGGTCGACTCAGCCTCTAACGGAAATGAGTACCAGATGCTTGTTCTGGGGGTAAAGGCGGCCGTCACGCAGGGCTGACAACCCGGCTGACATCAAGTGCCAATTGTCCAGAAATAGTGGGAGCCTTAACCTCCTACTGTCCCAAGAGCCTCCTGAGGCCTGTAGTGGGATTACTTTACTTTACTTTTACACATTAACTACATAACATGGTACATAAATTGAAGATTAGAGCACACACTTAATAAAATTAAGTGCACAGCAACTATTCAATATCCAGATGAGAGAAATGTTTTTCAAATAAGCATAAAATGGTGCGAAGAAACAAGTCCATTAACACTGGTTCACTCACCACTAAAAAACCACCCCTCCATTTCTCCAAGTTTTGTATCTGATGAAACGAGGCACCAAAAACTCTCTGGGGATGAAAGTCAGGCTAAGAGGACTATATTATTTATCTAATACCTTACAAGAATAACATTCAGAATTCAATGAGGAAATTTAGTATAACAGATGAAGACAGAGAATGATTGAGAAAATTTGTGAATGTTTGTTGCAAACTGATAGTCTATAAGTCCGTAGTCATTTATGTATTTTTTTAAACTCATGTTAATTATCAAGATTGGTTGGAGAAAACCCTCAATGATGAGGAAAATTCTCAAAATGAATGAATTGAACTTTGCTATTATAATGTATCATGTGTTTCAGGCTATAGAATCAATAGAAAATCTAGAAGACACAAAAGGACACTCCATAAAGGAATGGGTGTCAATGCTGGGTCCTCGGACAGAGATAGCAAACAGGTTCAAGAGTTTCCTGAGAAATTACGTCAACTCAAAGGGTCATTATCTCTACAAGGAACGTATACGTCGTATGTGCGAGACAAACAGATCTAGTTTTGTAGTGGAATTTCCCATTCTTGCATCCAAAGAGCAAGTCCTTGCTTTCTTTTTGCCAGATGCACCATTCGAGATGCTCACCATATTTGACGAGGTGGCCACACAGCTTGTATTAAGCATTTTCCCAAGTTATAATCGAGTGTCCAAGGATATCCATGTTCGTATTTCTGAACTCCCACTTGTGGAAGATTTACGTACATTCAGGTACTTTTCTTTTATATCAATTAGAAAAAATAACATTTACTAATGTCGGTTGAAAATGAGAGAAATTCTTCTCTCAAAAACTAGTATAAAATATGAGGTAAGATGTTAAAAATGACTCATTAATTTACAAATTAAGAACCTCATAATGTTATTTCCCATATTTAACTATGAATACTAAAAGTAAATTTAACTTGAAATCCAACCCAGAAGATTTTAAGTTAATTTCGAGATTCATTGCCTCTAATGGTATAGCATTAATTTGGGAAATTACACATTTTATGATTGACTTTGTATATCAGAGATTCTCTCCTTTTATTACTCAGCTGGATTAAAATACCCGCCAAATGTTTAGTTCTGAAACCTAAGATTTAAATAAAAATTGTTTATACCTCACTTCATATCCAGTCTTCTAATTAAACCGGTTTCAAAACCTAGGTGGTTTCATCTTCAGTAATATCTCAACAGATGTCTAAAACCTAATTTTTACTATTCCAATATAAAATCTGCTATTTTGAACTTTTATAGGAATAAATCACCATGAGGTTAAATTTAAGATAAATTAAAATGTTCCATACCTCTCCTCATAACTCTTCTAAGTAGATCGTGATTTCAGGGTCTTGGCGACCCCATCCACAGTACACTCATGCCGACTGATGTTAGAGGGAAGAAGAAGTGGTTCTTCCGATCGATGTAAAATCATTCAGTAAGAGTGTACTGAGGCTGGGGTCACCAAGACCGTGAAATCGCGGTCTACTTAGAAGACTGGTTATGAGGAGAGGTATGAAATATTTAAATTTACCATAAAATCTGCTGTTCCCAAAATTGTTAGGGAGTAATACTATGAGATTGAATTGGTAATGTATGCCTCATCTCATGTATTGTTTTATATTTTGGTGGATATCCCAACCATTCTCTTGGGTGAGAATGATGAAGACATCTAATGGTTTATTTTATGAAGTAATATTTTGAGGTTCTTTTAATCAAGTTTTTTTTTACTGAAATATGTTCCAGATGAGAAAACAAAATGTGAGAGTGTATATATAAATTCAATCTTACATTATTTTCCAGTAACTGGATATTACCTTGAGTTTTTTTTTTAATTTAAAATAAAATTGTTTTTTACCTCACCTCATATCCTGTCTTCTATTAACTCAAGTCATTAATCATCTTGCCTCACAGTAAATATTTGCTAGATTTTGGCTTTCTTGTTTCCTTGTGTCAAGTCATCTGCACTGGAACAAGTAATCACTGTCCATTACTGAATTGATGTTACAGGTGTTGATGTAATTCTATTTTCTTTCATGTTTATTCAAACAGTCATGGCTAATGTACGTTTGTTTCTCTTGGTACATGTTTTATGGTTTCTTTCTACTATTGAATGTATTTTGTATTTCTTCCCAGATAACACTTCTTGAAGGAGTTTCTGCATTTTCTTATTAGCAAATTCCAAACAAATGTAACTGTTGAAGTTGTACTCATGAAAAGATTTAAAGATCTTCACTGATCCTATCTAATAGGCATACAAAATTACCATGACCATAATTTATATGTGTGTGTGTGTAATATTGAGTTTGTATTTTTTTAACATTCTTACCTCGTATGTTTGTTTTGTTGGACGATCGTTTCAAAGCTTATTGCTCCATCTTCAGCTTGTCACAAAGTGGTTTCTTCTTTTCTTCAAGTTGTCGACCCTGGATCTGTGTTCCAAAGAACTTGGTAATGAGGCTCCTTTCTCCGGGAATTTCAAAGTTCATAATTTTCTCCTTATTCTTCTGTATATAGGTTTTTTCCCATATTGTGAGTTCATTGGTATTTTCTAACTGTTTTAATAATTTTGTATTTAGATATATTTTTGTTTTTCTGTCCATTTGCAGTAGCAGCTCACGTTTGGATCATATTATGTACTATTTAATCGCCATCTGGTAACATTTTGACTCCTTTCAAGAAATGGACATATTGTCTCTATCAATGAAAAATGCCTGTCTTTTATTTTGACCCGTTTGTAAAGTATACTTATGTTTATGAACTGATATTACTACCTAAGTGCCCATGGCCCTCTTTCATTCCCCATTCATGCCATGTCCTGCCCACTACAGTCTATTTTATTACATTGTTTCCCATAAAGATCATGTAACCCAGTGTTGTGTAGTTTTCTCTGTTCATCTCTCTTTGGTCCAAAAACTTTTCTTGAGAACTATATTCTCAAATACTGTTAATCTTTTCTCCTCCCTTAAATTAAGAGACCCTATTTCACATACATCCATATAATTGAAAAAATAACTGTTTCACATATTTTTCGTTTGCTCTTTGTGAGAAGTTGGGATGACAAGAGTCCCTGTAATGTATAATAGCATGAATTTCTGAGGTTCGAGCCAATGTTTTTTTATGCGCTTCATTTCTGTTTGTAATTATTGTTCCTAGGTATTAGAATTCAGCCACTTCTTCAAAATTTCCCTCATTATTAACAGTCCATTTCCATTTAATAATGTATATCTACATCTTATATTTAGTTTTCTCTCTTTTCTTTTTATGAGTTTTTAATTACTTTATTTCAGAGGGATTATTTCAATATTAATGTATAGATTGTATTTTCTAATGTGTAGATGGATAACTTAAACTAATAACCAATCAGAACATGGTCTTCAGACATTACTTCTTACTGCAACTGAAAGTGAATAGACTGTATATTAATTGAAGAGCTACCACAAAAAAAGGTGCAACTATCATCTAGTGGGAAGGTGAATTTAAGGTGTTTAAATTAATTGAATATTCACCTTTATTTATGTAATCCTTATATTTGAAGAGAAAAATTATATGTTCAGACTGGGGTTTGAACCCAGGACCTTTCTCTTTTAGGCCAAAATAGAAACTCCAATCTAAATGCAAATTTTTCTCTTATGCACTGTTAATTCCTGATCACGGAATGCTACAAACATTTGTTTTCTCTTCAAATATAATTTATCCTTCAGTGAGAAGTGTTAAATTAATAATGAAAATATATCAATTGAAGCCCTACTGGCTTTATAAAATAGTGTTTAAATTCCCAATAAATGTCTTCTTAAACAAGAAGCTGCCATTTGTGTGATCGAGCAAATGCTTGTAGCATTCGGCGATCAGGAATTAACAGTGTATAAGAGAAAAATTTGCATTTAGGTTGGAGTTTCTCAGGTGGCTCAGTGGTAGAGCACTGGCCTGGAAAGCCAACAGTCCTGGGTTCAAACCCCAGTCTGAGCATATAGTTTTTCTCTTCAAATATAATTTATCCTTCAGTGGGAAGTGTTAAATTAATAATAAAAACATCAAGTAGTTAGCATACTGCTAAGTGAGTTTGTCTATAAGATAGTGTTCCATCTAACAGAATGGCATACAGAAATTTTGGTTACACACTTATTCAAGGGAGAACTTCAATTGTTTCTTGTAGACCATCATATGTTATTTTTATTCATTATTATTATTATCATTATTGCAGAAAGATCCACTTGAACCAACTGGTACGTACCACTGGTGTAGTAACAGCCACTACAGGAGTTCTACCCCAGCTCTCTGTTGTTAAATATGATTGCAACAGATGTGGTTATGTTCTTGGGCCTTTTGTTCAGTCGCAGAATTCAGAAGTGAAGCCTGGTTCATGTCCTGAGTGTCAGAGCAATGGCCCATTTATGGTAAGTTTTTTTTTTACATCTCACACCTACAAACAAATGGCATTGAAATATATACATTGCTTGGCCTGGGCAAAGTTAGATTAAGGGGGAATGAATTTCATTAAGTTATGTAGATAGGAAATAGCACTATGAGGTTTTTTAATATTGTTTATTTTTTATTTCACTCACCTCATACTTCATACTCCTCATGCGAGGAGTTATGAAGTATGAGGTGAGTGAAATAAAAAATAAACAATGAATTTCATTACTTATTTTAGGAATTCTCACTATGAGGTATATTCATTAAGGTAGAATATGTTTATCACTCACCTCATATTGTTCAATTGAACAATATGAGGTGAGTGATAAGCATATTCTACCTTAATGAATTTCATGTTTCGCAATCAATTGTATTATTTCTTGTTAGGGGCACCCTGTAGCGTAGTTGGTTGATGTAGATGCTACAAGGTGGAAGTTAGGGGATTTAGTCTCAGAAGGGTCACAATTTTTAAACTGGCCACAACCTTCTGGTGGCACAATGGCTTGGGGTCAACTCAGCCTCTATTGGAAATGAGTACCAGATATTTGTTCTGAATGTAAAGGCAGCTGTGATGCAGGGCTGACAACCAGGCTGATATGTCTACAAATGTGGGAAGCTTAACCTTATAGTACCCCAAGGTCTGAAGTGGGATTGTTTTACCTTATTTTTCCTAACAAAAACCATTATAAATTTATTCTTCATTACATGTATCCAGCTGTAGCTGATGACACAAATCCATTGCATACTTATGCTTATTTCACTTTAGAAGAATCCATATTGTGTATAAGTTGCAATGGGGGTTACATTGATGTACAATGCAGTTTGTGTGGGTATTTTTTTAATTCCTTGTTTACTTAATATGTCAATAACAAGGTTACCCTTCTCACCCATCACGGTGAGTGCCCAAGAGATTGTAAGAATTAGATAGATCAGAAGAAAGGAATGAAAGTAGGAAAAGATCTCCTAGGCCTCAAATGCTCTAATACCATCAGAGTCGAAAAAAGAAGAATTAGCCAAGAGAGGCTATATACAGAAAAGATAAAAGTAAGGAGCAAAACACAAGTGGAAGCAATATTTTGCTCAGCTTGGGCACCTTGTGGTTGCCATCCACATCCCCTAGATGGAGATAACTAACCTTTGAAAGACAACCTTCTGTGTTAACAGAAAATATGCCGTAGATGACAGAAAGCAATGAATTGCCCTTTTTAAACATCACAAGCCTAGTTCACTTATATCCACAACATAAAAATAAAATCTTCAAAATACTTTTCCACTGAACTTATATATAGTGAAGTACTAGACTTTGTTTTATTGTGTACATCTAATGCTCTTGATTTAATGATAAAACTATTTCTCTTCCTTTCCTATATTTTTATGTTAGTTTATGAACTTCCCATACTTTGTATGTGATATATATCTATTTTCACTTCCTGATAGCAGTTTGGTGAGCTAGTTATTCTAATTGTATGAAGATGTTTATTCGGGCAATCTTATCCAGTAATCATCTGGAACAGGGCTACAGATGATTTATGAGAAATTTCCAGTATCAGTTTTGGATCACTAAGAATTATCTTCCAGTTAGAGCTAACATTTAAATCGGTTAAATTGGAATTATAATATTTTCATTAATATTTAAAAGAAGTGTCGCTAAGAGGTTTATTTTATTTAATAATTGAGTTAAATTCAACATTGTATTAAATTAATGTTGGGAAGTAAACATTATGAGGTATAATCATTGAAATTCATCGTGAGAACATTTTTTGACAACTCACCTCATAAATTTTGTGTTTTTCATGAAAAATGCTAAATTTATGAGATGAGTTGTCAAAAAAATGTTGTCCGATGAATTTCAATAAAATTCAACACCTCATCTCATAATTTGATACTCACGGGGAAAAGGATTTAATTCTGAAGTTCATTGCTCAGCCACCAGAGGAGTAGGAAGCAACCTACAGGATTGCCAACCACAAATTCAACAGTTGGATGGAACTGAAGATAATATGCAGAGGTATTGAAACATGTCTTCAAGAAATCTGCAATTATGAGGTGATGTGTTAAATTCTAATTCAATTTTTAATTGGAATTATAATAGTTTTATTGTATTATTTAGATTAACATGGAGCAAACAGTCTACCGTAACTATCAGAAAATAACATTACAAGAATCTCCGAGTCGAGTTCCTGCTGGTCGAATCCCTCGCTCCAAAGATTGCATCATGTTGGCTGACCTGTGTGACCGCTGCAAACCAGGCGATGAAATTGATGTGACTGGAATTTACACAAACAACTATGATGGTTCCCTCAATACAGAGCAAGGTTTCCCCGTGTTCTCTACCGTCATCATGGCCAACCATCTCATTGTTAAGGATTGTAAACAGATCGTACAGTCTCTTACCGATGAGGATGTGGCAGCCATACACGACTTGCCAAAGATCACAGAATTGGGGAGAGGATAGTTGCAAGTATAGGACCTTCTATATATGGCCATGAGTACATTAAGCGGGGAATTGCTCTGGCTTTGTTTGGTGGAGAATCCAAAAATCCTGGTAAGATTTATCATATAAATTTTAATCCTCTCTGACCTCATTTTTGCTACTTTTTAATTTACAGCTTTGATACATGATTCTTTAAATTATGTTACTTGGTAATCGTTACCATGCTCTCCTCTGGGTTTCAAGGTTTGTGGGTTTGAGCTGGGCCAGAGTCAGTGGGTTCTTAGGGTGTGAAAATCCTGAGCGTGGGTTCCTTTGGAAGGGAACTAATGCCATATGTCTTGGAGATTTACACTCTATAAAAGAACCTTAAGGCTGAAAAATAGGCTCCTGTGCAATTTGTCAGCCAATTAAAGTCCACAAATTAAAATGATAATATACAATTATCAGGTTGAGAAAACCAGCTATAATGGCTGGGGGTCCCGATGTGCTGACCACATGTCACCCCTACATTGGTTGAATGATCTGAGATGAACACATGTGGATAAGAGTCCAGCTGGTAGGCCAAGGGCCTTATAGGCCTGTCGTGTCAAGGAATACTAATAAAAAATTATAATATTAAGAATCAAATTAATTGTGAATTCTTCTTACCTCATACATCTATGTTCTTTTAACACAAAACTGCAGTATCAGGAAATACATCATTCCTATCTCTATCGTCAGAGATGGGAATGATGTATTTCGCGATACTGCAGTTCTGTGTTTAAAGAACATAGATGTATGAGGTAAGAAGAATTCACAATTAATTTGATTCTTATTAAGAAAACCTCATAATTAGAGATCCGTGAAAGTGGTTTTATTTTTAGGGAAAATTCATTTTAAAATTTCGAGATTTCGATGTTATTGGGAATTTGGCGGTGTTATTCTAAAAAAATGTAAATTTGAGTCTTTTTAATCCTAAGTATATTAAACCCAATAAGAATGATAGTTTAAGGTCAACTTTTAGCTTGTACAATTGATATCAATGTTAATGCTAAAATGCATAAAATTTTAATCGTAGTCACTAATTTGTAAGCAAAATATATCTTTTAACAAAAAGCAATCATGGTGAGTATCTCTGCATTCTCATTCTTAAGAGTAGTGGACACACTTGGTTTTGGCATGACAATAGGTAGAAAATTAAAAACAAAAGACAAATGATAATGAAAATTACTTCAGACTTAAGTTAAACACAAACTGACCAAGGTATATATTTCACATTCACTGAATCAATCTACTGATTGAAACAAAGTTCGAAGGGGAAAAGAGGGGAAATTAAAATTGCGCGTGACCATTGTTGTTCAAAATGTCAGTATTTGTTTTGTTACCTTTTGTTAAAAATCCATGATATAGATATGTAACCCAGTAGAAAAAATGTGTTTATGTAATTAAATTCTGTTTTAATTAAATTCAGAATAATAATATTTATCAATATGGAATAATTACTCATGGTCCGTTGTTGGCTTATTCAAATTTGGCAGTGCTTGCATTATTGTCAGGTTACTGCTTATACTTAAAAAAAAAATGTTTTCTTCAGATTTGAACATACCATTACTTAATAATGATTGATATAAAATTGATAATTATGTCTGCAAAAATTTAGGGGGGAAAAACTTATCTTACATGTTAATATAATTTGTATTTCTTGGAATTCATATTGACCATAGAACCTAAAATCTATGGAGTGACCATATTTGAGCATGAGAAAGACAGAAAATATTACCTCTATGTTGTAAATTGTGTTGCAACCATTTCCCTTTGCAATACTGCATGGAGGAAGCAGATATGGCAGTTAAAAAAAGATGGAATCCGTAAACAATGTTTAAAAACACATTATGAAAATTTTGTAAATAGAACAAAAAATCTCCGGAATTCGTAGAAAATTTAAAATTTCGGTGTTATTTCACGTTATTATAGGATTTTGCATTATTTTGTGATTCATAAATGCTTTTTTTGAGGTTATGGGAAAATGGGGTTAAGAAATGATACAACAAAATGACAAAATTAGAGCATTTTGCATTATCGCGACTCGCGAATTTCACAGATCTCTACTCATAATGTAAAAAATTCCCAAATTTATTATATTTATTGCCCCTCAGGGGTCCTCATCTAGGGGATATGTGGATGGCGACCACAAGATGCCCAAGCCGAGCAAAACATTTCTTCCACTTACTTGTGTTTTGCACTCTTTTAACTTTACTATCTAACCTCTCTTGGTTAAGCTCTTGTTTTTTGACCCCGACGCTATTAGGGCATCCGAGGGCTAGGGAGTCTTTCCTTTCTTCCATTTCTTCTTTCCATTATTTTCTTTTCTTCTCCAGAAAAGCCTGACCAGAGGCTATAAGATGGCAGGCCCATCACTGGTCTTGCCTTCCTTTGGCCAGCAACCAATCAAAGGGACTATTAATATGCTTTCAAGTCTTATACGAGAATTTTCCGGAAGAAGCTGGAGGGAAAATTTTCTATAGGATCGTAACAAGCCTTGGCCTAATACTTGGAAGGAAGAAGAAGAAGAAGAATTATAATATTGTTTACCTTGTAGGTTTGTCTCCTTAACTTTTAAAATGTTAATTCACTGTAGTCCCATCATCAGCAGAAGGTACATGTGTTTTCACTGACCCTGAATGCAATACAGTATTGCATCACACATTTCACCCAGGCAAACTGGTTGCAGAAGATTACACTCTATCATTACTAATTAATCAAACAACCTATCTTATATCAATGAATGAATGAGTCATTTCTTGTCTTATCTCATAGTTTGTTTTTTTTTAAATACGGGAACTGCAGTTTTTAAGAGCACATCCCTCTCATTTTCAACCGATATTATGACTAATGGATTTTCATTGGAATCTCCATCTATAATGTTGCCATCTATTAATAACCAATTGAAATTGAACACCCCAGATAGTAAAAAATCTGGAATTTATCAAATAAGTTGTAAAGACTGCAATGAAGTATCCATAGGAAAAACAAAAATTAATTTGGACACTCGTACAAAGGAACACTTTAAAAATATTAAAAATGGTGAAATTGAAAAATCAGCTATTGCAGCACATAGTTTGTTGATGAGTCATACAATTGAAAAAGAGGCCAAACTTCTAAAACATTTGGAAAAACCTTTAGAATTGACAGTTTGGGAGAAGATATATATTCAGAAGAACAAATTTAGATCCACGAATTTTGAAATTACCGATGAACAGGGCCTGATCTCGAAGTTCATCAAATCAACACCAGATGGCAACATTATAGATGGAGATTCCAACGAAAATCCTGTAGTCATAATGTCTGTTGAAAATGAGAGGGATGTCCTATTGAAAACTGCAGTTCCCGTATTTAAAAAAAACATAAACTATGAGGTAAGATAAGAAATGATTCATTCATTCATTGAATTAAGAACCTCATAATGTAATTCCCCATATTTAACTATGAACCTATTTTATAACTTACATAACGTTATGGAATATTGTGATATGATTTGTAGTGACGATTACAATTTATTAGTTAAGAAAATTGTGAAATATTATTAATACTCCACTTAAAGATGAAAAAAAGTCAATGTTGTCTATCAGTAACCAAAAGTGTAAGGATTGTTATATTACAGGTCAGAAGCACAAGGTACGAGGTGACATCAATGTACTGATTTGTGGTGATCCTGGTACGGCCAAATCTCAGTTTCTCAAATATGTGGAGAAGATTGCACCGAGAGCTGTATTCACTACAGGACAAGGAGCATCTGCTGTGGGTTTGACTGCATACGTCAAGCGGAGTCCTGCTACCAGAGAATGGACACTAGAAGCTGGAGCTCTTGTACTTGCAGACCAAGGTGTTTGTCTCATCGACGAGTTTGATAAGGTTATCTTCTTTATCATGTATAATTCCTCTTATTAAATTGTTGCAATTTTTATTATTGTTGAAAAAATAAAAATTCTTCACTACATCAGATGGTAGCACACCTGCTACCTGACTAATGGGTTCATTGTCCAATGTTGTACTGCAAGTACCAAATGGGATCAGAAAACTGATAATAATCAAAATTAAAGTGGGAAGAAACACTATGAGGTATTTTCAATTTATAAATGAGTTAGAGTTGACTGAAGATGAAAGTAAACCAGTATCATGAAAACACAACTTTATTAGGTGAGACATAAAAACATTTTCCTCCAACTCGTTTATAAATTGAAAATACCTCATAGTTAAGGTAGAATTTTTTATCACCCACCTCATATTGTTCTTCTTATTTGACTATAAACTAGTTTTGGAACATAGTTTCTGTTCCATCCTCAGTATCGTCACGACCGTTGAAGAGCTGTCCTTCGCTCCTTCCATTGGCTGACTGAAAAACCTCGAAACCAGGTCATTCTCACCGGGAATTTCAAAGTTCATCAATTTCCGAAACTAGTTTATAGTCAAATAAGAACAACAATATGAGGTGAGTGATAAAAAATTCTACCTTAATGAATATACCTCATAGTGAGAATTCCTGAAATAAGTACCTCATAGTGTTACTTCCCATTGAGTTGGATTTGGAGTTTAATTGAAGATGAAGGTGAATTACCTTTGAAATCAGTATCATGAAAACACAAAACTATGAGGTGAGATGTAAAAACATTTTCTCCAACTCATATATAAATATGTTGCATCATCTAAATGTAGTTATATTATTTTTAGTCTGATCATCTTACCTCAATATTAATGTTGATTTGTTCTTGAACATGTTTCAAAACAATTCTGTTTTATCGTCAAGCTTTTCCAGACTACAAACAGAATTGTTTTGAAACATGTTCAAGAACAAATCAACATTAATATTGAGGTAAGATGATCAGACTAAAAATAATATAATTAAAATAACCTCAAAATATAACTTCCTAAAATTAAATATTAATCTAAATGTAGAACTAATCTTAAACTACATTCATGATTACTAGAGAAACTAGCAGGAAAATCATAACAGAAAATCTAGAACAAGGATCCCTAGGGTCATCACACTATATGAAATACATGATAAGAGATTTTTGAGTTGTCTGAGGAAGTGATTGCAGAGAACACCTGCCAGCATTTAATTCAGCCATGGCATCTTTTCAATGTTGAACTTTTATAGGAAAAAATCACTATGGGGTTCAATTTAATATTCAGTCTTCTAATTATACTGCAGTTTCAAAGCCTTGGCGGCTTCATCTTCAGTAATTTCTTGTTGGCTGATATTATGTCGATCAGAAAAACTACTTCTTGCTTCCCTCTGTTGGTGGACTGATAAACCTCCGGATCCAATCAGAATCCGCGGGAATTTCGAAGTTCGTAAGTTTTATCTAATGGTTTATTTTAGGAAATAATATTTTGAGGTTCTTTCAATCAAGTTTTTTTGAGTCTGTAATCATCCATCCATAATAACTCTGCCCGAAGGCAGGTCCTTCACTGCAATCATAGCATTTCCATGCTATGCTTGCAGCTTTACTAGGGAATTGTAGGTGTGATAGCTTCCCGTTGCTTTCCACACCGGTGAAGGATGAAGATGATGGCCATATGATTTCGGGGACCATTTGGGTCTTAAAGTTTTCCTGACATTTGTCTTACAGGTGAGGAAAAACCTCACTGAGAAAAACTGCCCCTACCGGGGATCGAACTCGGGCCCACTGCGTGGCAATGTAGCACACTACCTTGAGACCACAGCGGTGATTACCTCAATTTAATGTTCGAGAACAAATCAACATTAAATTGAGGTAAGATGATTACAGACTCAAAAAAAACTTGATTCATAAGTTTTTCTTTCTTGTTTTTTGAATGTGAATTTTTTTCCCCAAACCGTGAGTTCTTTTAGTTTTTCTATTTGTTTAATTAGATTGGCTTCTGATAATTAAACAAATAGAAAAACAAAAAGAACTCACGGTTTGGGGAAAAATCCACATGAAAAACTTATGAATTTCGAAATTCCCGTGGGTTCTGATTGGATCCAGAGGTTTATCAGTCCACCAACAGAGGGAAGAAGAAGTTCTTCTGATCAACGTAACATCAGTCGATGAGAAATTACTGACGATGAAGCTGCCAAGGCTTTAAAACTGCAGTCTAATTAGAAGACTTGAAATGAGGTGAGGTATGAAGCATTTTAATTTAATCTTTTCAATAACTAACAAACACATGGAGAGATGATGATTTTTTTTAATCTGGCCACCCCAATTTTTTGTGTGTTACTGTATTCATTTGAACTGTCTTCTGTTGCAGATGAATGACCAAGATCGAACTTCAATACATGAGGCAATGGAGCAGCAGTCTATTTCTATCTCTAAAGCTGGTATTGTAACATCTCTGCAAGCTCGTTGTTCAGTAATTGCAGCTTCTAACCCTATTGGAGGTCGATATGATGCCAGTATGACATTCTCAGAAAATGTTAGTACTTAAACTTTTATAGGAAAAATCACTCCTCAATTTAATGTTCATTTGTTATCGAACATGTTTCAATATAATCTTCTATATCATATGATGATATAGAAGATTATATTGAAACATGTTCAACATTAAATTGAGGTAAGATGTTTCCAGTCTCAAAAAAACTTGATTAAAAGAACCTCAAAATATTATTTCATAAAATAAACCAATAGATACAATCACTATGAGGTTTAATTTAAGATTTAAATTAAAATTCTTTATACATCACCTCATATCCAGTCTTCTAATTAAACCGGTTTCAAAACCTAGGTGGTTTCATCTTCAGTAATATCTCGACCGATGTTATGTTGTTCAGGAGAGTAAGAAACAGTTCTCCTAAAAGACATAACATCAATCGAGATATTACTGAAGATGAAACCGCCTAGGTTTTGAAACCGGTTTAATTAGAAGACTGGGTATGAGTTGAGATATAAAGAATTTTAATAAAGGTAAAGGAAGGATTCTTGCTTGGATGGGAATGAAGCCTGGATTAGCTCAGTGGTCTGAGCATTAGCACGGAAAGCTAAAGGTTTGGGGTTCGATTCCCGGTTCAGGTAAAAAATTTTCTCTTTACCATTGATTTACAATAATTTAATTGTGTTTATTAATTTACTTATTTCTATCATAGTAATAGCTTTAGCTTCCCAATATTAATTTATTAAATCTTATGTTAGTTGTATTTTAAAATTAATACCTTACGTTAGTTTTAGACAAAATTGGCTATTAGGAATCGGACGATGTCAAAGACATTAATCAACCGATGATCTATCCATCTATGTTAGTACCTCTTAATTTTTATAAATTACACTAAAATCCATAGATACATATTAAAAGGAAACAAAGGTAAGATTAAATAAAATCTCTATTTGCACTTAGCTCAAAGCAATTGGTCCAGTTCAAGCTTTCTCCAGTTAGTTATCAGAAAAAAACTCCATGGTGCAACAGGTGGTGTAGATGTTTTGTCTACCAGCTGACACTTATCACAGCTATCCAAATTAAGGCAAATGAAAATAAGAACTTCATAATGTTATTTCCCATATTTAACTATAAATGAAAATACACTGATGTACTATTATGTTGTAACCAGATTTGCTTACTCATTTTTAATGGCATGTCTTTCAAAATAGTTCACCAATACCAGCATGAAAATCAAATACTTTGGATCCTAGACTCTTAGATAAGGGTGTCAAAAAAAAAAAAGACTTTTACAAAATTTGCCTTAAAAATGTAATCCCTTGAGAGAGCATTCATTTGTTGATGTTACAGATAGTACAAAAAGTAGCTTGCTTTCACCCTCTTTGTATTCAGTTATAGTACAGTATTTTAAAAATTGCAAAAAATTCAACTTGATCCTACTTTGGCATTTTGAAAAAAAGAGGTTATTGGAATTTAAATCTGAAATGAATGGGTTATTATTGTAAATATGTTGACTTAAAACTTTCAATAATTTGGTTTTATCAAACTTAGATTGAATCTTTTGATGAAGAAAGTATATGCTGATTTTCAATGTATTATTTTAAATTTGTCACTCACATTGAAGGACAAAATAATATTTGAAGAGAAAAATGGTACATATAAACTGTGTTTTGAACCAAAGGTCTCTGGTTTCCATACCAGTGCTCTAAACCACTGAGCTATTTGGGGATCTCAATTTACATGGAAATTTTTCTCTCTCTTGTCGTAACTAAATAACAAAATTTAAATAAGAATCAAATGAATCATGAATTCTTCTTACTCATACAACTATGTTTTTTAACACAGAACTATAAAATTAATTACAGAGATTGCAATAAAGTATATATTCTTCTTCTTCTACATCCAACCAAGTCTTAGGCATATAGGCCTGCTACGATCTCACTGATAAATTTTGTACCCAGTGTTTCCTTGGACAGCCCAGAAATCTTTTCCCTGTTGGACAATAACGAAGCATGGCCTTGGGAACTATCTGAACTCATTTGTCACAAATGATTCATTCAGTTGTTCTGTAGTGCATTCTAAAACCTCTCCTATCCAAAACCTAACCTCAACCTGCCCATGGTGCAACCTGCTTATAACAATGAGGCTCTAGGGACTGAGTATTGGCAGTATAACCATAACATCACTTGCAGAGTAAATGCCGCATGGATGAAAACCCCATCGCTTTACTCTTTCGGGTAGCAACCTGTTGGGTAGTACTTTAGAGTTGCTTTCAATTCTCACAACAAGCCTCGGATGGACTGGAGGGATAATTCTGTTGATGAAAAAGGCAAGCAAAAGGACAACTCTTGGAAAATAAAGTAATTATAGGAAAAACAAAAAGGAATTAGACTCTCACAAAGAAAGAACACCTTAGAAACATAAAAAAAATGGTGAAATTGAAAAATCAGCAATAGCAGCACATAGTTTATTAGAGAATCATAGAATTGAAAAAGAAGCAAAACTTTTGAAACATCTATCTAAATCTTTGGAATTAACAGTTTGGGAAAAGATATACATTAAAAAAAAACCATACTAGAACCATGAACTTGAGTTTCCAGACAAATCTAATTTGATTACAAAGTTCTTCAAAAGTATATCAGATGGCAGTTTAGAAAATTACCGGCATAATGAAACATTTGATTCGTGAAAACAGCTGAAGATGGGAATGATATGTTTCCCAATACTGCAGTTCTGTGTTAAAAAAAACAATTGTATGATGTAAGAAGAAATCATGATTCATTTGATTCTTAATAAAACCTCATAATGTAAAAAATTCCCAAATTTATTATATTAACAAAATTTAAGTTATTTAAATGGAGAAAGTATGAGTTTGGATATTCAATGTTCAGATAAACAGTGTTTCTCTTTAATGAACACTAAGAAACACGAATAAAATCATAATATAAATTACAAACCTCACACCTCATTTCATAAAATATTCTCTTCTGAACGTGTTTTAGAGACTTTTCATCCCCATTCTCAACTAAATTAGTTTCAAATTTTATATTTTTTATGTTTACTTCAATGTCACTTCCTACTGATTTTTTATAAATATTGTGGAACATGTTTTATGTATTAACAGGTGAATTTGTCGGAGCCAATTTTGTCGAGGTTTGATGTGCTGTGTGTAGTGAGAGACGAGGTAGATCCCATGCAAGACAAACATCTGGCAGAGTTTGTGGTTGCCTCACACATAAAACATCATCCCAGCAAAACAAATCAAAAGGAGAAGGAGATGCCAGTGGATCCATCTCTGGGAGATGTAGAACCTATTCCTCAGGAGTTACTTAAGAAGTACATTGTGTATGCAAAAGAAAATGTTCATCCCAAACTGCAGCGCATGGATCAAGACAAAGTTGCTAAGATGTACAGTCAGTTACGTCAGGAGTCTCTTGTAAGTAATTATTCTTATGTATAACTTACAATTTGATAAGTAATAGTTTTTCCAATTTCAGATCATTTTATAAAATGCACAGAAACTTGTAGAAATACATTACATATGGTACATATTTGGTCAAAATGGTTGGCTGGTATTTAATGTTGAGCAGTTGACAATGATACCATTTGCTCTCTTACACTTCAATATCTAGAAGAGATTGACTTTCTAGGAATTAACACTATGAGGTAGTATTTATATAAGTAAAATTTTGTCATCTCAACTCGTATTCTTCTTCTTAGACCAGTTTTGGGATCTTCTTCAGTTCCATCCTCAGTATTTTCACAACTGTCATTATGTCATCTTGAAGAGCCACAGAGGGAGCAGGAGCTGTCTTATATCTTGCTTGCCCATAGTGGTGAACCATTGTTCCCAATGCAATTGTGTTTCTTCTAATTCAAGAAGACTTTACTATGGGATTATTAATATTGTAGCTGTAAAGCTGTTATTTGATGTTACATGTAAATTAATTTTTCTCTTCAAATATGATTTATCCATCAATGAGATGTACGAAATCAATTATTAAAACATGAAAAAAGCCGTACTGGCTGTAATGTATAATTCCCAAATATGTCTTCTTAATAAAGGAGCCGACATTTGCAAGATAGAAGCATGGCTTCAGAGCATTTGTTGGAAGGGAATTACAATGTATAAGAGAAGGATTTGCGTTTAGATCGGTACTTGTCTCAGGTAGCTCAGTTGGTAGAGCACTTGGTCTAGAGAACCAAGGGTCCCGGGTTCAAGTCCCGGTCTGAGCGTATAATTTTTCTCTTCAAATATGATTTATCCATCAATGAGATGTACGAAATCAATTATTAAAACATGAAAAAAGCCGTACTGGCTGAATGTATAATTCCCAAATATGTCTTCTTAATAAAGGAGCCGACATTTGCAAGATAGAAGCATGGCTTCAGAGCATTTGTTGGAAGGGAATTACAATGTATAAGAGAAGGATTTGCGTTTAGATCGGTACTTGTCTCAGGTAGCTCAGTTGGTAGAGCACTTGGTCTAGAGAACCAAGGGTCCCGGGTTCAAGTCCCGGTCTGAGCGTATAATTTTTCTCTTCAAATATGAATTATACACTCATTTTGATCACTACAATTTTATCGGTAAATAAAAAATAAATATATTGAGTATAATTATATTATTTTTGGTCTGGACATCTTACCTCAATATTAATGTTGATTTGTTCTTGGACATGTTTCAAAACAATTCTGTTTTATCGTCAGCTTTCCCAGACTGGTTTTATTTATGTTGCATGGATGTCGATGTCAGCTAGAATGTCGAAGTCAGGAATATATCAAATTGAATGCATGGGTTGTGAAAATATATATATAGGGAAAACAAAAAGAAACCTAAAAATTAGAACCAAAGAACACATAAGAAATATTAAAAATGGAGAAATTGAAAAATCTGCAGTTGCTGCTCATGTTTGGTCTGAAAAACATAATATAAATTCAGACACTAAATTATTAAAACAGTTAGAAAATACAAAAGAGCTGACTATTTTGGAAAAAATTTATATTCAGAAGAACAGAAACAGAGTTATGAATTTTGATATTCCGATGGAGGGTGACCTTGTTTGGAGGTTCTTTGGCCAACCACAGGATGGAGCTGACATCGACATCCAGGTTGTGCAACATAAATAAAACCAGTCTGGGAAAGCTGATGATAAAACAGAATTGTTTTGAAACATATCCAAGAACAAATCAACATTAATATTGAGGTAAGATGTCCAGACCCAAAATAATATAATTAAAAAACCTCAAAATATAACTTCCTAAAAATAAAATATATATTGAGTATATGTTGGCCACAGTGGTCTAGTGGTTATGCTCCTTGCCTCTAATTCCGGGAGTCATGGGTTCAAACCTGGCTGGGGTCAATGGATTTTTTAGGGCAGAAAAATCCAAGGATCAAGTCCTCCGGGAGGGACTTTTTAAGCCATGGGTCCCGAGTCTGAAGATTTTTAGGCTCGTAAAAGATCCTTAAGCCTGAATAAAGAGGTCTCTAAGCAAAATTTACTGACCTCAACGTCCTAATAATATCTTAGTTGTCTGTTGGATGTCTCATTGGGTCGGTGTGTTGACTGCATGCTATCCATGACATCTCTGAGCAAATAACATAACCAAAAATTAACTTGGTCTAGTAACTCTTACAAAGGAGATGCTATGGCTCAGCAATGGGCTATGCCATTATAGATAGATATGTAGTATGTACTGTATTTAACTACTTATTCACTGGCACTATTGAACCCTTAGGTTCATGGCTGTGCGGACATAAGCCTTTGGCATGGGTTCCCTGAAGTAGTCCCCGCCTGGAGAACCGAATGGGGAACTATTTGACCTCTGGGAAATTTTACCCCAGTTGAACCCATGTCTGCATTTCTTGAGGGTTGTATTTTTACGGTGAAAGATCGTCACTCTTTTGACCAAGGTACTTTTTTCGTCTGGCTTATCACCTTTGACCAGACTGGCATGGGTATCCCTATTGGCAGCAATGCTACTGCCCAGCATAGCTCTCGGGATCATTTAAGCACGCAAGCCACTCCGCCACAACAAGGTAAAGATACCATGGAGGGAGTATGTACTGTATATATATTTTAATTCACAATTTAATTTGTTTAAGTTTGATGCTCCTGATTTCAAGTTGTATCTTATTTTCTTCTCCAAACCAAAGTAGGTTGGAAGCTTACAACTTTATAATTTAATGTTGCTATTGGTCCATGAAAACTGATGCCCTAAAATATTTATATCTTACATCTCATTTATTTTTAGGCAACTGGAAGTTTACCAATCACAGTACGACATATTGAGAGTATGATTCGGATGGCTGAAGCAAATGCACGTATACATCTGAGAGATTATGTTCAGGAAGATGATGTTAATATGGCCATCAGAATGATGTTAGAGAGCTTTGTGGAGACGCAAAAGTACAGTGTCATGAAGTCCATGAGAAATGTAAGTAGAAATGTCCATTAATAACTAGTACTAGATCACTAAAATGATTTACACTTACATGAACATGGTGCAAATGAATAAACACTCATCTTTTTCAACTCTGGGTTCCAAGTTTGCATGTCAGTCACTCCATTGGGGTTCATGCTAAATGTATTGAGACCAGATAAGTTTCTCCAATTTTTCCTTGCTATAAAGTTAATTCCAGCACTTCTCCATACTCGTGCATCCAATCCAATATAATATATGTTCAGCATCTAAAATTCCAAATTATTCACTCCCATGATTTCTTATTTTTTACAGCCAGGGTAAATTGTGAACCTGCACAGTTCAAAGTGCCAAACTGTAGATTTGTAACTGTGATCTGAAAATTAACATAGTTCATTTGTTAACAAACATTAAGAATTGCATTGCATTTGGATTGCTTCTAATTCAATTAGACTTCATAATGGGATTATTTATCAAATGGCAGGAACTGGCAATAATTTATAATAAAATCAAATATTTCCTACCTCTCCTCATATAAATCTTCTAAGTAGATCGCGATTTTGAGACCATCCTGTCTGTCTTCTCTCTCTCTCTTTCTTTTTTTTTGTGCTTCTCAGCTCAACTGTGGGCAGTGAAGCAGATGTTGGGGGAGGCAGTCGTGTCCTGTCATCAGCTTCCTTATGATCCTTCAGTTTAACTTCATTTGCGAGTTCTGCTTTTTCCCATCATTTATTTGCCTTTGGCTGTTTCTTGGGATATGTAGGTGTTTTCAGCATTCCATACCTTCTTGATGTTGCCTGTCCTCCATTTCAGGTGTGGCTCAGGAATCACTGAAAATTTTATTTCAGTTCCTTTTTGCCAATTATTTTGATGTGAGATGGAATCCATTGGAATTCTACCTACTTCTGGTTTTGTAAAAATTTCAATATTGTTTGACATTCTCTTATGATTTATGATTTTGGGTGGTAGCTTTTTTAGTCTACTAGGACTATTGCTTTATTAAATTTGGTCAAGGTTCATGGTGGGATTATTAATACTACTATTGTAGTTCTTAGACTATCATTATGTTTTATGTAAATCTATACATTTGGATTGAACAACAGATCTTTTTTTGAAGAGAAACATTTTTGCTTGGATCAGGATTTGAACTCTCAAAGCCTGGTATAGGCAAACAAAAAAATTCTCTTCAAAAAATTATTTGAGATTCAATCTGAATGTCTAACTTTACATACTACATAATAGGTTAAGATATTGAATCGGAGATATACATCTTATCTCACATTTTGTTTTCTCACCAAAATATGCTCAGATGAGAAAATAAAATATGAGTTTATATTTCAGATTCACAATCTTAATAAATTATTTCACAGTATTATTTCTTATCTAATATCTTAGTTACCTACTAAATTATTTGAAAATACAATAGCAAGTAACATTAAGAGGTTTATTTATTAATGAAGATATTTGGTCCGTATATTCTTACCTCTTACGGTTGTTTTTGTTGAACATATGTTTCAAGGCTTCTGAGTCCCATTGTCAGCGATTATAGACTGGAAAACAGCAAAGAGAGCAGGAGTCAAGAATCAGGGTTGACAACTTGAGAAAAATCAGTCTGTAATCGCTGATGATGGGGCTCAGAAACCTTGAAACATATGTTAAACAAATACAACCATAAGAGGTAAGAATATACAGAATTAAATTACACCTCATAGTGTTTTTTCCCTATGAAAGTTAAATAAAGAATATACAGACCAAATATCTTCATTACCTACTAAATGTCTCATTGAAGCAAATATGCTAATCACATGATATCTGTATGTAAATAAGCCTACCTAATGATGTTTTTATTCAAAGTTAAAATTGGGAAACACATTATGAGGTTCTTAATTAATAAATTAATGAGTCATTTTAACATCTTACCTCATATTTCATGTTTTATCAAACACGGTAACTATAGTTTTCAAATGATCTTGTCTTCATTTTCAACTGCCATTATGACTACCGGATATTCGTTGGAATCTCCCTCTCGCACAAAGGAACACTTTAGAAATATTAAAAATGGTGAAATTGAAAAATCAGCTATTGCAGCACATAGTTTGTTGGAAGGTCATAGAATTGAAAAAGAAGCTAAACTTCTAAAACATTTGGAAAAACCTTTGGATTTGACAGTTTGGGAGAAAATATTTATACAGAAGAACAAATTTAAATCTATGAATTTCGACATTCCGGATGAACGTGACCTCATCTCGAAGTTCATCAAATCAATACCAGATGGCAACGATATCTCGAAGTTCGTCAAATCAACACCAGATGGCAACGTTATAGAGGGAGATTCCAACGAATATCCGGTAGTCATAATGGCGGTTGAAAATGAATGACAAGGTCATTTGAAAACTATAGTTACCGTGTTTGATAAAACATGAAATATGAGGTAAGATGTTAAAATGACTCATTAATTTATTGATGTTTTTATTATTCATTTAACATTTCTCAATGAAAGATAAATTATATTTGAAGAGAAAAATTTTTTCCTCTAGACCGGGAAAATTCCCAATAAATGTCTTCTTAACTAAGAAGCCGCCATTTGCAAAGATAGAAGCAATGGTTTCAAAAGCATTTGGCGATAGGGAATTACAACGCATATAAGAGAAAAATTTGCGTCTAGATCGTAACTCGCCTCGGTAGCTCAGTTGGTAGAGCACTTGGCCCGGAAAGCCAAGGGTCCCGGGTTCGAGTCCCGGTCTAGGCGAAAATTTTTCTCTTCAAATATAAGCCTACCTAAATTAGCATGGTTAAAAAACTCCCGCTAGGGAGCACCTGTGTCTCCCCCTCAGGATGTATACATTCAATACATATTATTTCTTATCAATTTTGATAATAATAAGCATAAGTTATTTAATTTTTACTATTTGTCTAATATTTTAGTGTTAATATGAGAACTGTTTTGTATTCAGGCATTCCAGAAATATTTGTCATTCAAGAAAGACAACAGTGAGTTGCTGTTTTATATTTTGCGACAGATGGCTCTAGATCAGCTCACTTACATTCGATGTGTACAAGGTCCCGATGCATCCGTTGTGGAGATTAATGAGAAAGATCTCATTGATCGGGTAAGTATTACTAAAACAATTCTCATTTAATGTTTTTATTATTAATTTAACATTTCTCAATGAAAGATAAATTATATTTGAAGAGAAAAATTTTTGCCTAGACCAAGACTCGAACCCGGGACCTTTGGCTTGCCGGGCCAAATGCTCTACCAAAATACAATTCTCATTTATTCTCAGAATATTTATTTTTTTTATATTCAATACCCCGGTTGTCATTTTGACATTTCCGGTGTTCTTTTCTGGCATTGGTGTAATTGTAACCCACTTCTGATGTTCGGGCACCTAGAAGCAGGGTGAAGCTGCTCCAAAGATATGATGAGTGATGATGATGATGATAGTGGTGTGCCAAGATAGATCTTAATCCTAAACTTAATCTAAAGTGAATATGAATAATGATGATTATGATGGCTGTATGACATTTGGGCCTTTAAGTTTGCTGACATTTCTCTTACAAGTGAGGAAAAACCTCACCCAGGAAGTTTGTACCAACCAAAACTCGAACTCGGGCCTGCTGCATGATAAGGCAGCATGCTACCTCAAGACCACTGTGGTGGACATTCTCAGAATATATAATGAAATGTTTCCAGCCCACTTTAGATGTGTCATGTGGAGGGGTTTTGTGCACTCATTTTACAAGTTTTTTTAACCTTAGCAACTATTCACATAAATACCATTGCTTAATAATTATGTAGATTTCTATAATTTTCTGGTGGATTGTTAAGAGAGATATCGACAATTGTGAAAAAAATGAATTATGTAGGCAGAAAAGATGATCATTTTTTCTGCACCACAAGAAAGTATCAATATTAAGACATTCACCGGCGACGAATGTATTGTATGGTAACGTGCAATATTGGGATTCTTAGTGTTGAAGAGTAATATCCTCATCAGTGTTGTTTCTCTTTACATACCCACGATAAAAGACATTCTATAGGAACTTAGGAAAAAATACAAAGATGTGAGACCATAGCCAATGCAACTAAAGAAAAAAATAAGCATCCTATTCATCATTATAAATGGCAAGAGAGCCATTGTGGGCCTTGGCCTTCTTCAGAAGCACTTACCAAACCTGATTGATCATTCTACTTTTTTATTCCCAGAGTTCTGTTATTTTCAAATTATGGCATTCTCCCATCTTGATTTAGGTTTTCCCACTTTCCAAGTTACCAAAGATTTTTTTTTTCAAATGACCCAGGTTGTCATTTTGACATTTCTGGTGTTCTCTCCTGGCATTGGCTTAATTGTAACACACTTCTGAAGGGTGCCTAGAAGGTGGAGTTATGTTAATAAATTAATGAGTCATTTTAACATCTTACCTCATATTTCATGTTTTTCAAACATGAAATATGAGGTAAGATGTTAAAATGACTCATTAATTTATTGATTAAGAACCTCATAATGTGTTTCCCAATTTTAACTTTGAAGGAGTTATGTTACCCCATTGATATGATGGGTACCATCTTTTCAGCAACATTTTCCCTTTTGGCAGCGTCATTTAAAAATTTACTTTTAATTTCAATGTTGAGCACTTCACATGTGCAACATGTTATATGTGGTTGACTAAATTTCAGGCCAAAGTGATCCAGCAAAACTTTTCTGTAAAAACTGTACTTTACATCAAGAAGTATAGGATGTTTTTCTTGAATAGCTGATACATAAGGCACAAAAATAACACAACCTCTTTAAACTCCAGAATCCAAAGAATACAGTTTTTAATAATAATGAAGAGAGTACACGGAATAGGTGTTATTTCCTCCATGCATAGGCTGTTTAGTGCAGAAACAACATCAGTCACTGGTTTATGTGGTATCTGAATTAAATGACATTTGCATGACTTCCCACAATATTCAGTAGTAACCTGACTTCTGTCGTTTCTGTTCAAAATAATAAATATGAGTGCATAGAACATGATTTCGTTATTAACTCAAATTTGCCCAAAAAGTGACTTACGTTGTTTCTGAAATAAGCCATTCTTATGTCTTTGCGGCCATGAACCTAAGGGTTTGATAGTACCATTGAGTGAGTGAGCATGACTTCTTAGCAAGTTTTAGTATAATATTTAAATTAAAATTCTTTATACCTCACCTCATAACCAGTCTTCTAATTAAACTGGTTTCAAAACCTATGTGGCTTCACCTTCAGTAATATCTCAACTATCTGAAACCACCTAGGTTTTGTAACCGCTTTAATTAGCAGACTGGATATGAGGTGAGGTATAAACAATTTGAATTTAAATATTAAATTAAATCTCATAGCGCTTTTTCCTATGAAAGTTAAATACAAGTTTTAGTATTTTTAGGAAGTAATACTATGATGTTGGGGGCACGCCGTAGCGTAGTGGTTAAGGCACTGAGCTACAAGCCGGAGGGTCGAGGGTTCAAGTCTCGTTGGGGTCAGGATTTTTAAACTGACCCAAACCCTCTGGCGGCACTATGACCCTGGGGGTAAAGGCGGTCGTCACGCAGGGCTGACATAAAGTGCCGATTGTCTAGAAAAAGTGGGAGCCTTAACCTCCTACTACCCCAAGGGCCTCCGGGTCTGTTGTGGGATCACTAAAAACTAAATACTATGATGTTTCTTTAAGATTATTCTTAACATATCTAATGTTAATGATGTTATTTTCTTTGCAGGCAAGATTAATAGATATACATGATGTAAAGCCCTTCTACGAGAGTCAGATATTCAAATCAAACAACTACATATATGATGCTCGCAGGAAGATGATTCTACAGACAGTGCCTGAAGCAGCAACTCCTGAAAACTAAGATACACTTGTTACCAAACTCTGTTGAACTTAACCGGTGGCTGAAATAAAATGTTCAAAGTTCAGCAAAATTTCTAATGTCTCAAGCAAGAAATTATTGCAAATAAATAATATGATAAATATAATATAATATAATAAAAGTTTGGTTGAAGGCCATTTTTGTTATATTTTTTAGTTTTGGAAGACATAATCTAAGTGTTGAACTTTTATAGGAAAAAAATTACTATGAGGTTTAATTTAAGATTAAATTAAAATATTTCGTACCTCACCGCAGTTTCAAAGCCTGGGCAGCTTCATCTTCAGTAATTTCTCGTCGACTGATGTTATGTTGATCAGAAGAACTACTTCTTCCCTCTGTTGGTGGACCGATAAACCTCGGTCCACCAACAGAGGGAAGAATAAGGAGTTCTTCTGATCGACATAGCATCAATCAACGAGAAATTATTGAAGATGAAGCTGCCCAGGCTTTGAAACCGCAGTCTAATTAGAAGGCTGGATATGAGGTGAGGTATGAAACATTTTAGTTTAATCTTATAAGTGTATTTACTCAGCTCTCAACTCTGGGGTCCCGAGATAGAGTCTCGGTTACTCCATGTGAGTTTCATGGTGGATGAAATGGAGCTTGGGGCAGGTTTTTCTCAGAGTTTTCCCCTGCCACAATTTCATTGCACCATTTCTCCATACTCATCTCATTCATTTCGTTCATCTGCCCCTGTGATGGTCTGTCGGGCATCGTCAACCAGCACCCTTGTCATTCACAGACCTCTATATAAGGGCTTCATCTCAACTCATCCCTCAATCCAACCCTAAGTTGGACACGAGTTGAGGATATATACTTGGAAGTCACACACTTAAGTAAAATACCAAGAAATAATTTCCAAGGAATTGTAAATTTTAAATTACTTCCCAAAAATAATCAATTAGCAAGATATTGTCTTGTCATCTTCAACACTCTTCCCAAAAAATGATATGAACTAACACTACTGGACAATTTATTAACAGATTGAATCAATATACATGTGACCCCATAGTTTGTTTTTTTACTTGACCGACAATGGCAGAGATGTCAACCGAAATATGTTCCAAATAAGAAAACAAAATATGAGGTTGAGGTGTACATTACCAATTCATTCCCTTATAAAACATGAACTTACCGCACATCTATCAGTAGTTCTGTCTGGGAGTTAAGGATAAAATATTTTCTGTATATAATGAAGCATTAGTGTCCCTCAATAATTCCTTGTTAATTATTTCTTCGGAGACATGTTGATCTTTTAATAGAGATGATTCTGTAAGAAAATATTATATATATTATACCATCACTATTTTTATGTTTGGAACTGTATATAAAATATCACAGAAATAAAATTAGATTTTAATTACTCTCTTTTTATTCCCCTTCTGTCTTATATACCCCATGGGATTTACAAGCTAATGGCTCTAATTATGGAGCAGGATTTTAGACTAGTATTTACCATTTTTGAAGAGAAAAATTATACGCTTAGACCGGGACCTGAACCTGGGGACCCTTGGTTCTCTAGACCAAGTGCTCTTACCACCTGAGCAAGTACCGATCTAAACGCAAATTTTTCTCTATATATGTTGTATTTACCATTTTTGCTTATGGTTCTAACATTTAGGCTGGTATTCAAGAACCAAGCTCTCTAGGTGATGCCATCTCAGTCTTCCCTAAGCTGAGGCTCTTAATCTTTCAATTGTTCCTGGAATTTCTTTTAAAATAAATATTTTGTTAACATATGATGTTGAATAGTAAGCCAGTTAGAGTAGGTTCTACATGACCACAGAATTAATCACGGAGAAATGGGCCGAGAGTCGCTCTTTGCAGAAAGTTTGGTTCTTGAATACTGCCCTTAATGTCCGAACTCAGTCCGGGAAAATGGACTTTTCATAGTGTAAAAATCCTGTTAATTCATTCTTTTTAAAGGTAACTGACACTGTGTAGATTTATATGACATATGGAAAAAAACTCCTGCCTGAAAAAAAGAGGTCTCTGAAGAAAATTTGTTGGCCCTTTCATGCTCAGATTTGAATTGTGACACTAATAACCTTTAAAGGAGGAAAGTCAGGTGCATGTGATGCCAAAAGATAGATATATCTGAAAATTTCCAGTTGCAACTTTAAATGGGTATGAGAGATTTGTAAGATGTTATAAAACTGAACAAACTAACCAGGGCCCTTGTCAGTAATGAGGCTTTCCTTCCCTGCAAAAAACCAAGTTAGGTCATCATTCATCTGGTATTTATTTACCTCCAAAGTTGGAATTTCTTAATAAATATGGTGAGTCTATTGCATCTCATATATTTCAAAATAAAACTAAATATATGGTCACACATAGAAATACATTATATAATGGAAATGGACAGCTAATGACAAATGAGGGAAATTTTGAGGAAGTGGCTGAATTCAAATACCTAGGAACAATCACAAATAGG
Organism: Diploptera punctata; assembly: GCA_030220185.1. Lineage (NCBI taxonomy): Eukaryota > Metazoa > Arthropoda > Insecta > Blattodea > Blaberidae > Diploptera > Diploptera punctata. Next base: position 2,001,963 of record JASPKZ010009372.1, on the reverse strand, counting down.
AATGAGATGCACAAAGAAATTAAACATAGGCTCAATTCTGGAAATGTGTGCTATTATGCATTGCAGAGACTCTTGATGTCCCAACTCCTTTCAAAAAACGTTAAGCTGAAAATATATAAAACTATTATTCTACCAGTTAAATTATATGGGTGCGAAACATGGACTCTTACTTTAAGGGAGGAAATGAGATTACGAGTTTTTGAGAATAAAGTTCTTAGGAAAATTTTTGGACCAAAGAGAGATGAACAGACAGGTGAATGGAGAATACTACTTAACAATGAACTACATGGTCTTTATAGGAAGCCAGATATAATAAGAACAGTTAAGTCTCATAGACGGCGATGGGCAGGACATGTTGCACGTATGGGGAATGAAAGTCTTGTAAGAAAGCCAGAGGGAAAACACCCAGTTGGTAGACCAAGAATGAGGTGGGAGAATAACATTAACTATGATTTGAGGGAAGTAGATTGTACAGGGGATGATTGGAAAGCATTAGCACAGGATAGGGATGTATGGAGAGCTTATGTCTGCACGGCCATGAACCTATGGGTTCGATAGTGCCAGTGAGTAAGTAAGTAATATTTCAAAACACTTGTTTCATCGTCAGCTTGTCCAGATTGTTGATTTTTAATTGATATGCAAGTTATTTGGACCATTAAAAGATGGAGTAGGAGTCGACATGCTCAAGATTTTTATATCCTGAAAAAAATCCAATTTTGTCATATGGAAGTGAAACGGAATACAAAAGAATAAAATTGAACAGTTGAATTTATCTTAGAAGAAGCCTTCAAAAAAACAAGACAGGATGAAATAAGAAATGAATTCCTTTGGAAAAATATGAGTTTCACCACATCTGTTGTTAAGAGAATTGAAAATCAAACTCTTATATGGTATGGCCATGTACAAAGAATGGAAAATGAAAGATGGCCGAAAAATATATACCAATGGTCACCCCCTGGAAGAAATAAACTTAGCAGACCAAGATGAAAATAGAAAACTTATGTCAGAACTATAATGGATGATAGGAATTTGGAAGAAGGAGATTGGAATGATAGAAATAAATGGAAACTGAAGACTGCAAACCTATAAGGAGAAAGCCGAAGAAGAAGAAAAAAATCTTTCAACTCCAGCTGGATTCTAACCTGGAAACTTTGGAACCAGAGGTGTAACAACCATTAGCCCACCAGGATTGTTTTAAAATTTCCGATAGTTGGATACAAAGTCTGGAACCCAACATGTCTCCTAAAATATGAGTACTGAGAACTTTCCTGGTGAAGTTTGTCAGAACAAAGACTTATCCATTTTATGCCCTTGTGCTATTGGTTAATATGATTAACTATTGCCATGGGTTGATGGGATACCTTTTACATTTTACTGACTTGTATAGAGAGTATATTTTCTTTTAGATCTCAAATATTAGTCCAGTCAACAGGATTTAAAATTCATACACTGCTCAAAAAAATTAGGGGATATTGTAGAATAACCTAATAAGACTATGTTTTTTGGAATAGTATTAGATGCAATCACTTTCTATTACTACAAGATAATGTAAATAAGAGTTTGAAGTTGTTACATAACTTCGGTACCACACCAGAGGGCAGTGTCTGTACTGTTGATGTGAAAGGGTGGTGTGGGGGTGAATGTTTTGTTGCTGTTTTTAAATCCAGTCCAGTTTTCAGTTAGTGAATGACTTGCCTTAGGGACAGTGATGCCTCGACAACGTGATTTACCTGAACCAATGGCTTGGAGGGCCATAGGAAGGACGGAAGCTGGACAGACACAACAAGAGGTGGCACAAGTCATTGGGGTGTCTAAAAGCGTGATTTCCAGACTTTCGAATCATTTTCAAAGAACATACTGTTCACAGAAGAGCCAGACAAGGTCGACCAAGGGCAACAACAACAAGGAATGACCGTTACCTCTTGTTAACATCCCGTCGGAATAGACAGCAGAATGCAACTCAATTGCGAAATACACTTCAAACAGCAACAGGACGCAGGGTGTCAACTCAAACTGTCCCTAATCGACTGCATGGAAGTGGTCTCTATGCCCATAGGCCTATGGTGTGTACCAGGTTAACTCCACAACACCGTAGAGATCGCAGAAACTGGGCGGAGGAACTTCGTGGGTGGAGGCATGCTGAATGGAGATCAGTTCTTTTTTCTGATGAGTCGCGATTCAACATGGAATGTGATAGTCGGCGTGTATTCATCTGGAGAGAAAAAGGGACACGAAACAATCCAGCTTTTGTATGTGAAAGATCCCCATATAGTGGCGGTGGATTGATGGTGTGGGCAGGAGTCAGTAGTGGTGGACATACGGACCTCTATGTCATCCAAGGTGGTACTTTGACTGCGGTAAGGTATAGAGATGAGATTCTCCGACCTTTTGTCATGCCTTATGCTGGTGCCATAGGTGATTCTTTTCTTTTTATGGACGATAATGCACGACGCCACAGAGCTGGCTTGGTGGACGACATGCTGGAAGTGGAGGGTATCGAGCGTATGCAGTGGCCAGCTTCCTCCCCGGACTTAAATCCGATTGAGCATGTGTGGGATGCATTAGGCAGGCGCATTGCAGGCAGACCAGCACCTCCCACAACTGTTCCAGAGCTGCACATTGCTCTTATGGAAGTGGCCACGTATCCCCCAAGAACTCATTGCATCAATGCCACACAGGTGTGAGGCAGTGCTGGCCGTTCGAGGAGACCATACACCATACTAAAGAAACATTTTCTTCTTCTTCCTTCCAAGTATTAGGCCAAGGCCTGTTACGATCCTATAGAAAATTTTCCCTCCCCGGGAAATTCTCGTATAAGACTTGAAAGCATAATAATAGTCCCTTCGATTGGTTGCTGGCCAAAGGAAGGCAAGACCAGTGATGGGGCTGCCATCTTATAGCCTCTGGTCAGGCTTTTCTGGAGAAGAAAAGAAAAAAAAGGAAAGAAGAAATGGAAGAAAGGAAAGACTCCCTAGCCCTCGGATGCCCTAATAGCGCCGGGGTCGAAAAAAACAAGAGTTAACCAAGAGAGGTTAGATAGTAAAGTTAAAAGAGTGCAAAACACAAGTAAGTGGAAGAAATGTTTTGCTCAGCTTGGGCACCTTGTGGTCGCCATCCACATATCCCCTAGATGAGGACCCCTGAGGGTCACCCATGTTAATGTTGCTTTGTTTGTTTGCCATATTTCTAATCAGGATCTCTTTGACATCTGGTGTGGTACAGAGGTTACGTAATGACTTCAAACTCTTGTTTACATTCTTTTGGAGTAATAGAAAGTGATTGCATCTAATACTGTTCCGAAAAACATAGTCTTAATAGGTTATTCTACAATATCCCCTAATTTTTTTGAGCAGTGTAGTTAAATATAGGAAATAACTATGAGGTAAGATGTAAAAAATTACTCATTAACTCAAAAGATTTAAAAAAATAGGGGAGGGAAATGTTCATTATTTAATTTAATTTCCAGTGTTTAAATGATAAATGGGGGAGAACATTACTACAAGATATTCAATATTTTAATATGAAGGAAATAGATAATTAAGAAATCTTTTAAAAAATGTATTGATGGAAATATAGCCCAGTTAATGAAACTGTTGTTCATAAGGAGCAAAATTGACATTTTTATTATTATCCTGGTTATGTTCAATACATGAAACCATAAAGCAGCATTTTCTACCCTATGACCAGTAAAAGTCGCAGATAATTCTACAGACTACAATAACAAACAATTTTGAGTGTATATTATTAGAATGTAGCATGCTGCCTTGTCACACAGCGGGCCCAGGTTCGACCCCCGGTTGGAGCAGTTTTTCTGGGTGAGGTTTTTATCAGGATTTTTCCTCGCCTATAATATAAATGTCAGGAAAACTTTAAGGCCCAAACGGTCCCCGAAATCATATGGCCATCATTATCATCATCCTTTGCCGGTGTGGAAAGTAACGGGAAGCTATCACACCTACAATCCCCTAGTAAAGCTACAAAGCATAGCATGAAAATGCTATGACTGCAGTGAAAGACCTACCCTTGGGCAGAATTACTATGGGTGGATTACTAGAATTTGGGACATACTGTATTGTACCATTATAATAAATTATGGAAATACAGGTATGAACTCCATGGTGAGACAGGACAAGAAGACCCTTTGCCCATCAGCCAGCTACTTGCCTCACATCCATATGTGTTAATCACAGAGGTGGATGATCATCTGCCAGTAAAGGGTTACATGTGGCCAGCCATTAATAGCTGGGTTTCTCAACCTGGAGCCACTACTTATTGTAGTTACCCAAATTCCTCTTGATGCTGGCTGAGCACCGGTCCTATACTGACCGAAATTCCATAAGAAAATTTCTTCTCCCATGGGGACTCGAACCAGCACAAATCCCGTAGCTCTGTGCCAAGGCATCAGATATTTATTAACGAAATTAATAATAATAATATTGTGAACTTCAAGAGGAGAGAATAAACAATGGAAAAGAAAGAGGAAAGTAAGATATCCATTTTACGTGAACAATTTTTACTGATTTATTTTATATTTTTAATTCAATTAATATTGACCATCTATCCCATCATAGTGGACTGCAGGTTGAGAAACACTACCATAAAGATATTCTGCAGTGATTAAAATAATCTACTAAATTAAATAAAAGTTCTGACCTCCTTACATATCTATTTTGGAATCATAAATACAAAAAATAAAAATTTAACTTTCTATTTATATATTTACCAGTTCATAAAATATATTTGGTCATGTGTTGACATGTTTCAATGCTGAATTCACTTTTATTGGTGTGTATGGTTAACACCATTGGATTAAATGAGAGTACTTCTTTCTAAGGAACAAAGTTAGGCTGAGGAGAGTATAATAAATATCATAGAGGACTAATGAAATATTTTTACAGGATACCATTTCTCTTTATTCTGTTCCTTAAAAAACTACCCTTCTACATAAAATTTCTCATTTGGTAAACTTATACTTCATTTGATTTATCAGCAGTTATGAAAATAAATATATGAGCAATATTCTCTTCTTGTAATAATTAATGCACCATAGTACAGATAATCTGCCATTTTCTAAATCTAATTACACATATTCCATGTATGAATATACAAGCAGGTATACAATCATTTATATTTGAAATCCTTATCTGATCTCTATTTACTTATTCAAAAATCCTTCTGCATATTACTGCTCCTACAATGCAAGTTTATTTGTTTTCTCTCACATAGAATTCTTAACCTCACATATCAAACAAGGATATATGGAAAACAACCAATAGGAAATTGGAAAGAGGCTAATATAGAAAATGGATTGGACATGTGATAAGAAGATAACATGGAAACGTAGCTAATTTGATTTTGATTGGTATATATATATATATATATATATATAAGAAGAAGAAATATGAAACAATCATTTTTTTAAGGTCATATAAATAATAATAATGTTTTTATTATTCATTTTTAAACATCTTAATGATGGACAAATTATATTTGAAAAGAGAAATATACACCTAGACCGGGCTTTGAACCCAGGACCTTTGACTCTCTATGTTAATGCTCTTCCAAGTGAGCTACCTAGGCCTCCAATCTAAATGCGTATTTTTCTCTTCAATAAATAGTCTTCTTAATAAAGAAGCCGCCATTTGCAGAAATCGCAGCAATGGCTTGTAGCATTTCAGGTTAGGGAATTAACTATGTATAAGAGAAAAATACATGTTTAGATTGGAGGCTTAGGTAGCTCACTTGGAAGAGCATTGATATAGAGAGTCAAATGTCCTGGGTTCAAACCCCGGTCTAGGCTTATATTTTTCTTTTCAAATATAATCATATAATAAATTACATAACTATATTTGGGAGTATGGAAATGTTTATGCTTACCAAAATAAAATGAAGCAGCAAATTGAATGAACATTTTGTAAAATAAACATCCAAAGCCATAGGGGTTAATAAAAAAAATAACTTACTGGAAAAATAACATATCCATCGTATTCTTCAGATATAAACCTGTGTGCAATTTCTTTTTGTGTGTTGGTAATTTCTTCTAACATATCTTCTTTCTTCTACATGCAAAAATTTAATTATTAACCATTAAAGAAGCTTAAAAACTGCCATTATTAAAAATCAATAACTATGATATATAATGTAATCATCATTAAACTTAAAATCTCTGCAAATCTGAGAATATCTTCCAAGCATTCAAAATTATCATGGTACATGAAGTGGTGGTTTTCTAACCATTGGATATTTATCTCAAAACACTCAGTTCACAGCCCTATATTATCCTCTGTAAAATTTCTACATGCTTTGTGATTAGCCCTGGTTTCTAACCTTCAGACTTATTCTATTACTTTTCCAATAGTTTCATAATATTAATTCAGTTTTAAATTCTATGTACCAATGAGGGTCACAAGTACCATTATTGGCCCGAATATAAGTTGTGTTTATTTTTCAAATTTTGTACATGGAAATTAAAGGTGCAGTTTATTTACGCAGCCGATAAATTTCCACATGTAATAGAAACTTGAAATGTAGCATACTTTGCTAATTTTCTAATTTTGAAATGGAGCAACAACACCACATACTTGTGTTTGGAATTGCCAGCAGTCGTATGGTATATGACTCAACAATGTGCTAGTCTTCGTATTACGGTAATCGTGCTCTTTTGTGTGATAGGACATATTAAAACAGTTGTAGTACGTATCTACTACAGTAAATTTATTCTTCAGCAATTAATAAAAACGTTGAAAGAAAAGCTTCAACAAGTTTGGGAATTCAGCGCAGTTATGATGCTGGTTTCAAACTTGTAGTTATTTAATATTTAATTTTAGGAAGTTATATTTTGAGGTTATTTTAATTATATTACTTTTGGTCTGGACATCTTACCTCAATATTAATGTTGATTTGTTCTTGGACATGTTTCAAAACAATTCTGTTTTATCGTCAGCTTTCCCAGACCAAAAATAATATAATTGTAGTTATTTGTTATGCTAGGAGTATGTCTAATAGAGAAGCCGGCAAAATGTTTAGTTTGAATGATGAGCGACATTGGAGAAGACACTGATTAGTTGAATTGAGTGATTTACTCACATTATAACTGAAGAAAAATATGTTTAAATAGTGTAAACAGTTTTATAACTGGATATGTGACAGGTAAATTTCTCTGCACTCAATTTTTTCTTCTCCTTTCCCCCTAAAATTAAGGGTGCTGCTTATTTTGGGCCAATACAGTAAATTGTATGGAGCCAAAAAATATCTGTTTTTAGGGAATGAACTTATCTACCTCTTATTTAATAAGTAAATATTATTTTTTAATTAAAATCAAAGTGGGAGGTTAACACTATGAGGTATTTACATTAATGAATAAGTTGGAGAAAATGCTTTAACATCTCACCTCAAAGTTGTGTGTCTTCACGATACCGGTTTACTTCCATCTTCAGTCAAACTCCAATTGTCCAAATTTTACTGTTAACACCAAATTTTACTTGAATAAATAATACCTCTTATCGTTAATTCCTAAAAGGTCAACTACCTTTCAAACTGGAACAGTTGTGCATTTCAACATATTTTGTACCATATGTGACATGGAGAGCAGTATTTTTAGAAGATTTTACAAGAAGAGGGTTAATTCCTGAAAACATGTCAAAAATACTGTAATTTCCTTTTTCAATTGTTTCGTAACATTTATTCAGTTTTACATTATATGTACCAATGAGGGACACATAAATTGTATGAAGTCCAAAAGACCAAATTCTTTGAAAATAACCCGTCTATCTCTTATCAGTTTTGAAACTGGAATAATTGTGCATTTCAACATACCTCATGTGACATGGAGTGCAGTATCTTTTTTTCTCTTTTTAATTCAAGAGGGTTTTACGAGAAGAGGAATTTACTTTTGAAAAATCTGTCATAGTACTTCATTGTTGTCTGTCACATTACAAGTTTTAAATGAGATTCAAGTTTATAATAGAGAAATATTTAGGTATAACAATATTTTCATAAGATCATGTCATTTTCGTATTCCTTGTAAAAAATCTACTAATTCTTACATGGAATTTTTAGATCCTAAAAATCTGGGGTTGGTAATTAGTAATTAATAAAACGCTGGTAAGTTCATTTTAAAAGCAAACAATATAATAAGATGAAAATTGTTTTTATAATGTCTTCTCATGACTCCATGTCACTAGAATTAATTGGATAGTTCATGTAACATATTCCTTTAAATTTATGTTATTTTTTATGATAAACTCAAATATAATGCATATATAGAATAGGAGGAATATGGGTGCTTACATTTCTAGGAAAAAGTATTTCTACAATAAAATATTTAAATAACTTATAAGATGAATGCTATTAAAACTGCGAAAAATATTATAATAACCTTAATTTATCTTAGTCCATTCCACAATATACATGGCCCACTGTATACTACAATAAAATATCTATTTGCTGTCGTTCGCCTTCTGGAGTTTACATATGATATTAATTTTTATGAAAAAATTAACACAAAGGGCTTTCATATATTACACAATTTTTAAAAATGCAATAATTAAAAAATGCATCAAAATAAAAAAAAAATATTATTTTTTTATTCTCATCTACATACACTCCCATTTAAGTGTGAAAAATGATATCAGGTATATGTCCACTTCCACTAACTTGGCAGGCAGTTACTCGGTCTATGAAATCTATGATCTCAATTCGTGGTGACTTGGAATGTCCTCCCAGATCTTGTGACATTACTCCATGTGACTTCTTTTCATGGGGTTCTGTGAATTCCAAAGTCTACATGAACAAACCATGAACACTTCTCCAACTTAAGGAAGAAATTCAATGTGTTATCAATGACATGAACAGAGATGTCTGTGAAAGGGTTATCACAAACTTCATAAATCGAGTAACTGCCTGCCGAGAAAGTGGAAGTGGACATATACCTAATACAATTTTCCACACTTAAATGGGAGTGTATGTAGATGAAAATAAAAAAATTACGTATTTCAATACATTTTTGACTTAATTATTGCATTTTTAAAAATTGTGTAATAAATGAAAGACCATATATATATATATATATATATACTGCTCGGGACCCAGCTCCGTGTGTCTGAAAGGAATTTGCTGACTCAGCTGTTAGTATATGAGAAGCATAGAAGTGTACCCCCTCCCACTCCCCACACTTCTCCCTGCAAACACACAGAGCTTGGTCTCGAGCTGTACACAGCGAAACCCTGATAAAATGTTTTTCAAGGAACAATGTGAAAACTGCATATTATATACAGCAAATCAAAATTAATAGGATAAAATGGAAGCATTCCTGTGACTACTATATTACATTTATTTTACAAATAGCATGAAAGGTTAATTCTACATGTTTCCATGGATATTCACAGATGCTCAATATGGGCTCCATTTGTGACATGGCAGATGTACTATTTCCTGCCAGACTTTTTCCAAAATAACCTGATCATTTGAACAACTGAGTTAACTGGCTTAGCTGCCTGTGGAAATGGGGGTAAATATACCATGTTTTTCACATACACCCCACAGAAAAAAAAAATGTATGATGTAAGGTCGAGTGACCTGAGGGCAACCATTCAACCTAACACAGCCAAAAGCTTTGTGGAAGATGCTCATTGAGATGTAAGAGGTCATGCCAATATGGCAGGGCACCGTCTTGCTGGAAAATGAAGTTGCAATATACCTTTTCTACCACTGAAACCACCATTTTGATTAATAACTCCTATAATTATCATTGGTGATATTTGTTTTCATTGTTGCAAACTGAAACTTGGAGGGTTAACTTTTCATGTTATATCAGGCATTTATAAAATAAGGTCAATACAATAAATAATCATAGGAATGTTTCCTTTTTGTCCATTCATTTGAATTGCCTGTATATGAAATTATATAAAAGCTTACCATATCGGTCTTAGATCTGAAATTAGGTTACATTTTTTGCCGAAAATTACAAACTGTGGTACTGAATAAATGTGAATTTTATTAACTGAAAGTGCAGTCAGTAGTGCTGGTAAAAATAGTATCATTTTAACTTTTTTAACAGATTTGAGACAATGATTATTTTGTTAGTATCATAAAAAATTCCAAGAAATGGATGTACAGGAAACTGTTATCGTTATGATAACAAAGAGAGCTTTACAGTGGTATAGACATTTACAACGGATATTGGATGAACAGTGGCCTAAATGGGTATTAGATTGGATGGTACCAGGCAGAAGGAAGAAGGGGAGAAGTAAAAGAACATGGGAAGATAGGAATCTCTGGAAAGCAGGAATTAAGGGCGAACTGATGTAAATTGGAAAGCCTGTATTAAGTAAATATTATAAAAAATGGGAACAATTATCTACTTACCTAGGCTAAAAGTAGAAAATTATTAATGACAAGGACCTAGTCTTAAATTTTCTCAAAATATTGCTGATAAATAAAATTAGAGCCCGAATTTATGACAATGACTTTTTCTTTATTTATGACCATCATAAAATATAGCCATGACATCCATGATCTTCTAAACATTATTGGAAGGTTTCATTCTTATCTTTTTTTATTTGGTGCTTTTTTGTACTATTATACCTTTTTTTTATATATTTTCCCTTTTTTTTAATTTTATTTTTTGTAACTATAGTGTCTCAATTAGATGTAACTGTTATAAAGAGTGTTTTCCAATTAATTTAATTTTATAACAGTAATGTGCTAATATTGTTTATTTTTTATTATTTCACTCACCTCATACTTCATAATTCATAGCAGACCCTGGGTTTCTTCACATCTTTTGTGACATTCTCAATGCTGTGTCACGTTCACAACTGAAGTCCAACGGCTTTCTATCCTGCAGACTGACCTCTGCGCCATCTGGTGGCCGACCGAAGAATTTCCAAATCAGTCCTCTCTCCTTATAACCAGGTATTTCAAAATTCATAGTTGTATTTTCATTCTTGCATATGTAAATTTTTTCCCAAATTGTGAGTTCCTTCGGTTTTTCCAATTGTTTAAGTAATTTTGTTTTGGTTTCTATTCTATGTTTTTCTGACCAGGCATGTGCAGCTATTGCAGATTTTTCAGTTTCTCCATTTTTAACATTTCTGAGGTGTTCTTTTAATCTTGTATTTAGATTCCTTTTTGTTTTTCCTATGTATATCTTTTCACAATCTTTACAATTAATTTGATAAATTCCCGATTTTTTGCAGTCTTCAATCTTTTCATTTTTGTTGGTTTTTATTAAATTACCTAAGCTGTAATCATTTTTCGGTGCTAATTTAATGTTGAATTTGTTGAAAATTTTTTGAAACTTGTCAAATACTAAAGGATAGTATGTGAACTTCTTGAATTTTTTGCCTATATTTTTATCTGTCTGAAGAGTACTTTCATTAATGATTTTTTGTTTTTTAAATTTATTTATTTTCTTGTGTATCATCTTCTCTTGAAAACCATTATCCTTCGCAATTTTTATGATGTGTCCTTTCTCTTTATTGTAATTTTCTTTGCTCAAGGGGACATTCACAAGTCTGTGTGTTAAACTATTAAATACTGCCTGTTTGTGTGAAAAATGGTTAAATCCAGTAGCTTTTATATAATTGTCGATGTGAGTTTCTTATCTGTAGATTCCAAATTCTATTTTCTTTTTTTCTTCATTCCTAATCAATTTAAGGTCTAAATATGGTATTTAATGATTATTTTCTATTTCCATTGTAAATTTGATTGTTTTATTTTGAATATTTAACAGTTTTAATGGCATCTTCTAATTGTTTGTTTTCTGTTTTATTATTGCTATGATATCATCTACATATCTTCTCCAAAATTTAAACATCAAAGGATGTGCTTTGGTTACATGACATTCAAAGTTTCCCATAAACATGTTTGCTAAGAATGGTGATAATGGATTTCCCATTGCAAGTCCTGATTTTTGTCTAAAGTATTTTCCTCGAAAGGTGAAGAACATTTGATTTAAGCATAATTTTGTTAGTTTTATGTATTCTTTAACGTTATCATCATCTAATTTGTTTTCTTTCAACCATTTTTCTAAAATTTTCAAAGTTGTGTCAGTCGGGATGTTTGTGAACAATGAAGTAACGTCAAATGAGACCAATCTTTCTGAAGGTTCTATTTCTACATTTTCTAATTTCTCAACTAATAGGTAAGAATTTTCTACTGCTAAATTTTCAAATTTTTCCATACCTTTAAATTTATTGCTAAGCCATTTTGATATGTTATACACACTATTGAGTAACACTAAAAAAATTAGGACTGGAAGTAAATATCAATCAAACTAAATATATGGTCACACGTAGAAATTCAGTATATAATGGAAATGGACAGCTAATGACAAATGAGGGAAATTTTGAGGAAGTGGCTGAATTCAAATACCTAGGAACAATAATCACAAACAGGAATGAGATGCACAAAGAAATTAAACATAGGCTCAATTCTGGAAATGCATGCTATTATGCATTGCAGAGACTTTTGATGTCCCAACTCCTTTCAAAAAACGTTAAGCTGAAAATATATAAAACTATTATTCTACCAGTTATATTATATGGGTGCGAAACATGGACTCTTACTTTAAGGGAGGAAATGAGATTACGAGTATTTGAGAATAAAGTTCTTAGGAAAATTTTTGGACCAAAGAGAGATGAACAGACAGGTGAATGGAGAAGACTACATAACAATGAACTACATGGTCTTTATAGGAAGCCAGATATAATAAGAACAGTTAAGTCTCGTAGACTGCGATGGGCAGGACATGTTGCGTGTATAGGGAATGAAAGATGTGCATGGAAACTTCTTGTAGGAAAGCCAGAAGGAAAACGCCCAGTTGGTAGACCAAGAATGAGGTGGGAGAACAACATTAACTATGATTTGAGGGAAGTAGATTGTACAGGGAATGATTGGAAAGCATTAGCTCAGGATAGGGATGTATGGAGAGCTTATGTCCGCGCGGCCATGAACCTACGGGTTTGATAGTGCCAGTGAGTAAGTAAGTAAGTAAGTAAGTATATGTCGGTGAGTTGATATTGTTGATGATAGGTCTCATTTTCTTTCCGTCTTTGTGGATTATGAATTATGAAGTATGAGGTGAGTAAAATAATAAAAAAATAAACAATATTAAAAAACCTCATAGTGTTATTTCCTATCTACATAACTTAATGTGCTAATGTTTAAGTTTAAGTTAGTTACTACCTGACCTTCAAAAATGTTTGCTGTGATGTAATTTAAAACATAATTGATAAATTTACATCATCTGACAAATGACAAAATGTGAAGAAAGTCTTGTATTTATGATTAACAACAACATAAAAAATGATGAGAATACTATTTTTGTGATTTTTCTCTGTAAATTATTTTGAAGTTTAAAAAATATAAACACCTTTTTACTACAATTTTAATGTGTAAATTAATATAAGGTAAAGTGACTATAGGCCTCAGGAGGCCCTTGGGGTAGGCTCCCACTTTTTCTGGACAATTGGCACTTGATGTCAGCCCTGCATGACGGCCGCCTTTACCCCAGAACAAGCATCTGGTACTCAATTCCGTTAGAGACTGAGTCGACCCCAGGGATATAGTGCCACCAGAGGGTTTGGGTCAGTTTAAAAATCCTGACCCCACCGGGACTCAAACCTTCAACCTTCTGACTTGTAGCTCAGTGCCTTAACCACTATGCTATGGCATGCCCCTCTAAATTAATGTACTCAGACTGATATAATCTGAATCAATTCAGAAGAGAAAAAAAATTCTGCTTGACCAGAATTTGAACCTAAGATCTCCAGCTTTATGTACTGGTGCCCTACTCACTTGTGCAACTCAGGCAATCCTTCCTCAGACACAAATCTTTCTCTTTTATAATCCTGTATGCCAATAGCAGTAAAACTTCATTTAATATGCAATTGGGTTGTTTCTAAGTCAAGAAAACTTTATAATGGGACTTTTTAAAAACTAATTTAAGCTATAATCTCTTATTCTAATGTTAATGTGTAAATTAATATGCTCAGGCTAATCATCTGTATCTATTCTGGAGAGAAAAATTTCTGCTTGAACCGGAATTTGAACGCAAGGCCTCCAAATTTATGCACTGATGCACTAACCACTTGTGCTACTCAGTCTCTGTTGAAAATGAATTGAACATACTCCAGAATAAAAGAATACACAGTGTTATGGAGATTCGAGCATTTTATAAGGCAATGTAATGTTGTGTGCAATGACCGCAGTAGATGATGTTTATTACTTGTAGATGAAATAACAAAAGTGAGGTTTCACTGTATAGGAAAATAGGCAAACAATGAAAGCAGCAAATATCTATTGCATCTGTAGAAGATATATGTGAACTGGAGACATATTTATAGCCTGATATACACTCAAAGATCCTAGAAGTGTTATGACCAAAATTGTTCAGTAACTGAACAAATAAAAATAATGTAAAGAAACATTTTAATGCTCTCCTTGAGTTATATATATTTTTTATTTTATTATTTTATGTTTAGATTTTTCTTACTGTTAATAAATTTCTAGGATAAAATACTTTTGTAAAAGGGGGGGGGGAAAGAAGAAAAAACCTAATGTAGCCTACTATGAGGCTGTTCAATGAAGAATGATCATTTTCTTTTTGTCAACATACCTTTACTCATCCTCAGAACATTGATGGCTCTTCTCAAAGTAGTCTCCTTTGAATGCAACACATTTGCCCCAGCATTTTTGCCAGTTTGCAAAGTCATGGTGGAAATAATTTTTATAGGTCTTTCAAAATCACTTCCTTAGTCTTCACTACTGCTTCTAAAGATGGAAAACATTTCCCACAAATGTGTTTCTTCAGGTAAGAGAATAGGAAAAAGTAACATCTGGCTAAATCTGCACTATAGAGAGGATGAAGGATGCACTTTGATTTTGGCAAGATTTTCATCAACAGCATTTGTGATATGCGGCCTCAAATTATCATGATGCAGTATCCAGCTTGTTGCACTGAAATGTGGCCTTTTGTGCCTCATATGGCCTAGTAGAGTTGTGTGCATGTACAACAAGCTTATAAATAATAATAAAGGAGTATACAAATTGATGTGTAAAGACTGCAACAAATTTTATATAGGAAGAACTAGCAGAAGTTTTAATATTGGATTCAAAGAAAATTTTAGAAACTTAATTATGTGGAACAAAAATCAAGTTATGTTAACAGTCGGAGTTATGGCTGGCGATGGACGTGATTACATTTAACACTGTTCAGTATCATGAAAAACATAAAATTTATGAGGTGAGTTGTCAAAAAATGTTCTCCGATGAATTTTAATGATTATACCTCATAATGTTTACTTGCCAACATTAATTTAATATATGTTAACATATTATTCAGGGAGGACATTGCATGTTAGATATTGATAACATCCTCACAATACTGCACAAGGAGAGTAACTCAACAAAAATAAATGTACTAGAAAAAATTTAAATTTTGAAAGAGACCAAACAATAACCTGTATATTCAATCCTGCTGATGATGGCACTGGTCCCAAAATACCTAGAGAGAATTAATAGTTTACAAAGTTGAGGAGATGGGCCTATAAGGTAACAATTTTATAATTTTATATTATAATTTTAATTTTATACTGAAAAATCATTCCAATAATATGAAAAAAATGAGATGATCATAAATTTCCAATTTTCCTTTTCTAAGGAGATTTCCACAAAGAGCTTCACTGTTTACTCTCAGGATTGTTGAAACAACAATAGAATTTAAAAGCAGCATATTGTTCTTCGCGTGTCACTTCCATTGTAGCCATAGGCAGTTCGGAATATGTCTCGACTTTCACACCACTCACAGACAGAAATTGGGAGTGATGACCAAAAAACTTGTACCAATGTGTACACAATGCATTAACTAACCAACTAATTAACTAACTCAATGGTTTTATCGAACCCATAGGTTCATGGCCGCGCGGACAAAAGCCTATCCTGAGCTAATGTTTTCCAATCATCTCCTGTATAACCTACTTTCCTCAAATCATGGATAATATTATTCTCCCACCTCATTCTTGATCTACCAACTGGGCATTTTCCCTCTGGTTTTCCTACAAGAAGCTTCCATGCTCCTCCTTCATCCCCATACGTGCCACATGTCCTGCCCATCGCAGATTATGAGACTTAAATGTTCTTATTATATTTGGCTTCCTATACGTATCATATAGCCCACTTTAAGTAGTTTTCTCCATTCACCTGTCTGTTCATCTCTTTTTGGCCCAAACATTTTCATAAGAGCTTTACTCAATATTTCTACAATTCATTAAACTTTATTCTCAAATATGTACACGATGCATTAAGCAAACAAATATGTAAAACCAGATTTTTGCATATTAAATTATGGCTGTAAAAAATAATCATTCTTTATTGAACAGTCCTTGTAGCTTATTCCCAAAACATTACAAATTTATATTATGCCCGCTAATTTATACATTTATAATTCCTGTACATTTTTTCCACCCAATAAAAATGTACAGAGTGTCCACAGAAATATTTCCCGGTTATAAACAGTTACAACATTGTTGTCAATTGTTGGATTTACTTGGAACTGGTGTCATTAGAAAGAGAAACTCAAACAATTTCAGGAGTTGTGCAATTGATATTGTTGGTCCACAAAAGATGGCAGCACAAGAAGAAATAAGAAAAAACTTGTAAACAGATGATGTTTGGATTTCGTTTTCAATTGTTGTTGGTGTTATATGGTCTGAACGTTACAATTGTCAAGTCTTTGTGAATTAATGGTGTTATGGCAAACCACAGGAATGTAGAGAATGTAGTTGGTGTGTATTGGAATACCATAGCACACAAAGTGTAGTAAGTGTTCAGCGTGCTTTCAGACGGAATTTCCAACATGAGGCACCTTGTAACAAAATTCTGAAATGGTATAAACAGTTTGTTGAGGATGGATGCGTATGTGATAAGAGGAAAACCCATTCAGGGAAATGGCCTGTCAATGTGGAAAATGTGGGGGAGGAATTTGTATGTAGTCCTCAAAAATCTGTGCGAAAGGCCAGCCAAGAATTAAAAAATTGCTAAATCCACTGTTTGGAAGATCCTACATTCTACACATTGAGTGTCTTTGAGGTAAGTACTAAACTGTTTGAATTTCTCTTTCAAATGACACCAGATTCATGTAAATCCAACAACTGACTGCGACGCTATAGTTGTTTATAACCAGGAAGTGTTTCTGTGGACATGGTTGTGAAAATAGTGAGGATGGAACCGAAGAAGGTTTTGAAACTAGTTTAAGAAGAATATGAAGTGAGGTGATAAAAAAATTACTTAAATGAATCATATTCTTCACATGCTGCAGTTTCAGAACTACTTTTTTTTTTAGGAATTCACACTATGAAGTATATTCATTTAGGTAAATTTTTATCATTCATAGAAAAATATGAAGTAAATGAAGGAGATCATTGGACGTCAGTTGTGAACGTGAACAGCATTGAGAATGTCACAAATACAGTGACGAAATCTGGATCTGCGAGGGAGTTAAGAAGTATGAGGTGAGTCAAGAAACAACTCAACAAAATTAAGTGATAAAAGTTTACTTAAAATTTCTGAATAATTAACCAAGTTATTCTATGAGTTAGGGATTATATTTACATTGAAAGTTTTATTGTGCAATTCAATATAACTTATTTTTAGTCACGAAGCACCTTTAGTAGAAAAGTTCATCATGGAGCACTAATTTTCACCTATCACTTACATGAACATACTATTTAAGCTTAGAAGTAAACATTCAGAACTTTAGGGATGATGTTCCAATCTCTTCATGCGGCACCAGGAGATATTTCACTGTAGATCACAGTTTGGAAACACTGCTTTACAGTAACTCCTTGAACTTCATGGGCGTTAATTTGTTTATGACAACTGTAAAAAGTAAAGTAGTCCCACTACAGGCCTCAGGAGGCCCTTGGGGTGTGGGAGGTTAAGGCTCCCATTTTTTCTGGACAATAGGCACTTGATGTCAGCCGGGTTGTCAGCCCTGCGTGACGGCCGCCTTTACTCCCAGAACAAGCATCTGGTACTCATTTCCGTTAGAGGCTGAGTCGACCCCAGGGCCATAGTGCCGCCAGAAGGTTTGGGTCAGTTTAAAAATCCTGACTCCACCGGGACTTGAAACCCTCGACCTTCTGGCTTGCAGCGCAGTGCCTTAACCACTACACTACGGCATGCCCCTTTTATGACAACTGTTGTCTATTCAATTATTTTGTCAAGCAAATCTTTATAATCTGTATGAACTGTTTATACCATTGAGTACATAGATAAAATTTTGATGACACTATGAATGTCCCAGCTTTTTTAACACAAAAACAATGTGCATATTCTTTTGCAGAATTCCGTCAAAACATAGGCCTAATATTTTTATCGCATTGAAAGCAGATGAAGAAAGATGACTTTAATATGAAATACACTGTATTATAAATTTGAAATAATATTATTTACATCTCATATCCAGTCTTCCAATTAAAATAATTTTAAAACCTAAGTGTTTTATTCATCAATAATTTCATCCAGAATAACTGCTTCTTACTCCATCTGTTGGTGGACCAATGAACCTACGAATCAAATCAAATTCCCCAGGAACTTCAAAATTCATTAGTTGAATTTGGATTTTGATCATGGATTTTTTCCATACCGTGAGCTCTTTTGGTTTTTCTATTTGTTTTATTAAAGTAGCCATTCTATCAATTAGATAGACCTAGTATTGATTTTTTCCACTTCACCATATTTGACATTCCTAAGATGTTCTTTCATCCTGGTTTTCAAATTTCTTTTTGTTTTCCCTATATAAATTCTGTCACAATCTGTGCATTTAATGTAGTAAATTCCCAATTTGGAATTTTTGAGATTCCTAAGATGTTATTTCTCAAATAAATTTGAAAACCAGGATGAAAGAACATATTAGGAACGTCAAAAATAGTGAAGAGGAGAAATCAGCAATAGTGCTCATGGTTGGTCTGAAAAAATCTAATTAAAAGAAAGACTAGTTTAACAAGACAAATAGAAAAACCAAAAGAGCTCACTGTTTGGGAAATAATCCAAATTAAAAAAAACCAGAACGAGAAAAACTAATGAATTTTTAAATTCCCAGGGAATTTGATTTGATTCAGAGGTTCATCAGTCCACCAACAGATGGATAAGAAGCAGTTCTCTTGGAGGGCAGAACATTGGTTGTGAAATTATAGAAGATGAAACTGCCTAGGTTTTAAAACTGATTTAATTAGAAGACTGGATATGAAGTGAGGTGTAAAGAATTTTATTTTAAATCTTAAATTAAATATCACAGTGATATTTCCTATAATAGTTCAACACTGTATTATATTGTAATGTATATTCTCAAAAGTATGTCTGGGGCCAGACCTCAACGCCCCTTAAAAGAGATGCTTCCTTGTTGAATATATCTGGCCATACTGCAACTAGGATCTTTATGTTTATACCAGGAGTTTATATATACTTCTATTATTGTTTATATTCATGTACCTAGTGCAAATTCATTTATATTATTTTATTAATCATTATAATATGATGATTAATAATGGAAAGGATTATGGTAATGGAATTCAAAATGCAGCATTTGCCATTAAAAATTGAGGGAAAAAAAATCTAATTGGTCAGCCCCATGATTTAAGTCCAGGACCTCCAGAACAGTAAATATCAAACACTATTTTATTCAGTATTTCATATTTTTATTTAGTTTCAGTATGATATCCAGTAGGCCATGATAAAATTAATATTAGAACAGAAACAAAATGCAATGCTGCATGAAACCTGCTACCTATCATTTTCATTTCTCTTGCTGTCAGTTCCAGGTACATTTATAGGAGTACCATTTGGATGATTTAAAATTAGTGAACACATGGTCTGAAGTCGTTTGTCAACCTTTGACTTTTTTTTAGGAGTGCCACTCAATCTTTTTTTCTTTTTACTAGAATCTTCTTCAGGAGTGTCAGACGATGATGATGAATCGCTGGAACTTGAATCTGATGAATCGCTGCTAGAGGAAGAATCATTACTGGAACTGCTACTGGAGTCAGAAGAGTCACTGGTATTGGAAGAAGAACTGGAATCATCTGAGTCACTGCTGGAACTTGAACTCGAAGTGAAGGAACTACTCGAATCGGAACTGGAATCTGCGTCCCTTATCTTCTTCTTTTTCTTGGATACTGCAGATTGCTTAACTTGCTGGTTTTCTCTGAAAATTACAATAAATACATCATAATTCATATAATTATTATTACTAAAAATACTACTGCCACCACCATCACCACCAAACTACCAATACCAATATTACTACTACTATAAAAATAATAATAATAATAATAATAATAATAATCCAATACTACTATTACTAGAACCCTGGAACATTGTCCTGACTGGGAACTGAACCGAGGTCCACTGTGTATGAGGCAAAACATTATTCCTAGACCACAATGGTCATGTTGCTTAGTATGATTTCAACAAAGTTGCATGCAAATCATTGGTTCATTATTATTATTACTTTACTATTAAGCTTGTGGCCACTGCTGTGGTCTTGAGGTAGTGTGTTGCCTTGTCATGCCGCGAGCCCGGGTTTCCTGGGTGAGGTTTTTTTCTGGGGTTTTCCTCACCTGTAAAACAAATGTCAGGAAACTTTAAGGCCCAAATGGTCTCTGAACATCATAAGGCTATCATAATCATCATCGTTCATATTAACTTTAGATTAAGTTTAGGATTAAGGACTCTTCTGGCTAATCACTATCATCATATCATCTGGGCACAGTAACCATGCCTTCCTGACGCCCCAACCTGGAAGTGGGTTATATAATTGCGCCAATGCCAGGAAAGAACACCAGGAATGCTGAAATGACAACCTGGAGCACAGAATTAAAAAAAAATTAAGCTTCGTTTATATTGGGTTAGGTCTTGCAAAGAAAACCACTTGTATGGATAAAAATCAAATAGTAGCTGGTTACTTGACATAGACATGTGCATATCTTGGACTTCTATAATAATTATCGTTGTGCCTTGCATAACATTCAGAAATGTTGATAAAATGTGAAAAATGCCAAATATAAATTGTCTCTTTTTAGTTGAATATACGTTCAAGTGTCTATAAGCTAAACTTATACGCACTTGGTACAATAATATAACGGCTGGGGGACACGACATGCTAACTACCTGTCATCCTTATACTATATATAGTCTATAGAGAAGGTGTTCGAAATAAGCCATCTATGCAGGAGGCGGGCAAAAACGCACGACCATTGTGGTCGCGGAAGGAAGTGCAGGAGGGAGAACAGGTCACGTGACATTACTCATTTCACTCTTGAGCTTCAAGCGAGAAAGATGTCTAATCGGAAAGCTGGCGAATTTCTCTACACATTCCACGGACAGACTATAGCTGGATTATTATCTACCTTTGTGATTAACACACGCGGATGTGATTCCAAAAGACGGCTGGTAGGCTAAGGGCCTTCTAGGCCTATCGCATCATGATAAAAATAGGGTCTGGAACGAGGTATACTAGCCTCGTAAATACAACTGAGTTCTATTTGATATCAGCCATGCAAGTATTAGGTCATGTGGCCTATAACGGTCTCAAAGAGGAATTTTCCATTCAGCGCTTTTTTGGACGTCCCAGTGATCTTTTGCCTTGATGATAGTAACGAAAGCGTAGCTTTTGAAATTCTGTGAGATGGCATTCGTTAAAGATGCGCTTTTCAGTTGTTCTGGTAGTTTTGTATATGATGGAAAATATAGATATAAGTAGCGAAATCCGGTTAAGGAAGTTGAAATTAAGCCAAAGAAACTGCCTTACTCTAATCATGTGATTTCCTGTACTACCTTCTACTAACCATGGGCAGTTTAATCGGAGCCTTAGCTCTACGGAGCTGCGGTGTCATGGAATTGAATTTTGAATGATATTACGATTAATGGTACAATTTAATATGGTAACGAAAATCTAGACAAGCGCAGAAAGTAGGATCAAAGTAACACCACGAAGGAAGAAAAAAACGTAATAGAAATGTGTCTCAAAGGCAATATTTTGTGAACACCGTATAGGAAGAGAGTTGTTTTATGAGGACACGTTACTGTCAGTATCAGAATTCAGGCGGCGCGGCATCTAATTTCCCGCAAGGCGAGATGACGGATTATTATTGCACATCTGACAACGACATTTGTCGGTTCACTTTACACTACATAAAATAATTAACTCATGCGCACAAACATAATTGTCATAAACATACTGGATACGACACTTTAAAGTACAATATATCAACATTTTCACGGAAACATCTTCACTCAAAACTGATAGAAAAAAAAAAGTATAATTAGGGTGACTAATCTTTAATAAGACGAGACTAATAATAATATATTGTTATCATTATTCTTTCTTTTTATTATTCTTAATATTATTATTTTCTTCTTTATTAGGAATTTTCCTACAATACAATAGTATTCCTACAACCCATTGTAAATTTTACTCCTCCTGAAATCCATATTCTCTGCATCACTCTCTGTTAATCCTCTCGACACCATACTCCTATGCACTCCTTGAATCCATCGTTCTTTTGGTCTCTTCATTCTTATGTTGCCCTCCGCTTCAAAATTCAATGTCATCTTAGGTATCCTGTTATCTGACATCCATTCAATAAAATTGAATATTTATCATCTACAATGCAAGTGGATGAAAGTTTGGAGATCGAAAATGATAAAATTAAGATAGTTAATAATTAAACAAATATTTGGGATATTAGAATCAGAAGGAACAAGCAATTCTGAGGTAAATAAAAGAGTAAGTCAAGGAGGGAAAACAATATTGGAATGTTAAAATCGGCAGCTGTAGAGTAGAAATATTCTGAACAAAACTAAAAAACTTATTTATAGTTCATTGGTGGAGAGTGTACTGTTGCATGATGTTTGTAGTCTGGGTCCATAAGAAGGGCTCGATGTGACGAACACCTACGCCAACACAAATACGGTACCTCCATATCATGTTCTGTACACACTATCACCAATCCTTGGTTCTGCAACATCCGCCACAGCCATAACTCGGATGCCACAGGGGTCTCTTAAATAAGATATTTCATGTGTCCTCACAGGTAATAGTCTAGCGGGGCCAGATTGGGAGAATGTGCTGCGTCTTTGGCGCTGAAAATGCGGGAGAGTTGAATGTGTATTATGATTTTTTTGCGTGCGTGTAGCGGGAAAATGGTACGTTTCTGGACACGAATTCCTGTGCTAAACGTAATCATCTTGGTCCCCACTACACGTCCTCAAACTCTGTAATGAGGATTTAGTTACATCCCGTAATTGGGACGGTATAGGAAATAATGCTTTACTATTTATTGGGTTTCTGGTTTATTTCTGCATGGACCGCAACTTTTTCTATTATAATTGCTGGACATGCCTAATGTTTATTTTTAACCGAAAACATCAAGAAATTTGAAAGTCAAATTTTTGCGCCCGGATTACTAAATATCATGAAAATAATTTTATTGATCCTATCTTTATGCTCATATTTCGGCTACAGCTTCAATTACGCAGGTGCGATGTACCGCGTAATCACAAGACCCTGTATGTGACGAGAGTTAATCAGAAAATCGGTGAAATGTACTGAGAAACTGATAAATTGTTTTCGTTACCATGGTGACTTTGTGAACTAATTACGTATTTGCCTGGATTTACACGAAAATGCAATATCCATTCACTTCTTCAACACAAAGACTAAACATCTCGTCAAATACGATACAATATAGCGATCGCACAGGCGGAAACTTAACACACAACCAAGTTAAACGACTGGTAATAATATTACCACGTGCTCCAATGATTTCAAACATCTTTATACACACTGTCTCAAAATTTAAAGTTTAAATTATCTTCATCAATGAATAAATACTGTTTGTTGGGAAACCACATTTATTTATTTTACCTGATGGAGTTAAGATCTTCTCTTCCACTTCACCAGAGTTGTAAAATATACATACAATAACAATTATGAATTATCTACATATTGATTAATGACACATAATAGATACAGGCTACACAATATGCAATGTAAAGTTATCAATTGAATTGGCGTTTACTTCATGAAAATCCATAATTTATTTAATTAAATAAAAATAAAACTTAAATGTGATTTTAGTCCACCGCTGTGGTCTCGAGGTAAGCGTGCTGCCTTGTCACGCAGCGGGCCCGGGTTCGATCCCCGGTCGGGGCAGTTTTTCTGGGTGAGGTTTTTATCGGGGTTTTTCCTCACCTGTAAGACAAATGTCAGGAAAACTTTAAGGCCCAAACGGTCCCCGAAATCATATGACCATCATCATCCTTATCATTGTCATCATAATCATCCTTCACCGGTGTGGAAAGCAACGGGAAGCTACCACACCTACAATTCCCTAGTAAAGCTGCAAAGTATAGAATGAAAATGATATGATTGCAGTGAAAGACCTGCCCTCGGGCAGAATTACTATGGATGGATGTGATTTTCATATTTATTAAAATATAAATTAGTTACAGCTGTTTCGCTACTTTGTACCTTCTTCAGACATGATTTTTTGTTATCATGTCTGAAGAAGGTACAGAGTACCGAAACAGCTGTAACTAATTTATATTTCAATAAATATGAAAATCACATAAAACTTTAAGTTTTATTTTTACTTAATTAAATCGATAAAAAGTTGATAAGGGAAAGAAAGAAAAGTAATAATAATAATAATAATAACAATAACAACAACAACAATAATAATAATAATAATAACTTATAATTAGATTTATAGATTAAGTAATTGGCTTGGTAAATAAAGTTTAAAAAATATGCATGGAACACTGTTATATATTATAGGCTATTGTCTATGGATATATGAAGTGAGTTTCTTTTTAAACTGTTTTTGAGTCGGACAGTCCTTGATATACGAGGGGAGGGAATTCCAGAACTGGATGGCTGAAACAAGGAACGTTGAGGAATAGTGAGATGTTCGATGTAGAGGAACACCTAGAGTTAAATTTTCTGTTTATCGTGTATTTAAGATATGGTGAGAGGATAGCGAATGGAAGCGACCACGTTCAGTAACACCTGCAGTTTTATCCTGAATTAACTAGTATGTAGTGATAGAAGTACAGCGGTTGAAAATATAAAGTAATAATATTAACTAACTCACTGGCACTATCGAACCTGTATGTTCATGGCCGTGCGGACGTAAGCTCTCCATACATCCCTATCCTGAGCTAATGTTTTTCAATCATCCTCTATATAATCTACTTCCCTCAAATCGTGGTTATTGCTATTCTCTCGCCTCATTCTCGGTCTACCAATTGGGCGTTTTCCCTCTGGTTTTCCCACAAGAAGTTTCCATACACCTCTTTCATTCCCCATTTGTGCCACATGTCCTGCCCATCTCAGACTACGGGAATTAAACTGTTTTTATTATATCTGGCTTCCTATAAAGACCATGTAGCTCACTGTTATGTAGTCTTCTCCATTATCCTGACCGATCATCTCTCATTGGTCCAATTTTTTTTCCTTCTTCCTTCTTCTTGTAAGCCCATGTTCCCCTATAGGGAAGAATTTGAACCATACTAATTTAGTTACATTGTTTTCGTATAGATGTCTGAGTGGTCCGTGGTCAGCGTTCCGCCTCATACTGACATCTAGGAAACCAAGGTAGTACTAGGACGCGACAATTCGGTAAATTTTGCTTAGAGACCTTTCATTCGGGCTTAAGGATCTTTTACGAGCCTGAAAATCTTCAGGCTCGGGACCCACGGCTTAAAGTCCCTCCCGGAGGACTTGCTCCTTGGATTTTTCCATCCTAAAAAATCCATCGACCCCGGCTGGGTTTGAACCCGCGACCCTCGGGACTAGAGGCAAGGAACATAACCACTAGTCCACCTTATTCTCAAATACCCGTAATCTCCTTTCCTCCCTTAAAGTAAGAGTCCATGTTTCACAGTTACATATATAGGGCGATTCAAAAGTTTGTGCACAAATTTGAGGAGCGTATAATGGGGTCGAAATACAACTTTTGATTAGTAACTTATGGTCTGGATAGTAATCCTATGTCAGTACAAGCCCTGGAATGTCTGGATGGACAAGACATTATTTCGTGCACACACTTAAGCAAATGTAAATTTATTCACCAATTTGGTTTTACAACACTAGGTATTCAAAATGCCTATCACCACATTGAATACAGGCATGTTTTTCCCGAGAGCAAGAACTTCCTCTTCCATAGCGACTGTTCGAATCGTACGAGGCCGGCCTACATGATGCCATAAACGCAAGGAACCTGCCTCCCGAGTCGGTGGTGTACGTTTTGAAACGTTCGAGGATGTGGTTGACGTCTGTTCGGATATTGTGCGCTATACAAGCGTTGAGCTTCGCGTGCATTGCCATTTGCTTTACCATACATGAAATGTATGTCTTGAAATTCTGACAACGTGCATTCCATTTCACAAAAATCACAAATCTTCAAAGTAATGCTGTAGTGGATCTCTACAATACACTGCAGATGCCGTACTGAAATGAAAACAACCTACAGAGGGCATGAATGACTATCAGATGTATAGAAGAGTACACAAGTACTTGTAGTACACTAAACGGCGTGACAACATAAATTCGTAAAGTAGTGCATCGAACCCAGTGCCTCTCTGAAAAGTAAGCTTAGACCCGCACTGAAGTTCCCGACTTTCCCAGACTTGTACTGATCCAGGATTACTTTCCAGACCATAACTTACTAATCAAAAGTTGTTGCATTTCGACCCCTCTACAAGCTCGTGAAATTTGTGCACAACCTTTTGAATCACCCTATGTATATATATATATAAAACTGGTAGAATAACAGTTTCATATATTTTTATTTTAACGTTTTTTAAAGGAATTGGAACGACAAGAGTCCCTGTAATGTATAATACGAGTAGCATTCATTTCCAGAATTCAGACTTAATTTTTTGTACTCTCAATCCTATTTGTAATTATTGTTCCCAGGTATTTGAATTCAGCCACTTTCTTCAGAATTTCCCTCATTTGTCACCAGCCATCCATTTCCATTAAATAATGTATTTCTCTGTGTGAACATATATTTAGTTATTGATGTTTACTTACAGACCTAATTTCTTAGTGTTACTCAATAGTGTGTACATGTGTGTTGGCCTTTAGTACCTCCTCGCTATCGCCCAATAGTACTACATCATCAGAAAAACAGTAAGTATAACCATAGACTATCGATAAACCACAAAAGCCGTAGATGGTTTATTTGTCAATTTAGAGAGACTGGAAACAGGCCTACTCAAACGCTGAATGCAGGAAATCGCTTCCCAATAAAACGTTTATTAAACTCTCACAAAGTAAAATATTTAAAAATATACATGGAAGACGTTTTCATCCTCCTCAACTAGGTCAAAAGATATTTTAATTTTCTAAGAACTATAGGCCTTTCGGAAACCGGGTTCCATCATCAGCAGAATGGCATATGATACTAAATGTTGTTTCACGTCGCTTTTGACTTCAGTGGACTTCCAGCGTCATCGGTAGTAGTTACTCACTAAACTTTTTTTTTTAATTTTATACCAAGAATTCGTTTGTGGTGGTGTTTTATTGAAATCAAATTTTCTAAGCAATCATTTCTGGCTTGACACTATAATGTTATAAGAGTAATTTCATAATTTTTCTCACCAGAAGTAACTGCTAATACACACCGTTATATTATGAGACGAGTCTTAAATTTCAAATATGGTTTGAAACCAGTTCCGCATAATGTTCACTATTGTACAAGCACAAATGCAATAAATTTCCCAAAAAGAAGAACAAAAAGTTGTAAAAAAATAACTAAATTTTTTTTAAAGAAGTTAATTTGCCTACCTTGTTCAATCGATAGCCAATGAATATTGACCGATCCAATTTACAGCCCATATTAGTTTGTACAAATCATAGTCGACAGTAGACACACACACTCTCTCTCTCTCTCTCCCTCTTTCCCCCCTTCTATGGCGCGACAGTCCTAGAAGGGTATTAGCCTATCATACTTCTGCTGGCCTCACATCCACGTGTAAAACACAGAGGTGGCCGATCATCCAGTCAGTATAGAGGTGACAACTTGTCAGCATGTCAAATCTCCAGGTTATTATAGTTGGTTTTCTCAATTAGAGACGCTATTTGTTGTAGCTACCCAAATTCCGCACGTTACTGGATTGGACATCCGTCCCATACTGGCCGAAATTGCATGAGAAAATGTATTCCTCCATGGGGACTCGAATTAGCGCAAGTCCCGTAGTTATGTGTTAAACTGCTCGGCTATGCTTGATGGCTGAAAACTTATTCCTTAATAAAATATTGGCACAACATTTATCCCTTTCAGAGAACCCGTGAGATAAATATTTATGGGTGATCCGAAATCTCCTATATATTAAAATTCTATCTCTGAAGTGCATTTTATTTATTGTTACACGTAAAATCTAATATCCATGGTCTACAATCCTTGCTTGTGTTTCTATTGTATTTGCCATGCTTGCTTTGCACACCAACAGTGATTTATTATAATGGCATATTAATTTTGATTAAATTAATCCTGTTATCCAAATTAATCCTGTTAATGAAATGCCAATATATCATTTGAAGACTTGGGGAATGCTAGCAAAAAAACAAAATCAGTCAGGTTGGTCGATGGGATATGAAACAGGGACCTCCCGAATACGAATATAAATCGTTAGCGTCTGACCCACTTCACTCCGTAGTGCATGGTTTTTCTCGATGTACTGAATGTATTAAATATATAGGAGATATTTAACGAATATGTGTGTACAATTTAACACAGGTATTTTTAAAAGTCATCATTATTGAAACTGTCGTATAAAATTATGTTGAAATAAGTAACAAAAAAATGCTGCTAGAAGAATATCGTACTTAAAAAATTGAACGGAAATACAAATCTTAATATGTAAAAATTACGTGTCACGTTGTTTGTCCGCGATGGAATCCTAACCTACTGAACCGATTTTAATAAAATTTTGCACACTGTGTGCTGTTTGATCCAACTTGAGACCTACGGTTGTTTATAAATAAATGTATAGTAGCATTATTTTTATTGCAAATTATTTGTTTATTATTTAACAAAGAGTTATAATTATCCGTGAGTTCCATACGATTCTAACAGATGACGGTTTATTATTTAACCAGGTGGCTGTGCTTTTTGTTGCAACCGTGAATTTCAATTGAATTACAAATATTTTTTTTTCAAATGCCCCATGTTTGTCTTTCGACATTCCTGGTTTCTCTCCTGGCATGGCGTATTTGTAACCCACTTCTGAGGTTGGGGTGCCTGGAAGGCGGGGTTACGTTGCCCCGATGATATGATAGGTGATAACGATGTTGATTATTTCATAATTTAAGTGTGTTCAGTGTTTATTTTATTTTCAATATATTGATAATAATATTAATTTGGTGTGTAAGTATTAGTTTTAAGTAATCTGACTGAAAGACAGCAACTTAATTTAAATTT
Organism: Diploptera punctata; assembly: GCA_030220185.1. Lineage (NCBI taxonomy): Eukaryota > Metazoa > Arthropoda > Insecta > Blattodea > Blaberidae > Diploptera > Diploptera punctata. Next base: position 1,972,471 of record JASPKZ010009372.1, on the reverse strand, counting down.
AACCGGACCGAGAAGGGACATTGACAATATGGCGATTCAGTTCTAGAGACCATGAATGATAAGATATCAAGTGAATTTCCGCAAATTGGTATAGTCCTATGTGACATAAATATTACATTTAAGAAGAATGTCAATTTAAAAACATATGAAGGTCCTAAGGAACGGAATAACAGAACTGTAAGTAAGTATGTTAGTCATAATAATATGCCTAACATTACAGAAATAATCTCCATGCCTCAATTAAAGGAATAACAAGATGACTATAATATATCACACGATGATACTACTATACAGAGACTTCTTGATGATGATGAGAATCCAAACTGCCAATAAGTTCGTAGAAAAAAACGAAAGTATAATGAAACCAGCAAGCCTACTCAAAATATTCCATCAATAAATGTATATAATCCTTATGATACACTTATGGATGATACTGAGAATGCAGACAACATAAATTCATCTCAATCAACAAAACCATTTCCACATAAACCACCACCCATATTTATACCGGGTGTAGTTAACGTACCAGAACTAAAAAATTGTGTAAAACAAAAACTTTCCGATTTAGATTTCTCACTTAGTTTACTACAACATAATTTAACGTATACCTTAGTCACAGCAACGCGTGGCCGGGACTTCTGTATATATATATATATATATATATATATATATATATATATATATATATATATAAAACAAAGTCGGATTAGTTACACTATTTATAACTCAAGAACGGCAGGACCGATTTTTATGATCTTTGATTTGTTGGATTTGTTTCCGCCCCGAATAGCAGATAACTATTAAAACATCGGAAACATTAACGTAAAAATATTAAAAGGCGATACGACGTTCGCCGGGCCAGCTAGTGTATATATATATATATATATATATATATGTGTGTGTGTGTGTGTTAAATGTCGGTACCAGTAGACTAGTGGTTAGTTACACCAACCATGTTCCCCTCTGGTTCCGAAATTGAAGCTTCAAACCGGCCGGAGACGAAGGATTTTCAAGGATGTAAACATTCTTAGTATGCCTTCTTCGGAAGGGAAGTAAAGTCGTGACCAAGAGGCGGATTCCTATGACATGTCATATTTTTACCAAAGCTTCAAGTAAGTAAATACATTTATATATGCCTTATTATTAAGATTGAGTGGTTTTTATTGGGTCTTAAAAGTCACATTTCTCACTTTTTCAGATATTTGGCCATACTTCTGCTTATTTCTATCATAAAGTCATATTTTGGTTTTTTAATAGCCTAGTCATCAGGCGATTGGAAATAATCAACATTGTATCTGTATAAAATCGTCAGTTTCACAGTACACTTGTTTGGAAGGTTTCTGTTAACAGGTAGGAAACGTTTGCACTGAACAATAGAAGAAGATTCCCTTTTTCTTATGATACAATTGAAAATGTATATGAATGACCAATTAATATAGTATGGGTAAAAAATTCATTCAATTATAAGGTCATATTTTTTATCTTTTTAGGTCATATTTAAACCTTTTTTTAGGTCATAAATGCATGCATATTTTCCATTTTTTAGGTCATAGAAATCCGTCCCTTAGTCATGACTTATTGCATTTAAAACTATCTCAAACCTTTAAAAAAGAGTAATATGATAACAATTCGTCGGCTCTATCATACACAGATTTAAATTACGACGCTAATGACCTCAGGACTTAAATATCGCCATAATACAAACAATATATGTTATATTACAAACAAATTTTCATAAATGACCAAGTTTCATCTTCCTGTTATGAACAGATTTAAAGAAAAGTACCGCACACTGTAAGCAGAATTTTAAAATTACCGAAATAAGGAAATAAGGAATTATTTAGACGACTAATCACAAACGCAGAGGTTTAGTAACGAGATGCAAGGAATGCAGCAAGTTACTAAACCTAATTTCGTATTTTATCTACGTTCAGAGTATTTTAGTGTACTGTATGTTGTATATTTAATGAAATTTATTTATTGTGAAAATAATATATTTAGTAACGTGGGCTTAAAAACACGATAAATCAACAAACGTTGATATTTATATATATCATAACACATCATGAATATTATAAAAGTTGATATCATAATTAACCAGTATTTTACGTTTTGTTGAACCTGTACTTTATGTTTTGATAGCGTGTTTTGTTAGAATACAATAACAGTTCTTTTTGCCTACTAACTACGAATTAAAGCGTGACTGATTGTTATAATAGTAGATGCTCTTTAAATGATTCTCCATTTCTTGCCATTTTGTGTAGAAGTCTCCTTGCAATTGGAAAGGAGTGGGATGTCAAATTATACAGAATTTCCTAGTTATTTTCACTTGATCAAGTGATACTTACATCACAGGACAACACATAGTTCATCGGAAACTACCAATTATAGAAATACGCAGTATAGATAAATATGTCGAACAGGATGGCGTAAGGAAAAATATAGAACTACCAGTTTGGATCCTTACGTTCCACAAAACGAAGGACCTAAAGTCAAGATTAAAAGAAGACCTCGACGAACTATTTGGCATCAAAGTTCATCTTGAACCCTACAGGAAACCGACAGGAGGAACATAATGCTTCAACTGCCAAGGATTCGGACACATAGCGATGCACTGTTTCAAGGCGACGAGATGTGTCCGGTGTTCGGGATAACACAAAGTAACAGAATGCGACCAGACTACACCGAAATGCAGCAACTGCAACGGGGAACACTCGGCGAGCCACCGGCAATGCCCAGTGTTCCAAAAGTATCTACAATCCAGGCAACCAAGGCAACAACCGAACAAACTGAATACCACAGTCAAACCTACTCCATCCACACCAACAACAAGACATTCAAAACCCATCCCTACCCCAAACATAACCCATCCAAATCTCCCAGCATTCTCCAATTCCTCTCTCCAACAAATCCTAACCCTTCTCACAACTATCCTACAAAATCCTGAATTACTTCAAGTTATAACTTATTCACCTTCCTTTCAAACTTGGTCCCGCAATGAGAGGATTACCCTCATCGCATCACATGTTCTTAAACACCTCAGACCAGCACCTTCACCCCGGGTCATGGCGATTAACCAATTCGCCGGTACCGACAACCTACAAACTACAAACACGAAGCGGCGTGACATATATATAGTGTACAGACGAGAAGAATAGAAGCAAGGGACGAAGGGGGGCAGGGGAATTGCAAGCGATACAATGGCTTAGAATATAGGAACGGTCAATGATGTCACTCACATTTGTAGTTTATTTCAGCCGTATTCGATTTTATGTTTTATATTTTGTTTTACGGTAATTAAATTTGCTCTTCTTATTCAGTTTAGTTACTTTATATTTTAATGTTTCGTAGTTCACTGTGAGGTAAGGGTGATGATTAAAATTTTGAAGCGTGTAAGTCAGATTCGGAACTATCACGCCCGCCTAGTGTCTAAATGAAGGTAAGTTATAGTACATCCTTCATGATGTAATGTGCTGAGTACGAAATACCTACTGCTTTCATACACTTCGTCTGTAGACTGTACATACACAGTATTCTGCCCAAGAGCAGGTCTTTCACTGCAAACTCAGCATTCTCCACTATTTCCTTAACTCAGCTTTCCTTTTTGTATCCGTATACAAACCATTTATTTTAATATTGGCTATCATCTGATGTATTTTACTGCCTCTAACTTTCTTTCCGTTGACCATTCCTTCTACAGCATCCGTTAGCGGGCAATTTCTTCTTAGCCAGTGGCCAATCCAATTTCTTTTCTCTTCTTTATGAGTTCCAGCATTGTTCGTTCTTCACCCACTCTATCTAGCACATCTTTATTTTTTATTTTGTCTGTCAATTTTATACGTCCATCCTTCTTCACATCCATATCTCAAAAGCTTCGTAAAATTTGTGAATACCCTGTATCACAATATTAATTAGCCGAGTTTGGAGTGGAGTAGCAAGATAAGACGTTACACGTCCGTAAGTCTCCGGAGCTCTTAAACTGTCACAAGACATCGATGCAAGCGCCGCGGAGCGACAACCAGTCTAATTAAAGTTAATTGGGCCTCTTTTTCGGTCTTATTATCCTCATTACGTTCAATACGCTTCTCTTGCTTACATCAAATAAATTAATTTGTATTTTATTAACCCATGTTCACAGTTCCTCTTCCCCTAATTTAACGTTAATGAAAATATAGATAACGCATATAGCTTTCAATTTATTACTTTGGTCTTCAGACTTTAAAGATGGTAGATAATTTATCACCCATTATCATGGCAAATTTATATAGCAGGGCTCAATCTAGCTTGACATTGTCTCGAAAAAAGTTTGTGCATTGAATATCTTCCATACGTTCAATGCCGCATTCACGGACTCTTCATCTTCAAACAACTGAACCCAGTTTATATATATGATATTCAATTCCCTAGCATTATTAAATATTATACTCCCACATACTCCTACGCCTTTCTAATGATATTTTCTTTAAGGGTTTCCCAATATTTTTTTACCGAATCTTCTGGCAATCATGTATCACGTAAAAAAAAAAAAGCTTCAAACCCGGAGTCGAAGGATTTTAAGAGTGTACAAGGATTTTCAGACAATCGGTACGAGAATTCTGATGGGTTGTTAGTCCTGCATGACGTATTTAGCCTCAGAATATACCCCAGGTCATAGTGCTGCTAGAAGGTTTAGACCAGTTTAAAAAGCTTGACCGCATTGGGGCACAAATTCTTTCTAGCTTGTAGTGTATTGTATCAGCCAATACGCTATGGCATACCCCTTACTTTAAAATATTTACAGTACTTTAATTTGTTTTGGCCAATGCCGCCAGGTTGTCTTTTATGACATTTCTGACTTCCTCCCCCGGCTTTGGGGGAATTGTTATAAATTTCTTAAGTTGGGGCATCTGGAAGACAGAATATCTTAAAATGTTCGATCTATCAGTCGGATACACTACATTCTCAATACAAAATTTAGTCTTAATTACTTTGTTTTCTATTTTATCTAGCCAAAGGTCTCACTACTCTTAATTCTGCAGCTTTAATTTTTTTTTTATCTCTTGTTGTCCATCTTCAAGTTCAACTTCCAAATCTCTCTAGATTACCGTAACTATTACAAATGCATTCAAATTTATTTTTTATTTGTTCTGAAAATTATTCAGTTTATAATTGGCATAACGTTAGCGTTAGGAATTTCGCTGAGTTGTGTGATGAGGTAAATTCTGTACTAGGAAAGTCTCATAAAAACATTACGTCACGGCGCTGTTCCCTGGGGTATCGTAAACGTGAACACGAGGGAAATTGCAAACTTAGTTACAGCAGCATCCGATCTTCAGTGCCGCTAGCATCCGCTTCACAAATACCTTGTCATAATAAACCTATTCAAGAGGAAGACATATGTAGTGCAGGGTTCTCAACTTCTTGCCTTACAAATGAAGGTTGTATAGCCCAGTAATTCCCAAGTCAATTTGAAAGCGCAACTATTGAGTTGAACACAGTGTCTCAAATTTCCCAAAATGTCTTTTTGAAACAAAATCAAATCAACGGACATAGGGTGTATGAAAACAGTGTATGATATTAAATATAAAATTGGTAGCTGGTAAGTCAGCCGTCCTCAACTAGATTATTAAACTTCAAGTAATTCCAATATGGAGGCCTTTCAAAAACAATGTTTCATTTTCTGCATTTTTAACTGGTAACACGTTATACAACCTATACAATAACATCAATACCAGTTAAAATGCAGAAGATGAAATATTGTAATTACAAGGGAGTTTAATAATTTGATTGAGGACGACTGACTTACCAGGTACTAATTTTATATTTAATATCTTATTACTAGGGCTCGGACATGAAGTTAGATTAAGTGCACTCTTACTGTACATAATATTGCTTGATGATAGAGTGGTAGGGGGTGTAGTAGCACCAGTCTGACTAGTATGGCATTTGTGCTGTACTGTTTACCGAAGGTATAGGCGGGTAATGAAATAAGTAGCTAATTGTGGATTAAAAATTTATTTTGTTGCTTAACATTTTTTTTAACTTTTTAAATTAAACGCTACAGTACAACAAAAAGTTTAAAAAATATATAATTTCCGTACATTAATTCTCTTTGTGCATCTATAAATACAATGCTGCATACAATATTACAAAAAATAACAAGTTCATTACTTCTGCACAATTATTTTCTTCCTACAGTTTTAAATAAAGAGGTAACACAAAAAAAGTATGTGCACTGTACATAATATTTTTAAAATCCTGTTAGTTAAACTCGTTTCGCTTCTGTAGAGCTGTTACAATGAATAACAATGTATTTCCATAAAGTCTCAAAAGAAAAACTTCTTCGGTGACTGTTCAAGCAAAGTTTGTATTTAGAAAAACTCCTTTCTACTTCACATGAAGTAACTGGTGCAGAACGAAAGTAGGTATATCTCAGGATTCTAACATGGAGACAGTACATGCGTTCTTGTTGTCCATTAAAAAATCATTTATATTGCAAATAGCTGAGTATCCAGGGTTCTTCAGCAATACACTTTGCAATTTCTGTTTTGCAATTTCAGATGCCAAAACTAGGCTACCTCCTGTTTGATCAAAATGTCGCGATAAATTTTCTACCAGTTTTATGGAATCAATCAATGCTATATGTGAAGATTCCAGTTTTTTATTATTATTATTAAAGGTATATCTTTGTAGACATTGTTGATTACCTGCAAATTTTGATACAGTTTTCCTGACATCAGAGATTTCACAATTTGTATCGCCGAAATTTCTTCAGCATCAAATATATTAACTACTTTAACAATCAATTCATTATGCTGTAAGTAGTATGCAGTGGTCTGAAACCAAGTCCCCCATCGAGTTAAAACAGGTTGAGGTGGTAAAGGGATTTATGATGCAATTTCCTTAAAGTTCTGTTTCCTAGAAGGGGCCTTTAAAAACATTTTCTCATGTTTGATACAAAATGTCCGCATCAGAGAAATGCAACTTACTTCTTTCGGCTACTCGGTGAAGTCCATTGGCCAAGCAAGTTAGGTCTATCATTTTCGGATATAGTTTCTTAATTCTGGAAGATACTTTCAACATATAAGGGGCTGCGTCTGTTACAAATAGAAAAAAATTGTCTCTTTTTATTTCATTGGGCCTTAGATGAGACATAGCATTTTCAAAAATGTTGTCGATTTCAGAATGGTTGACTTACTTTATGACCTCGGTAGTTAACAAAAATTTATTCCCGGGTTTTTCAGGTGATAATATCCCCACTATCACATTCCATACAGACCTTCCGGACGCATCCTGGGTTTCATTGATTGACACCCATATTTTATGATCTGCCACAGTATTTCTAATGTATTTCAGAACGTCTTCATAACAAGGAGATAAATAATACCTGCGTAAAGTTGTTACACAAGGAATTTTTCTTCCCGTATATTTCTAAAAAAAATGTGTAAGCTGGATTTTGCACTTTTTTTTACTTTTTTGAGAGGAATATTCGCGGAAACCATCGTGTCGCATATATCCTTGTAAAGTTCACGATGATTATAAGTGTCTGAAACTCCTTGTGCAGAAGACTGTGTTTCATCGTCAAGCTTATGTTTTACATTTCCAATGTGTGTTTTAGATTTGCAATGGCTCTTGATAAAAATTCTTCTCTCCCCCTTCAACTCTACAATACACAATTTACAAAATATTTTATCTTCTTTTAGTCAAAAATACTCATGGCCGTACTGACGTACAAGTGAATTCATCTTCTGTGTGTTTGTTTTCAGCATGTTGTAATCATTCATCAGATCATGGTGATCGGTATTATGATTTGACTGCATATTATACTTGTAGCAGCACAGCAAAGACGCCACTGACTGTGGCACTGCGCACGGGACAGGACTAACTACCTGTGTAGTCAACTGTTTGAAAGCGACACGGCAATGAAAAGGCAATGAAGTCCGAGCTCTACTTATTACATAACCTCAACGGTACTTTAATATGAATTTTAAAAGTATTGAAAACAGTGTATCAAACTTCAGGTATTGATTCCTCATAAGCAGAAATAAAAAAAATAAGTTATATCAACAAGTGTGCTTAATTGGAATTATTTTTTTTAAATATTTGAGTATATGTACATGTGTTTACAAGAACTGTTAAAATTTTCCAATTCCTGCCTTAAGATATGTGGAGTTCTTCCTCTCAGTGAGACCTGAATATATAATTTCAGAAAAAGCGTACCAATTTAATAACTAAAAACGCAGTGAAAAAAAAACTGCGAGTGTTATGATTCTCAATTAAAGTTTTTAGAATAATTTTTGATCGCCGTTGAGGTAACTTCAATTTAAATTGGACGATGTTATGCATCAAGCGGCTAAGCGTAATTTAAAAAATGAGATTTTGATGTCATTTGTTGCACTGGCTCATGAAGCAAGTGTGTACACACACTTTTAGCGCCAAATATTTTAATGTAGCCTTATTATTAAAGAAAGATGTAAACGTTATCAGCCCTATAAGATATTATATATTTTGCAACAAACGGCTATGAAATCAGATATTCATAATGCTAATCTAAATTTTGCATCATGCAGCTACCAAATGTTCCAGCTCTTAGATTGTTGATGCATAACTGTCAAACAAGGAAAATAACTTGCAATATCCAGTATTGTTAGTTTGGCGCTACAATAAATAGTGAAGACTGACTTAAACTTTAAACATATTTTTCTCTAAATTTACATAATGACGCATAGCTGGTTGATGCATAACGCCCTCGAATTGTACAAACATATCTGAGTGACTCAGTCATCCTCAAGTATAAATTTAAGCTATGGAGGTCTTTTGGAGTGCCGATTATCTTTAGTGTTAGTCAAGCCTATGTCATTCAACCAGATACACAGTAAATTAGCTATAACATGTTCCACATTTAATTATAAGTAATAAAATGTCTCGAAGAACATTGATCACTCCCTATAAAGCGGCAAACAAAGCATTCTCAGATACTTTCTTGAAGTAACCCTTTTCTTCTCTACAAATTAGAAATCCATACCTGAAGTTCGACAATTATTTTCGTTAGATCCTGTATATAATTTCCATGCTTTATACTCAAAATACAGCAAACTTAAACCGTAGGATGTCTTAATGCTATTCAGCTTAGTGAACAATTTAGTGTAGTATATTGGTGGGCAAAGTACTCCTACGGTGGAGGGGTTTTCAAACTATGCAGGCTCTAGGGACATACGGGAACTTAGAAAAAAAGCGTCCTAAAATATGGTAATACAGAGCCTATACTAGCCGATATTTTAATTTACATATACTTGATTCTACACAAATAAACTTTTATGGAAATTGCTAAGTATAGGGCCTATATATAATTTTTTAAATGGAATAAAAAGTATAACTATATTGATTATATCAAATTCACGGAATATTTTACTTCCTTCATTCTCCCTTTCTAAGTATGGTCAAATAATTTGTTTATAAATTTGAATGTACTGAATACCGTGCCCATGATAGGTTACATTCATCAGTATCAACAGAAATAGCGTGAACATATGAACTATGTGTCCAGATACATAGTTCATAAGGCAATTCTAAAGTACCAACAAATGGTAGAAGATCGTTGGGACGGCCTAGTAAGAAATGATTGGAAACATTTTTGTAGAACGTAACACATGAAAGGAAGAAGATCATATTAATTCCCACTACTAACATTAATATCTTCATATCATACTAAACTGACACAGGCTAATAATATTAAAAAGGTATAGTAATTATACATATTTCCGTTAATGACATCTGTTGGAAAATAAGTGTAACTAAATTAACTTGTTCCAGAAACTCCTAACAAAGGAGAGGTTATGGCTAGATTCAAAGGACCGTAAAGCTAATACGTATCAATAAAATACAGGGCTATTCAGAAAGAAGGAACAGACTTCAAACATTTATTTCTTCCAAACTACAAAAAATAGAAACACGATTCCAACTTTCCAGGAAAGAGAAATGTTCAAATTTCACTATTTTATGCATTCAATTTGAGCACCATATGTTACACGACAAATATCAAAATGGTGGTTCATTTTTTGCCATGCACGAATCAGCTGGTTTGTAGTTATCGAATTCACAGTTTCAACAATTCGTTGTCGCAGATTTTCAAGAGCGTCAGGCATACGGGCGAAAAAAACACGGTCTTTTATGTAACCCCACAGATAAAAATCACACGTGGTTAGGTCTGGTGACCTGGGAGGCCACCGGTGATGAAGTTGATCTTCTGCTTCTCCTCTTCCAATCCAACAGGAACAATGCGACCGTGATCGAAACTTCAAGCAACAGCATCAATGTGGCCGTAATCGGAAATTCAAATTTTACTCTTTCTAGGAACGTTGGAATTGTGTTTCAATTTTTTGTAGTTTGGAAGAAATAAGTGTTTTAAGTTTGTTCCTTCTTTCTGAACAGCCCTCTATTGAAAGCTCTTGACTTCTTAATTGGCAATACTATGCCATTCTATCTAGCTAATAATTTTCCAATTTAAATAATATGCAAGATGATATTTTTTTAACTTATGAAAAAAATAACCTAGGTCTTCCTAAGTTCGTTTTTTAATTTTTTTTCTTGAAATATTTTATATCGATGTTTTATATTATATCTGGCCACAATATTAGTTTCTTACAAATATACATTATTAATGTCTTCATTGTAAACATTTTGTCTAGTTTAAAGTGTCTGGACCCCTAACAGCTCTTCATACATATCTTAAAATTCATCTTTCTCAAATTTGAAATTTTCTTTAACATTCGCCATGAGAGTCCGTATCTGTTCATAAATTATTTGATTGATTAAAATATATTGTGAACTTTGATTCGCGGATACAGGCTTTTCTCGAAAAAAAATACAAAAGTTTATTTGTACATTACTTTGTAATGGTGGTGAACATTAGTTTGATTTCCACATAGTAGGCTACATAGTATACGTGAAACGAAACAATTTTTTCTTTGGTTTTTATAAAATAAGTGAGGAAGACAGAGATAATGTATCGATGAAAAAACTTAAGCATAGCAAGTTGTTTGAATGGAAACCTTGTAATGTACATAATATTTTATTACGATAATAAAACAAGAATAAGAATACTTATAATATTGCATGAGTTTATCATAGAATTATAGACAGTATAAAAAAGCTCACCTTATCATAAATAACATGGAATAATAATAATTATAACCCACCATGGTATCTTTATCTTGTCGTGGTGGAGTGGCTTGCATGCTTAAATGATCCTGAGAGCTATGCCGGCGGTAGCATTGCTGCCGATAGGGTTACCCATGCCGGACTGGTCGAAGGTGATAAGCCAGACGAAAAAAAGTACCTTGGGCGAAAGAGTGACGATCTTTCACCGTAAAAATACAACCGTCAAGAAATGCGGACATGGGTTCATCTGGGGTAAAATTTTCCGGAGGTCAAATAGTCCCCCATTCGGATCTCCGGGCGGGGACTACTTCAGGGAACCCATGCCAAAGGCTCAAACACAGGGACATGTTCCTAGGAATATGGAATGTTAGGACTTTATACAATAGCGGGGCACTAGAGATATTAACGCGGGAACTAGATAAATCGCCATTGGATATAGTCGCTTTACAGGAAGTTAGGTGGCCAGGAGAAGGTAGTCAGGAATCAGGAAGCTTTGCATTATTTCTACGGGGGTGCAGAAAGACCTGCATTTGGAACGGGTTTTTTTAGTCAGAAGGAGGATCCTATCCGCTATCCGAGATATTAAGTTTGTTAGTGATAGGATATCATACATAATTCTAAAGGGTAAACAACATGATTTTATAATTGTAAATGTACATGCCCCCACAGAAGATAAAGATGACAAAATCAAGGATGAGTTCTATGAAGAATTAGAATGCGTATTTGATAGCCTTTCACGATATCATATGAAAAATGTCTTAGGAGATTTTAACGCAAAAACGGGGCGGGAAGATATATTCAAACCAACAATAGGCAAATTCAGTCTTCATGATGATAGTAATGACAACGGGGTTAGATAAGTCACATTTGCCACATCAAAGAATCTCATTATTAAGAGCACAACATTTCAGCATAAGGGTATACATAAATACACTTGGACGTCCCCAGATGGAGAAACTCGTAACCAGATATATCACGTATTAGTGGATAAACGCTGGCACAGTAGCATCATTGATGTTAAATCAGTTAGAGGGACAGACTGCAATTAGGATCATCATCTGGTCAGAGTGAAAATCAGACAACGGCTATCGCTTATGAGAGGAACAAACGCTAAAGATGATTCTGTATAATTTGAATTTAAAAACTTGAAAAATGATGAAATGCGGCAAAAATACCAAATCAAAATTGCTAATAGATTTGAAGTACTGGGATCTTCCGATGACAATGTGGCAAGCGAAGAGGAAATTGATATAAATAAATAATGGGAGGCTATAAGGGATACTATTAAATTGTCAGCATCAGAAAGCATTGGTTGTTTAAAAAAGAGGCAAAACAAGAAATGGTTTGATGAGGAATGTGCCGACATTGTAAAGAAAAGAAAGCTAGCAAAAATGATATGGTTACATGAGCCAAATGAGGTAAATTTAGAGCAATTGGGTAGTATTAGACGGGAAACCACCAAGCTACTAAAGAGTAAAAAGAGGGAATATTTGAGAGAGAAGATTAATGATCTTGAAATGAATGCAAAAAATAGGAACATTAGAGAATTATATCAGGGAATTAGTATAGAGAAGAAAGGGTTTCAGGCTAGAACAAACATAATTCGGAATGAAAATGGGGATATGATTGCAGATTCCAGGAGTATATTAAATAGATGGAAAAGTTACTTTAATCAGCTATTAAATGTACATACAGAACAGGACATTGAGGAGGATAATTTACAGACAGCAGAAATGCTAGTCGCAGAGTCAAGTGCATTATAGGATGAAATGGCGATTGAAAAATTGAAGATGTATAAAGCATCAGGTTCAGATGAGATCCCAGCAGAACTGATAATATCAGGGGGAGAAAAATTGATGGACAAGGTACGCTGGTTGCTTAATATGATTTGGGAAAAAGAAGCTCTTCCAGATGAATGGAAGGAGTCAATTATCGTACCAATTTACATGAAAGGAGATAAAACTGATTGCAACAACTACAGGGGCATCTCATTACTGTCAACTTCGTACAAAATTCTAACAAATATATTAGTAAGCAGACTTACTCCCTATACTGATGACATTCTTGAGGATCATGAATGGGCATTTAGAAGAAACAGGTCTACAAGAGATCAGATTTTTAGTATAAGACAGATTTTAGAAAAGAAATGGGAAAATAATGGTACTGTACATCAACTGTATGTAGACTTCAAAAAAGCATATGATTCAATTAAGAGGGAGAAATTATATAGTATCCTGCTGGAGTTCGGAATTCCTAAAAAGTTAATTAGACTTATACGAATGTGTCTAAATGGCACAAAGAGTAGGGTGCGTGTAGGCAAACAGTTTTCGGACACTTTTGAAATCCAGAATGGGTTGAAGCAAGGAGATGCACTATCTCCTCTACTATTTAATTTTGTACTAGAGCATGCCATTAAGTCTTTAGGGACTGAAGAAGGATTACAACTCAATGGTATTAATAAGCTGTTAGTTTATGCTGATGATGTAGTATTGTTGGCCGATAGCGAGGAGATACTAAAGAACAACACGCACACACTATTGAGTAACACTAAGAAATTAGGACTGTACGTAAATGTCAATAAAACTAAATATATGGTCACACGTAGAAATTCATTATACAATGGAAATGGACAGCTAATGACAAATGAGGGATATTTTGAGGAAGTGGCTGAATTCAAATACCTAGGAACAATGATCACAAATAGGAATGAGATGCACAAAGAAATTAAACATAGGCTGAATTCTGGAAATGCATGCTATTATGCATTGCAGAGACTCTTGAAGTCCCAACTCCTTTCAAAAAACGTTAAACTGAAAATATATAAAACTATTATTCTACCAGGTATATTATATGGGTGCGAAACATGGACTCTTACTTTAAAGAAGGAAAGGGGATTACAAGTATTTGAGAATAAAGTACTTAGGAAATTTTTTGGACCAAAGATAGATGAACAGACAGGTGAATGGAGAAGACTACATAACAATGAACTACATGGTCTTTATAGGAAGCCAGATATAATAAGAACAGTTAAGTCTCGTAGACTGCGATGGGCAGGACATGTTGCACGTATGGGGAATGAAAGACGTGCATGGAAGCTTCTTGTAGGAAAGCCAGAGGGAAAACGCCCACTTGGTAGACCAAGAATGAGGTGGGAGAACAACATTAACTATTATTTGAGGGAAGTAGATTATACAGGGAATGATTGGAAAGCATTAGCTCAGGATAGGGATGTATGGAGAGCTTATGTCCGCGCGGCCATGAACCTACGGGTTCGATAGTGCCAGTGAATAAGTAAGTAATAATAATTAATAATAATAATAATAATAATAATAATGCATTATTATTTTTTCTTTTAAATCGAAAGGACGTTTCAAATGTTTTTTTCTTAAACTTCTTCTGCATTCTCCAATTCATCTCTTACATGTTTATGTTTTCTTTATTTTGTTCATCTGCTGCCTATTTTTATTAAGGATTATTATTATTATTCTAAACAAAGACGAATGTAATGTAAAAGGACGCGTGACAGTTCCTTCAGAAAGCTGTGGGTTGTGATAGAGTACTGTATCTGTAGGAAGAAGATAATCGGATTAACTTCTAAGCCTCATTAAGCTTACTTTACATTTAATGTTAGCAGGAGATCCTCTGGCTTTACTTGCGGCTCGTTGTCAAGCCCACAGCGAATAAGGAAACTGCCTAAACTTGAACCACTGATTTCTTCCATAAGCACTTCAAAAAATCGTAGATGAATAGCCTTTTCGTTTCGATTGAAGTACAACAGAGAAAATGTATTTCTTAAATAAGCAGTCGATTATAAAATAGCACAAGTTATACCGTACTAACTACATAGGCGGTAAGTGAATTAAATCGACAGACGTTGTCCTGCCCGAATTATTCTGAGAAGGGCAAACATTCATGAACTTCTCAGAAGGTTGTTTTAACGGTCAATTATTAATTTTCTCGTTAAAAAATATTCGGGGTGGTGACATTTTGGAGTTAAGCGAAAAGTCTTTAAAATAGACTTTTAAAAGAATGACAAAAAATCCTATAACCCGATCATAGCGCCACCTACTGGGTCCTAATGTGAATCTATATCACCCAGGGATAAAAAAAATCGGACCCGCGAAAAATAAAAAGTAAAAAAAAAAATCATATAACCCGATAATAGCGCCACCTACTGGGTCCAATTTGAGTCTAAACAATCTAAACCATCCAGGGACTCACTCAAACACATACAAGGAATTTCATCAAAACTCGATCCAGTCGTTTAGGAGTAGTTCAGTGACATACACACGTACAGAAGAAATACATATATATGGTTATGGAAATGATGCAGATAAATTGGAATACAGACAATATAATTAAGGGTTTCCGCCAAATATTTTGTTTTCGTCTCTTCCATAATCAGTAACCAGTTTGGGCATGTATGTTCATCCATGGTTTCACCCTTGAAATCAGTGGCATATAAATGACTCACATTTTAATTTTATGAAAATACTGTGTTATTATTTATTGAAATAGATTATATCTGCTATCTTAATACAGTATTACAATTAAATAGAGATATAGGACAGAGTGAGATGGCTTCAGTATTTAACCACGGATTGAATGAAACCCAAATATAAAGGACTAATCAGTTATATTTTCAAAATTTAGCTTTTACAGGATCTAAAATTGTTGGCAAAATAATGAGTATTTTATTTTGATCAATTCAGTTGATTATACCTTAATAGTTGCGTTTCATTCAATTGCTAATTGAGGTCTGAAGGGGAACTATGCACCCCCATCCTACAACTCATTAATTTGTAGTATTGAATGCGCAAGTTCATGGTTGCGCAGTCACATCCCTTTTCTGAGCTAATATGTTCCAGATATTCCCTATATACTTTATTTATTTTAATGCAGTGGCGTTTGACAATGGTCATTAGCCTACAATGACTGGAGAAAACAAACAGTAACAAGAAACTATAGGGTCTTTCGTATATTATGGGATTTTTAAAAGTGCAATAATTAAGTCAAAAATACATAGAAATATTTTTGTTTATTTTCATCTATAGATACACTCCCACTTAAGTGCGGAAAATTATATCAGGCATACACCCACCTCCACTGTCTCGGCAGGCAGTAACTCGGACAATGACGTTCCGATTGTTACGCAGTAACAGTTAGCGGTGAGCGTTATCCTGAAATGGTCAGAAACAAATTATGGCCTGTTCTGGGTGAAGTGGATACAGCCAATATGTGGTTTCAGCAGGACAAGGCTATCTGTCACACATCCCGCGAGACAATAGCCCTACTTCATGAAAAATTCCTTCAGTCGTGACGACTTGAAATGCCCTCCCAGATCTTCCTTACTCCATGTGACCTCTTTTTATGGGGTTATGTGAAGTTCAAAGTTTACGTGAACAAACCACAAACAGTTCTCAAACTTAAGGAAGAAATTCAACGTATCGTCAAAGACATCAATAGAGATGTCTGTAAAAGGGTCATCACGAACTTCATAAACCGAGTAACTACCTGCCGAGACAGTGGAGATGGACATATGCCTGATATAATTTTCCGCACTTAAATGATAGTGTATGTACATGAAAATAAATAAATATATTTCGACGCATTTTTACATACTTTTGCATTTTTAAAAATTGCGTAATATATGAAAGACCCTATATTTATAAAAGGTTCATCATATTTTCCCTGGCCTCTCAGTATCTGTCCACAAAAATACTGACTGATAGTGATGAGCAAATTCGGATGTGATTAGCGTCCATACTTCCATAGTGTTGCAGAGGATACACTGTTGAGTTGGTAGAAGACCGGGGCAATATATAATTTAACTCTCACATTATTTAGCTGCCTGTTGGGCGCTTTCCCTCTGGTTTTCCTACAAGAAGTTTCTATCCCCCCCTCTTTCTTTCTTTCTCCATTCGTGCTAATGTCTGCTCATCGCATCTACCAGACTTAACTATCTTTATTACATATTGTTTCCAATAAATATCACAGAGCTCACTGTAACATAGTTTCTTTCATTCACCTATCGGTTCGTCTTTCTTGGTCCAAAATTTTTCTTAAGGCAAATACTTGTAATCTTATCTCCTCTCTTGAAGTAAGAGATCATGTTTTTCCTTACAAGGAAATTCGAAGAGTTTTCATTTTATATGGTATTTTAGTTTTAACATATGACAGAATTTGGGATTGTAAGGGTCATTGTAATTCATAACAACATGCGTTTCCAGAGTTTTGTCTATACTCAGTTTCTTTCTGTACCATATTCCTATTTGTTACTTTTTGTTCATAGGTAGGCTTATTTAAATTCCATTAGTTCTACAAAAATTCTCCTTATTTGTTGTTAAATGTCCACTTTATCATTCCTACACCCATTTTAATTTTAATATGAATTATGAGTACCAAATGTAAACAATTTTAATACTTGAAAATTTATATATTTTTCTCTGGGGACCTGGATTGATTGTCAGAAACTCCTCTATTATGAGATGTATATTATAGGGTTCGGGTTTCTATGTAATATAAGTTAAAATTGCAGAAGTGTTTTTGTGTAGAAATAAGACAAAAGACAGTCCGAAGTTTAACTTCCCTTTTTTCTTGTTTTTTGTACAATGCCATCAGTTGTCTTATGACATTTCTGGCTTTCTCCCTTAGTAATGGCGGGATTGTAATACGTTTCTTAGGTTGGGGCACCTGGAAGGTGGAGTTACGTTACCCGATGATATGACGGCGATAAATGATAATGAAACGCCAGGAGTCTCCTTAACCTAAATTTCAGACCATGGGCAACCACAGAAATAATTCCCTTCAAGGAATCGAACCTAATGAACTGTAGTCAGAAGCGCTGACTAAGCCCATGAGGCTGGTCTACTTCTCATTATACAATGTTGCAATCTTAATTTTTAGCACATAAAAAAACATTGCCCTATATTTTAACCCCATGAAGGTAACTTCCATATTAACCTCGAGAGAAACAGCGGACGCTCTTGTCGCAAATCAGGTTGCCGTACGTCTAACTGGTTTAACTGAAAACAAAGAAGTGATGTGGAGGAAGGGTTGATTTGCACAGTGGTACAGAGGAAGTTGTGAAGATAAGCACAAGTTGGTCTGTAGCGGACCGGAGATTGCTCTCTGTCTCTTCACAAACTTGATTATCTGTTCTTGTACATTACGTGCTACAACACAGACCACAATACTACTCTGCTTACTACATTAACTAAAATAATGTATCACATTAATATCCCTGGCCAGAAAACATCCAATCACTATACAACTGCGTCTTGTTAAATTTCCCTACACTAAAATCAATGTAACCCTTTAATTGGCAAGTAACTAATTTCTCATGCCAGTTATTTAAATGTGGCGGACCACACTGGAAACAAAACTACGTATGACTGTTATGATTAGGCTTATTGAATAATCTGACACACACATTTAAGTTATTACTAATCGTTCGTCTTCTTCTGTTTCATTAATAATACTAAATAAATCGAACTAATTTATGTATCCATATAAGATACATTGCCAATTAAAGGGACTATTTAACTCATGCCCCAAATGGGAGTCAATGACCAATCACATTTCAATGATTTCTATTTTACAACCAATCAGAGTCGTGTTTCACCAAATATTTATCAGTGTTATAATTACCATATTAAAGAAAGCTCCTCCTTACAATATTGCGTTCCTTTGCAATAAATAGTATGATCTGGTTGCAGTGATAAACAAAAGAAGCAGTAGAAGCGTACCTATCGTTTCTCATTTGTTTTCAAACATCGCCGTTTACATTAAATATATAACTATTTTAAAATAACTATAGTTAAATAATGATTTGTGAGTAAACAGCTTAATGTTATTCGTTAAATAGTCCTAACAAATGCCACTCTTGATTTCCAAATTCTCTAGATAAATTCACTCCTCACTTCGTGAGTCGTGAATTTATCGATAATTTGGAAATCACTCGTGGCATTACTTATGATAAATCTAGCATTGATGAAAATCTCTCCCTCACAACTAGATGAAATAATCCTTATTATTATTCTTTGTCCTCTTTGCTTTAGGTCCATGACATATTCCATCCAGGATTAAGAATCGCTCCATCGCTTTTTTGATCTTCCAGGTGTCATTCCCCCATCCTCTGGTAACATCTCTTGCTAAGCGTACAATTCTATCTGGTGGCATGCGGGATATATGTTGATTCCATTCAAATCTTCTTTTTTATACCCATTGACCTATTATCTGAATATTCACCTGCCTTCTTATTTCTAATTTCTAATTTGATATTTCCTTGATTTACGTACAATCTTCCTCAGAATATTCATTTATTTGTTTCTAAAGTTCGTTTTGTTTTAACAGTATCTGCTCTTGTTTCGGAGACATATGTCAACATTGGGCATATCACTGTTTTATATATTCTTGTTTTGGTATCTTTATTTAAATACTCGATTTTCCATTCATACAGCCAGCCACTCTCGCTACTATTAGCCTGATGTGTGACTTCATTATGTAACTCTCCCCAGCTAGTTATTTCCACACCCAAATATTTGATTACCATAATCTGCTCAATCGTTTTCCTTCTAATTCTAACTACATCTTAAAGGAACTTTACTTATTGTCATCGTTTTGGTTTTTGATAACGATATCTTCATTCATATTGAACTTCCAGAATCCATATAACAGGTATAATATATGTATAATACATATATAAGAAAAATAAGTGTTTTAATTGGATTCGCCTGGTGGTGTAACGGATAACACACTGAGGTACAGACTCAGAGTTCCGGGTTCGAATCCCGTCCAGGCATTTATTTTTCTTATCATACCATATATATATATATATATATATATATATATATATATAACAAAATTAATGTTTGTATTAGATTTGCCCGGTGGTGTAATGGATAGCACGATGGAGTACCAATCCAGAGGAGTGGGTTCAAATTCCGTCCTTGCACTTATTTTTCTTATCATGTCATATATATATGACATGATAAGAAATATATATATATATGTGTGTGTGAGTGTTTGTATATAAAAACGTATGTATGACTTATTATCTGTATTCATGTAGTCCTATCCAATGTAAATGCAACTTACATAAAATTTTAAGTCGATAATTATAAAATAACAGATTAAGTATTAAAATTAAAAATAGAGATATGGGATGGAATGGGATGACCAGGCCTTAAATCTGCAGTGAATTAAATCCAACAATTTACTAATCAACCATATTTTTAGAATTTAGTTTCTACAGAATGTGTACAATTTCTGAGGTGACTAATTCTTTAACCCATTCGCCTCAGAAGACGAGGTAGACTCGCTTAACTCGGCTGGTATATATATTTTTTTTCAATATTTTGTACATCCCTTGGCATGTTAATCTTTTGTTAACATTTATGAATACTAGAGGAATCTGTTTTCGCCTTCACGCTAATTGTGATCTGAAGTACCGTTATCTTTTGTTCGTTTTGAATGTGTGAAAATAGACAACATAATTTACGGGAACTTAAATCCGGTTTCTGGAGAAACGCAGTGAACATTTAAACCTGAAGCGAATGGGTTAAAGGTAAATTATGAAAATACGGTTGATTAGCTCTTAATAGCTGGTTTCATTCATTCACAAATATACGTCTGAAAAACCGTACCATACCCGTATTTAATTTTAATACTGCATGATTAATTTACACTCAGAGACTGAGAAAAAAACACCAAAAAATTAGATACTGGGAATTAAATTAGGGACTTTCCAAATTTGAATGTCTAACACTACCGCCTGAGCCAATTCCTGTGGCAATTTTCCTCATCTTCTTCTTCTTCTTCTTCACTTCATGGGCTAGGCAAATTAACTGATCCGCCTCACAGTTCTTCTGTCCATCTTTTCACTGGCCTTCCTACATTCTTTGGCTTGTAGTTAAATGCTGCTTTTGGTAATCTTGTTGCAGTCATTCTTTCTACATGTCTAAACCATCATTTTTATTACTTTTGTAATTAATAACTTGAGTTAATTAAAATTGTGTTTTTCTAATAATACAAGTACTCCTCTTAGGAATATTATAAATAAAACATATGAGAAACAAAATGACTGTGAGGTTAATCCTATAATGATTCAAATAAAAGTAGTTTGAATGAGAAGGGTTAAATCTATTGCTAATGGATGATTTATTTGGTGAAAATGAATCTAGTTAATAGTCTAGATATTAAGAGAGAATCAATTTAATTTCAAGGAGCAGTTTATTTAAGAATGTAAGTTTTGGAGACTTATGAAGAAATATATTTCCTCTTTAAAGCTCTCAAAATGCACGTTACGAGCTTCCGTTCCGCGCTGGACATTAATGTGATCTATTTTCAATTTACGCACAGACAGGCCACTTTACATAGACGATGTGTTCTTGTGTGGTGTTCAGAAGGAGTGTAATTTTATATGTTTTTATAGTGTAAAATGTGCTGTACAAGAGATGATGAGAAGGGAGGAGGTGAAAACCGGTGTCGGCATGCAACCTACTCCTGTCGTAAAGCACCAATGGGGTGGTATGCTTAACGTCCCTATCCTAGGGATGAATCGCTATCTACAATACCACAAGCCTTCTCAACAATATACTACGAAGGGATTTGCAATTTAATGCAGGAATCTGGTTTACAATCTTGCGATTAAAAATTATTGAAAAAAATGCATTTATAGTATATTGCGATACGAGTGTGGTAAACACTTGATACGGATCTAGGAAAAGTTAAAAAAACGGGCGCGCTTGCGCTGAATTTTTTTTTTTTTAATTTCCGAGATTCCGTTATGTGTTTACCACTATTTTTTTGCACTATGTGTATTAATTTTAGTAATTAAGATATTAGCTAAAATGTTAATAAATATGATTTAAGATAAATGTAGATTTTAGAAGGTGAATCGGCTATATAATAAGTATGGAAATATAATAAGTATTGTTGGGCATGTCGCATCTTATATTTGTTAAAACTGTAAAACCAATTTGATTTGGGAATTATTTCTGATTACGGAGAGAGTTTTAGACGATGTGTGCAGCGATGATGAAATAGAAGAGGCGTGGAAAGCTGGATGTGATGAATTAATACATAAATTAATACAAATTGCAGTATCACTATCAATATTTCAAAATGAAGTTTTTAATTACCGCACTAGTGATTTTGTCATTTTTAAAATATTGAGTTTTCTTTTGACTTCATAGCAACCAAGATTGTATGTGGGAATGTCAAATTACGATGCACATCAACAATAATAGGTAAACATTATTATTTGTAACATAGTGCAAAAAATTAATAACTTAATTTAACAATTGCAATTTTTAAATCCATCGGCTATCGAACTCGAGCCCGCTAGTCAGGAAGCAGGCATGCTATCACCTAAGCCAGCATGACACAAAATTATAATATGAAATTGTTACCTTATAGGTCCGCCTCGTCAACTTTGAAAAGTATTAATTCTCTGTATACCTTTGAGACCAGTTCTTATCAGCAGCAGAAGCTTACTGACCCTGAATGCAGTACTGGTAGTCAGTAGATATAGACCTATCGCCTGCTCCATCTGCTGATGATGGGACTAGTCCCGAACGGCCTGCAGAGAATTAAAACTTTTCAAAGACCCAAACGGTCCCCGAACATCATCTGGCAATCATTAACATATTCATTAAGTTTGGTATTAAGGCCTCTCCTGACGCATCATTACCATCATCATCACATATCATGTATCGTCGGGGCAGCGTAATTCCGCCTTACAGGCGCCCCAACCTCGGAAGTGGGTTACAACAGCGCCATGCCAGGAGAGAATACCAGAATGTCGAAAATGATAACGTGGTGGCATTCAATTTAAAAATAGTTGAGAAAACGGACCTATAAGGTTATAATTTCATATTATAATTTTCATTTCAATGATAACGTGGTGGCATTCAATTAAAAAAAAGTTGAGAAAACGGACCTATAAGGTTATAATTTTATATTATAATTTTCATTTCATGATTAACACTTCAACGGAATTGTATCATGAGTTTTTATTAATGTTAATATTTGACTTGATAAATGTAATTTTCTGGCAATTTTGTGTAAAATAGGAAATTTGTTTTAAAAAAGTTGAATATAAGTCTTCTAAACATAGCATGAGAAAATATGAGCAGTTCCTTTCTTTAGAACCCAGTTCTATTTGAGCAATATGCAATTTTAAACAGTACTATTTGAAGAAGACGAGGATTAAATGGCCGTGCAATGACACAAGGCAGCGGACAGAAAGCAAATTAGAAAAGACATGAGGCCAATAAAGAATGGAGAAGTGACAGCGACGGAAAAAATAACCCTGAAGCGAGAGAAAAAAATTCAAAGCTGATGTTGATTAAAGCGAATAGATGTAGAGACTTCTGTGGTTATTTGCTACTGACCAACTGCTTTTACCAGTGAACTTGTCTACGTAACTACTTTCAAGACATTTCCACTATTAAAGTTTTTATATAGAGGAACGTAATCATCATCATCATCATCATCATAAATCAGCCAAGAAAAAAATGTCTATACCCTGTCCGCTCTTAAAATGATCCTCGTCAAAACAAAACCATGTGACCTGCTCACTTTTCATTGGTTATGGACACCGACGTCAGTTGTAGAAGCAATAAGTACGCGAAAAAGTAGCTCCCTTCATTAAATTAAAAATGTCCTCTGAATATACTTCATGAATGTAAATAATAATATTCAAAACATACAAAATATTCTAAAATATACCTAATCAATAATTACAACTTAAAATATCTTATTACATATGGATGATGCATTTGAGTCATGCTTCAGTCGATTCTCATGAAACAAAATGGCTGAAAGTATCGAGTCTTCTGTTGCTGTGTCATCTCCCTGTCAAAAGTGACAGTATTTGTCCTCATGGTAATACATACCCTATAAATGCCGCAGCCATGGTTAAAAATAAAATTAATATATCTACAGATCATGTATGTAGGAATTTAAATGATCCATAGTATATTCCTCGCCCAATATGTAAGTAGATACACAGTTAACCCCGTAGAAAAAAAAAGTTTAAATATCTTAATGAAACCATTTCCAAAATTAAGTCTTTAGAATAAAACCCTGCTAAAAAGGGTATTCCGTGGCGCGAATGACGGAAGGATATTGCTTCTACAACGTATGTCGGTGTCCATAACCAATGGAAAGCGAGCAGGTCACATGGTTTTGTTTTGATGAGGATCACTTTAAGAGCGGGCAAGGTATAGTGGCCTGTTCCGGTCTCATTATCAATTCAGTATTCTTCTAAATTATCGACATTGGCTTCGTTTCATAACCGAATGGTATTTTAATATTAAGTAGGGTAGTCTTTCTCTAGTTATTCTTGAACGTGCAGTCTCAATTTGTTTTTCTAATTGTATATTTTGTCAAGAATGGGGTCATTTTTAAGTTCTGATAATATTTGCGTTTTTGTTTTTTTTAAATCTTGTAATGAGTATATCTTGACACATTCCAAATATGACAAATTGGATCCCGATGTGGTAATAATGACTTTTTACACAAATATTAGTGAAAACCCTCAATCCGTGTACGGCGTAAAGCCAGAATGTGAGATGGAATGAGATGAAGTCCCATTATTGAAGAGTGGAGGAAATTTGTATATATTCACTTGGTTTTAGTGGAAAAACAAGTTTATATATTTATGCAGTTACCGTATGTCTTCATATATTACATATTTTATCATAGACAGAATTTCGTACATATTTCCCCAATGTTAATTTTCGTACATATTTCCCCAAGATAGATCCTTATGCCTGAATAAAGAGATTTCTAAGCAAACTTTACCGATCATTGGACTATTACGCCATTGTGTGTATATATATATATATATATATATTTATATATATGTTATAATTAAATGTTTAACATTGAGCAATGCAAGCTTAATATGGTATGATAAGAAAAATAAATGCCTGGACGGGATTCGAACCCGGATCTATATATATATATATATATATATATATATATAGGAACTTCGAGTAATGTGGACCCCTGTTTTGAATCTGCTGTTTTTCTTATTTTAATTAAGGGGCTTGAATTTTGTTTAATTACAGTGATTATCAATGATTATAACATTCACACGTCATTCATCTGCACACAAAGACGGTCTTTGGGTTTTGTAAATTTGCAAGGATATTAAATAAAATTAAGTGTATGGCTTTTACATATAGCACCCTTATTGATAAAATATACGTATTCATGTAAAGTGGACCTAGGTCCACTTTAACCGTCTCGCGGAGGGTCTACATTAACCGAATTCCTTTGTTATCTTTAATTATTTTACACAGTAACCATGCCACATAATATCAAACCAAAACCGTCAATATAATAAAACATCATCTACATAATGTAATATATTTAGGAGTTTTTTTCAACATTTGTGATATTCAATAGCAGAAATCAAGAATTAATTATTTTAATGGCCGTTTTCATAAATATCACAAATAAACCCTTCTTCGCACAAAAAATAAAATATACTAGCCTTGAACACGTCAAGTTGATGAGGGGAAGAAATTAAAATATTTTTTGTTCGAGGGCAGTACCAATTAAAAGAGATATTAACAGGGTCCCCTCAAACCGAAGAGTCCAGGGGTCCACATTACCCGAACTTCACACACACACATATATATATATATATATATATATATATATATAACATAAAACTAACAAAACACTGAATTAGAGATGGAAATCGGTATAAAGGCAATTCTACTGCTGACGCTTTTGCATGGACTTGAATATAACAAGACACCGTAAATATATAGATGTTTGTGGGCACCGTTCATCAGTTACATTTATGTATGTAGTATGTACAATCCCTGGTGGAAAGCCTCTATCAAGTGGAGAGACAGCAAGAGTTAATGCTTACGTCTGTCAAATCCGAAAATAGCTATGAAATTAGGACGTTTAAACAGTGTTATTGATAATAATTTTATCAAATTCGGTACACAGTATGGATAAAGGAAGCATTTTGTGCAGGAGGTAATCCTGGAACAAACTTAACGTAGATACACACAGAAATAACTGATTCCAACAAGGAGATATTACTGGTGTTGAAGTTGATACGAATTTATGAACATTTGGAAAAGTTAACGCTTCCATTTACGTATCTGTCAATTCGTAGGTTTGATTAAAAAAAAAAAAGAGGAATAACATTTCTGAGCTGGCCATCCAGAAGTATTGATTAAAATCCAATTGAGAACTTAGAGGAACACTAGAAAGGCATGCATATTACAATGGACGGCGGTTTGGGACTTAAAAAGCAATTCGGGCAGAGCGGGCTTCAATCTCGGAGGACATATCAAATTACTGTAGACCTATGGGAGAATTTTTCAAGCCATTACGAACAAATAAATATTAGTACATTGGATTCGGGTAGAGTGGGTTTCAATCTCGGAGGACATATCAAGTCAATGTATAGAGCATTTTTAAAGCATCTACATCTAAATATTGGTAAATTTTCATTAACTCTTTACTCATTACTTTAGCTTAATCTCTGAAAATACACAGGTACCTTTATATTAATTTTCGTCCATATGTGATAGCGGCATTCTGTTTTCCTGTACTTTTGTGGAAGAAAATGGGTATTAATTTTGATGTTTTACATACACTATAGGCCTAAAGAATATCTACCAATGCTATTGTATATCTGGCTTAACTTGACAAAGAGAGATATGGAGATATAAGGGTAGATCCTTGGCTGCTTTTGACCAGTTACAAAATGAAAGAACTCACCCTGTTGTCAGTTTTCGTCTTCCTCCTTACCACTATTAACATCTGATGAAGAAATACCGGTAACACTGGTGCGAGTGAGAGAGAGCTGTCTCTTTCTACAAATTTCTTGCACAGTTAAGCCAAACGAACTATAAGTACTCGTAGAAATATGCATATGAAACAATAAAGAAACATGAATTTCCAATAAAACGAAGTACATTTTTACTAATTTCCTCCATTGTACAAGGATGGCGGTTGACCAAGCCTGTCAAACTATTGCAGAGGCAGATTACATGAAATGGAACGGAATGAGATCAGTATGGAGAAAAGGAGGATTTTTTTTTTGGCAGGGGAAAACGTGCACTAGCTCCGATTTGTCCACCATGAACCCCATATGGAGTGACAGAGACGAGATCTCATGACCCTGAGGTGGAGGATGAGTATCTAGGTTACTTGTGCCACGGAGCCGCATTGCAATTAGTTGCGGAGCTACAGAAATTAATAATATATAATTTTAAAATATCAAAAGAAAAAACGAAAATAATGGCATTTTGTGGAAATGAACATATAAGATAAAAAATCATAATAGACAACAAACCTCTGGAACGAGTAAATGATTTTAATTATTTGGGTTGTAATTTTACTATAAACACAAAAACTGAAAGAGACATAAATATCAAACTGTCAAAATTTCAAATGAAATGTGGAACTATACATAGAGCATTAATTGATGTAAAGAGTACTGCAAATTATTTTCATTTTCTTGAATAATAACCACACCGTCAGCATACATTAAAACATTTAATATTTTAAAACGGCCCATTCTTATACCTACATTAACATTACTTTTCCAATTTTGGAGGATATCATTAATATATACATTAAAAAGAGTAGGTGATAAACTACACTCTTGTCTTACATCTCTATTTATTAAAATTCGGTCTTTGACGTGTCTATACTTATTATAATTTGAGACTTTACATATAAACATTTTGTCACATACATTAATTTTGCGGGGTAGCCATGTATTTCCATAATTTTCCATAACTTATCTCTGTCAACACGATCGAATGCCTTCTCAAAATCAATAAAAGCAACATGCGTCTGTAGGTTAATGTATTCCATATACTGGTGTTGATCTAGTCAGTAGCATATTTGGTGTATTCAGTAATTTTACAACCTGTCAATTATAACCCGCTAAAGTAGCTCATAGATTGCGATGGGCAAGACATGTGGCACAAATGGGGAATCAAACATGGAATTTCTTGTAGAAAAACTAGACAAAAAACTCCCAATAACAGGCCAAGAAAGGAGGAAGAATAGTGTTAACTATGATTTCGATGGAGATAAATCATACAGGGAATGATTGGAAAATACAACTCAGGATAGGGATATACGGAGAAGAATGTATGTCTATGCTGCTATCAACCTCCGGGTTCGATAGTGCTAGTGAGTTATATTTAGTAAGATAGGCCTATATTAGATAACTTTATTTAGGTTAACATTAATAAAATTCATGATAAAGTTCGGTTGAGGCACTATTCAAAGTTCAAATATAAAATTATGAAATATTTACCTAAAAGGTCCGTCTCTTCAACTTAAAAAGTATTTATCTCTAGCGCTTTCGGGACTAGTCCCATCATCAGCAAGATTCTGCTCGTCCCGAAAGCGCCACAGATAAATAATCTTTAAGTTGAGGAGACGGACCTTTTAGGTAAATATTTCATCATTTTATATCTTAATTTTATTTAGGTTGCTAAATATCCGTTGTTTCGAATCAAATAAATTAAGCAAATGGCCTGATCTCCCTACTTATCAATTTCAGAAAAATAATGAGTTTGTGTTCACTAATAATTATTTTACTTTATTATTAATAATAATATATAGACATTAGGTATAGAAAAGAAAATATTACAGTAGTATGGCCGTGTTAAAAGAATGCCAGAGTAAATATTGCCTAAAATTGTTATGGAATTGATCCCAATGTAAAGGAGGAAGAGAGGAAGACCGAAGAAAACTTGGATAGAAGGGGTACAAGCGGCTATGAATATCAGAGGATTGGAGGAGGATCAATGGGTGGACGGAGAGGAATGGCATTTGGTTTCCGGAAGACGGCGGCAGCTGCCATGATACTGGATGATGATGATGATTGTTAATAATATTATTATTTGTAATATATACAAGTCGGAACGGGTCAACACACCTAATCCATGAATGCAGATGATGATGATGATGATATATACATTTAATAAAGTATACTTGGTAGCGTACACAAAATAAAATTTTGTATAAAAAATAATTTTATATTGTCTATTGATGTAGTCTAGGTGCAGGACTAATTAATTGTCGTTTCTGGCGATGCGGGCTCAAGTTCAATTCCTTGCCAGACCAAATTCCGTGAATGAGGTTTCCTTCGTTTATAAGACAAAAGTTTAAATTGTCTCCAAGCACTTACTGTCCAACATAACAATTCAATATGATAGTTTAATATAAATGTTGAATGGTATGTCTTGTAAGTGCTCGTTGTCTCGAAGGAGGCCTCAACATTGAGTTGATAACTCATAGGGGACGTCCTCCATGTCCTAGTGCGGTCAAAACGTGTATATGTGATCCAGAGTTAAATACCCTATTCCGAAAAGTCGTGTATCTGCAAAATCCGGAGTTATGGGGCATTTAAAAGCCCTTAAGAAAGAGAGAGGATAAACCTAGACAAAGTAATCCTGGCTTAAATTGAGGGGTGTGGGCGAAAAACCTGACAACCCATATATTTCGAAAAACAATATTTTTCTGAACCGACTACTAAGTTTTAAAATGTATGTTTTTGCTTTTACATTTACAACAATCAAATTTCTTTCTCACTAATTGTGAAAGAAAAAATCTAAAACAGATGTATGGCACACATATCAAACTTCACTTTTGGACCCCAAATTTAAGATTATTGGCACCGGTCGTGGAAGTCTTCAACATTATATTTCCTAACAGAAATATATAATATTGTTAATTAAATAATTTTCAAAATATTACTACTATGTAGATATATTCCAATTTAATATTACCCCCCTTTAGATAAAAACTTAAATTATATTATTAAATAATTAATTAATATAAATATTGTGCCAAGAATTTGTGTAAATCCTATGAAGTTTCTAAGTAAAATAAATATTCTGAAACTATACGCTATTGTATCAATAATTGTACGGAAAACGAAGACGATGTGTAGGTCCATGTACCTTGCATCCATTTCCTATTACAGGAGTGTTCATGAAAACGCATCAACTGGCTTCCTACACAAGGAAATCGACCCGCCAACGTATTCAACATCTGCTCTGAACGTGACACAAAACACAATGCAGTGACTGCTTCAATGTTATACAGTACTCAAAATCACGTATCTTGGAAATGGAAGTGATGAAATTAATCCGTTTGTTAAAAATATAGTATTTTCGGCAGTTAGGATCAAAAAACAAAATATATCCTTTGGTCAACACAATCCCTCGAGTTTTTAATCTTTATTCTCTCATATTTAGTAGGTACGGCTGTCATTCCTCGTACTTGAACAAAGAAACTTGTCGCTAGCTAATATTCTATCTTATGACTTTTATAACTTGCATTTAATAACAATTGGTCGGCATTATGCATCAACCGGCTATGCGCCATTATGTAAGCTTCGAGAAAAATAAGTTGAAAGTTAAAGTCAATATTCACTAGGCCTATATATTGTAGCGCCAAACTAACAATACTGGATATTGCAAGTTATTTTTCCTTGCTTGACAGTTATGCATCAACAATCTAAGAGCGGGAGCATTTGATGCTTAGCTATATGATGCAAAATTTAGATTAGCATTTATGAATATCTGGTTTTAAAGCCGTTTGTTGCAAAACATAAAATCTCTGATAGGATTGATGGCGTTTACATTTGTCTTTAATAATAGGGCTATATTTAAAGATTTGGCGCTAAAAGTGTGCGTACGCTTACTTCATGAGTCAGTGCAACAGATGACATCAAAATCTTAATTAAAAAAAAAAATAGCGCTTAGCCGGTTGATGCATAACATCGTCCAATTATTATTTTAATTGTGATGTTTGATTCGAAAATGGGTAATATAATTGAAAAATATATTAATTAGAATCAATTTGATACCCAACACGATATATTTCAATTTTATAGTTATTAATTTTCTATATAGGCCCTTTTTATAATTTAATATAACTCCTTGAAAGTTGGGAAGTTTTAAATCTTGACTAAAAATAATTGCTTGGTTTTTTTTAAGGACGTAGGACATCAAAACAATGTAATTTTAAGTTAAAAATTGAAGTTATTTTTAAAAATCTAGGGACCAAAGTTACGTGAGGGTGCTCTAGTGAAGATACAGGATACTGTGTACAAAAATAGCCTGTTAGACGCGCAGGTGAATGACAACGTGTTTGTGATACACTTCACCTGTCTCCCTCTGTTGATTGACTTGGCTTTTACTCCAGCAACGTGAGATGTTCTCTGCAGTACTTTCTTTCATACTCCCGCGTACTCTTTTGAGATGTTTCTTTACTAAAACTAATAATATCCATGGCGCTATAGGCGTAGAAGGTCCCCGGCCTACCTATCCAGCTGCTGGTCTCACATCCACATGTGTAATTTACAGAGACATACGATAATCCGGGCGACTACTTAACAGTGGACTGCATATTCTTTATTGGGAAACCAGATGTAATAACAGTTAAATCTCAACCAAAACAGCAATTAATCTAATTAAATTAATTTAAAAACTATATTATACAGGAAGTAATTAATTTCCCATTACAGACTTTGAGAACGTGTAGTAGGGGACCAAGGCAGTTACGTTTAGCATAAGAACACTTGTCCGTTCTCTCGCTGCATGCACGAAAAATACAACACACATACAACTCTCTCACATTTTTGGGTCAAAGACTCTGCACGTTCTCCAGACTTGACCCTGCTAGACTATTACCTACGAGGTCACATGGAATTCCTAATTTACGAGACCCCTGTAACATCCGAGGAAGACCGACTGCGGGGATGTTGCAGGTCCAAAGATTGGTGTTCGTGAGTACCAGAACATGGTAGGAGGTACCGCATCTGTGTTGACGTCGGTGGTCGTCATATCGAGTCCTTCTTTTGGACCCAGGCGACAAACAGCAGGCGCCAGCGAGAGCAACGCGTGTTGAGTATTTTGAGTGCAGCGGAAAACGGTAAATTTCTGAACTGTGTTCCTATGTTAAAAGTAACCGTTTTGGTCCTCACTATATGTCCTCAAACTCTGTAATGGGAATTTAATTGCAGTCTGTATACAATCCAGTTCATATGGTAAATACATTTTCATCATCCAAAATGTGGATCAAGGATTTTAACTGATTTTCCTCAGACAACAAGGAGATAATGGATTGAAATTTCGTTTTCGTTATCAGGACTGAGATGGGAGAATAACATTAACTATAATGTCAGGAAAGTTGAATTATACAGAGAATAATCGGAAAATATCTCAGGATAGGGATGAATGGAAAGCTTATGTTCGCGCGGCCATGAACCTCTGGGTTCGATAGTTATAACATAAAAATTTAGTTTGTTAAGACGCAATAATTTCCGGCAATTAACCATAATTATTCAGCATTATGCTATTTTCATAAACTACAGTTTAATTCACAAGTTGAGAAAACAAGTTATAACGGCTAGAGGAGCCTACGTGCTGACCACACGTCACTTGTGTACTGGCTGGATGGTGTCACCTTTATTATTAACACATATGGATGTGAGACTAGCAGCCAGATTTTAAGCCAAAGACCTGGTAGGTATGTCGCGCTATGGAATTTTATAGAGTAATTCAGGATTTTACAACAAACAACTCATTATCATAAGTAATGCCACGAGCGATTTCCAAATTATCGATAAATTCACGACTCAAGAAGTGAGGAGTGAATTTATCTCGAGAATTTGGAAATCAAGAGTGACATTTGTTAGGACCATTTAACGAATAAAATTAAGCTGTTTACTCACAAATCATTATTTAAATATAGTTATTTTAAAATATTTACATATTTAATGTAAACGGCGATGTTTGAAAACAAATGAGAAACGTTTGTTATGCTTCTTTTGTTCAACACAGCAACCAGATCATATTATTTATTGCAAAAGGATTGCAATATTGTAAGAATGCACTCTAGTGGAGAAAAAATGAAACACATCAAACTGTTTATAACCAACATTATAGGTTACTAATTAATTTCTGATGTCCTATGATGTAAATTATATTTTTCTGGAACGTAAATTCCTGGGAAATAATACGTTTATGAAAGTGCAAACAGTGGTTTCTTTTTATTGTGGTATAATTAATTACTATGAATGTTTTTCCGATTATATCCAGCAAGCAGTATCTGTTTACATTCGTGTACTATATATATATACACACACACATAATCTGGTAGCTGTATTTCTTCACAACATTAAAAGGAACAGCTTTATTTAATATGATAAACTTCATTGATAAATATCGGTTGAAACACGACTGTGAGTGGTTGTAAAACAAGATACATTGAAACGTGATTGGTCATTGACTCGCATTTGGCATGAGTTAAGTAGTCATTAATAATAACAATATTTTGGACGGAATTAAGTTAATGCATTTACAAACTGGATACAAACTCACACTTTTAGCAGAAAAAGACATACTAGAAGCTATTTTTTAAATTAAATTTTTGAGTTTAATAAGTGGGGTATTGAGACCTTATCTGGTACTAAGACACACCACCTGTTTTATGCTATGGAAATGAAGCATGGACTATAAGGCAAGAAGACTGGAGTAGAATTACAGGCAGCGAGATGAAGTTTATATGTTGAACAGCAGGTCACAGTAAGTGGGAACTCATAAAAATGAAGATATTCTACAGGAGCTCAAAGTGGAAGCAATATTGGACTACGTTCACAACTTACCAAATTAAGTGGCACAGCATGTCAACAAGTGCTCAAAGCTAGGATCCCTATTGAGAAATATTAAATTATATTCTGCATGGGTCCACCGCTGTGGTCTCGAGGTAGCGTGCTGCCGTGTCACGCAGCGGGCATCGGTTCGATCCCCGGTCGGGACAATTTTCTGGGTGAGGTTTTTCCTCACCTGTAAGACAAATGTCAGGAAACTTTAAGGCACAAACGGTCATAGGCCATCGCAATCATCATCATTCATATTCATCTTAGATTAAGCTTAGGATTAGGGACTCTCCTGATGCACCACTATCATCATCATCACCCAACCTCAGAAGTGGGTTACAATTACGCCATTGTCGGGAGAGAACACCATAAATGTCCAAAAAGGACAAACTGGGGCATTAAAAATTTATTCAAGAGCTATTATAAGTTATAATTATGATTTTTTAAAAATATTTACTTGCTATTCCTTCTTGTACCTTCTACAATTTTCCTCTTTCATTTTATACTCTCTCTCTCTCTCTGTTTGATTCACTTTTCTCTTTTTACTTCCATATTCATAAGTATATACACGCAATCCCAAGGAGCAAATTAAAATTTTCCTGTCAGCGGGGAATCGAGCCTGGGCTTTTGCACAGTGAGCTAAATGAGCATTTTATGGCGCCAAAAATCAACATTTCAATCCTAGATAATATAGCCTACATTTAGTTTTTTGGGATTTTTTTTATAAAACCCGACCATATAAAATGAATGTGGAAAACATCTTATCTACCCATTTGTGTTTACGAGGGACAAGGTAAAACTAAATAATGTTTTGACTTCTGTCGCGGGTGAATCAGATTCTTCTCAAACGCGATACATGTTTGTAGTGCCAAACAGCCTCGTGTTGATAGATTCTAATCATCCACAAAGAAAAATACATCATCTCCGAAACACTTAAAACTGTCAGTTATAAAAATGTATGCAATTGTACGTATTGCAAGCAATATGTTTCGTGTAGCTTATTTATTCACATAATTGTCTATAATTGATTATATATATATATATATATATATATATATATATATATATATATAATTCACAACTGACGGCGTTGAGAGATATTAATTTTTTAGATGATGCGTATAGGGTGATGCAGTTGGAATTTTTCGAATTACTATGGGAATCGGGCAGAGAACAGTCCTCAGCACGATGAATGTAACGAACATTTGATTGTTATTGCGAATTAAAGTTTCCTGATATTTTCCCCTCCGCGGGAATAAAAAGGCGAAATCCAGTCTAGTGAGCTTTTAAAGATGACTTAAAAACAAACAGAATAGCAATAAGCTAGTGAAAAATAATTCTCAATGGCTTCAACAGTGAATTTAATTTAAAATAAAGCTTACGGATGACACATAAAATCACCCTAGTTAGAGTAGAAGCCGTCCCCGAAAACTAATTGACGAACCTTTAAACAGAAGCACGCAGAGAAGGCGGGCAGACTGTTGGAAGAAGATAGTACTAAAAGAACTGAGTTGCGCCAGCCGAATTGCTTTAAGAAAAGAGGTGTAAAGAGATGCTGCTGAAAAAATTAATTATATTGCTAAAACTACCGCGAAATATGCATAAAAAAACAAAACAATATATTTGGATTATTTGCTGCATATTAGTTACAAGTTAGTCTGTTTATTAACAAATGACAAGAAGGTAAAGGACAGAGTTGGAACCAGGAAAACACACACTACACAGATGTTTTGTGAAGTGACAGGTTTAATAATTATTGTTGATCGTCAAAAATAAGGAAGTGGAAATACAAATGACGGAAACACGTGAAACTTTGAAAAATTCTGAATTTTCTTCCACATTACAAAGATTGACAAAGGGCTTATTCACGTTTGTCTACCACTCTTCATAATTTCGCAAGCGGTTATGATATCAACGTGAAAACAATCAGAAATGCTGATAAAATGTATGTCTGATATTGCATGGCGTCTAATATACTATGTAATTACTCATACACGACGCAAATATATTTAAACATTTTCTTCTTCCAACAAAAAAAAAAAGAAGCACAAGAAACCAAAACAAATACTTTAAAAAATCAGAAAATAGCATTCAAGAAAAAGTTCGATAATTGCAAGAAATTAGGATATACTTCATACCCTACTTGTGCTTTTTTACCCTTAATACCAAAGTTGCAATTTCTCCCTAAGAAGAAAATTAAAAGACTCTATAATCTATACTGACTGTTCAATCATTCGTTAGAATAATGTTTTATATGATACATTTTTTATGTAAGATTCATTTGAAATAAGTGCAAAGAGAGAGAGAGGGGGGGGGGAGGAACAGACAGACAGGCAATTTTTGCCTAGCCCGTGAAGTGAAGAAGAAGAAGAAGAGAGGAAAAACTCAAAGTATGAATTTTGTAAGAAACACTAAATATAATTCAATATAGGAGATTAAAAATTTTATTTAAGAAGTAAATAAATATTTATATAAAATAATTTATTTCAATACACAACACACTTCTGTTTAAAAATATCAACTGATAATTTCCTTTTGGTTTGAATTAATTGAGTTCAATTTAAATGAAGAATAAAACATTTCACGCAATTTTTGCAGTCTCAATATTAGGCTTACTTGTAATTTGAGTCCTAACGTAAGTAATTATACTTTATTACCTACTAGATTGGTAACCTAAGGGTTTCTTGATTAAACATTAAATTTTTAAAAACAAGGGGAATTTTATTTTATTACTATTCTAATTAGTGAAGAAATTCAAAACTAACAGAAAGCTGAAAGATTTGATAAATTGAAACATTAGAAAAGATGAACCTAGAAACACATAACTCCTATAGGTTAGCCTACACACACACACGCACGCACGCACACACACACACACACATATATATATATATATAATTTATCACCTAACAATTTAATCTGATTTATATCAGCGTTTGCCAATGTTGAGATATAATTCATATATGTATGCCATAGAATGTTTATTTAGTCCACTATGCGTCGGAATGGAAAATACAACAACGCCATGGTAAAATAAATCGACGCGAAATCCCAACATGACAAAATTGCATTTTTCCAAGTTTTATGGAGGAAAAAAAAACTTTTCATTACTATAGACATCATCTGGTATGTTATGGCAATTTTATGTTTTAATGGGGTATTAGAGTCGAGATGCCATCACACAGTCCTACCACATAATGTTTTAATAATAATGAAAAAAAAAATCGTTCTCCTGAAAACCCGCTAAAATGCAACTGTATCATGTTGGGATTTTGCCGTCGAAATTGTAACTGTACTTGTTGTTTCTGAACGACCACCCGTCCAATACTAACCACACTCAATAATGTTGAAATTAGGTTATCGGGCGGGTGTATTCAACATGATATGGTCTTTGGCTATGATGATGTTGATGGAAAAATACAAATGATTTATATAACAATAATTATTTACGAAAATTTTAAATTATCTCGTCCGTTTTACAAATTAAAAAATATATATCTTTATTTTTGAAGCTCATACTCTTACATGAATTGACTAGTGTCAAAAATTGGGCTGGAATCTTCGCTTTATTTTTTGAACTTCTAAGATTTAAGGCAGTTCAGAAAAAGATATTTTGTGTGGCAAATGTTAGCTGACAAAAGAATTACTAAAGTCAATTGAGAACTATATTAACAAATTTGCCACTTCTGTGACCTTATGGAATGATTTATAAATTTTTTGAGGCGCGCTATTTTGAGTTTTAGTATGTTTCTATATTTATATCTTACAGAAAAGCGCTTTATTTTGCCAAACAATGAAATTTATTCTATGTCATCAGTATTATTCTATGTCAGCATTGTTTTTATTTAATTTTTATGTCTCTTTCATTTGATAAATTTAAATTTTATAAAAGTGCTACATATTGTAGGTCTACTATATAATAATTTACTTTACTTAAATATGAGACTTGGTTATTGGTAATGTACTGTAAATTCATGTAACCTAATCGAATGGTAGACAACGCTAAAACGCTTATCTAAAACGCTTATCTCTGCCAGCTAAAATAAAGCTATTATTATTGTTATTATTATTATTATTGTTATTATTATTATTATTGTTATTATTATTGTTATTAATATTATTATTGCTATTATTATTATTGTTGTTATTAATATTATTATTGTTATTATTATTATTACCGTACAGGCCACATGATCAAAAACGAATTTGTTCATGATGATGAATGATGATATTATTGTTGTTATTATTATTATTGTTATTATTATTATCATCATTATTATCATTATTATTATTATCATCATTATTAGTAATAGTGGTAGTAGTAGTAGCAGAAGAAAATTAAGAAATATAATGGTCTAAAAAAGAGAAACAAGCACGAACAATCACAAACACAGAGTAAAACGTACGGTACAAACCTTTGAGGTTGAGAAAGTTCAATTTGAAGCTGTGGTATGTTGTATGATTTACACGTTCCATAGAAGAGAAGGAAACAATGTGAAGCCAGGAATTGGAAACAGGCTTATCTAAGATTACATAGAGGGATCTGATGGGAACAGCTGTACAACTTAAAAAAGGATTACTTCTTGGAGTTCGAAAAGGAGTCGGAGGGGGGGGGGTTCTTTTACGTTGATGTAACTCTGCAATTATTGGTCAGTTCCCAGAGACACGTACACCCACAACACACAACCTTACTCTAGCAGAGCAAGGATTATGTTAAGTTCATTATAAGATCAACTGCAACTTACAGCATCTTACCTCATGAATATTACTTGCGTCAGTGGAAAATACAGGGTGTTCAGAACTATTGGCAGTGAAAAATCTGTTAAAGACAACGGGATATGTGATGTAAGACTTAGAGAGGTAACCAAAACTGCAACGTTTGATAGATAGAAAGCATTTAAGTTAACTAAAAAATTGATTTTATGTTACCAAATTGTGGATGCGAAACATGGACTCTAACTTTGAGGGAGAAGAAAAGAATACGAGTATTTGAGAATAAAGTTCTAAGAAACATTTCTGACCCAAAGAGAGATGTACAGACAGGCGACTGGAGAAGACTACACAGCATTAAGCTACATGATCTTTATAGGAAACCAGATATAGCCTAATAAGAACAGTGGAGTCTCGTAGACTGCGATCGACAGGACATACGAAACGAATGTGGAAGCTTCTTGTAGGAAAATCAGAGGGAAAGCTCCCAGTTGGTAGACCAAGAATGAGGTGGGAGAATAATATTAACAATGATTGGAGGAAAGTAAATTATACAGGAGATGATTGGAAAACATTAGCTCAGGACAGGGATATATAGAGAACTCATGTCCGCGCGGCCATGGACCTATGGGTTCGATAGTGCTAGTGAGTTAGTAATTAAGTTACTAAATTATTATTATTATTATTATTATTATTATTATTATTATTATTATTATTATACTATGGTACAAGCCGTAGCGAAGTGGTTAAGGCAATGCGCTACAAGTCAGAAAGTCGGGGGTTCGAGCCCCGGTGGGGTCAGGATTTTTAGAGTGCCAGACGATTGTTGTGGGGGCGAAGACGGCCGTCACGCAGGGCTGACATCTCGTACCGATTGTCTAAAACGGTGGGAGCCTTAACCTCCCGCTACCCCAAAGGCCTCCTGAAGCCTGTAGCGGGATAATTTTACTATTATTATCCTATATTATATACAGTAAAACTTGCTCAAAGCGGAATCGCATGGGACTATTTTTTCCCACATTGGACAAAATTCCGCATTATAAAAATTAAAACATTAATAATCTTAGATTATAGAGTACCGTATATATATATCGTTTTATGTACCTTGGATTAATTGTACTTCCGCTGCCGTTGAAAAGTGAAGTATAGTATGTAAGAGCGACTTCGACGGTAACGCATGAAAAAACAGTCCCTTTTCGTCAGCGTTAAAAATGTCTCTTGGGCGCGTATCCTGAAATTCAAGTTTGCAGTTTTGGTTTTCGCTCACTAACTACACTACGTCCACATCCTTTGATTCCCCGCAAAATTTCATTCCACACTACATTGTGTCATCTTTTAAAATTGTCCAGCCAACCTGAAGATTCCTTGAACTTGTTATTCCCTTAGGGATGTAACAAGAGCTAGAGCTTGACTTTGGAGCATCAATCCAGAAATTTTTGGAGATTTATCTTCAATCACTTTAACTTTTTCGGCGTTTCAGTCATCATTATTCCGTAAATTCAGAACGTTACCTGTGAAATATCGGTCTCAGAACTTAACTAATTAAAGATTTTACAGTGCAATTGTTATTTGCAAGACAGGTATCTGTGTTTCGCATAACGGGTGTGCAAAGAGGCCGAATCTATACAGGTAGAATCTATACAGTAAAAACTCCTTATACGCGGGGGATATGTTCCGCAAATATGCCGCGGATACAGAAATCGCGAATATAGAATGACAATTTGTATGGTATATAGGGGATATCAAAATAAAATAAATGAATGAGAGATTTTGAACAATTTATATTAATTATTACTGTCAGGTTTAGGCAAGGACTTAAAGAACTTGGTATTTTTTTCCTGTTTTGCCGCTTTTAAAAGGTCTTTCAATTAAGATTGATATTCAGCTGTGAATTCTGTGATATAATTCCTTAGTTTGTCTTCGGATTTCTTGATTAATTAACATTGAAACAGCGTGATATAGACGCAAACGACTCACCAACGCGTATAAACGGTCAAGCATTTCTATTTTTACTTTAAGCAGCAACACTGTTTTTTTTTTCCCCTTTGGTACTAATTATTTTTCTTTCCTTTTACTCGACATTATAAACTGAGAACAAAGCACAAGAGACACGTGTTATTCAATCAAAATTATTGCAACTAACAAGTTGAAACAATAATATACCGATCGTGACGATGGAGGCATTTATCAAAGTACATATCGGCATATGAAATACAACATATTTAACGATGGACTTTAGGGTCAGTTACAATTAGGTTTGTTTTGTTTTGACACTTATTTGTCCATTCGGTTTGAATCACTATTTGTAACAGCCGTCTTGGCACTTGCCTTCAGAAAAAAAAACTGCTGATGGTTAATAAATATCCTTTCGTTTCCGTGTTGGACAGATTCCGTTTTATGCAAAATAAATACACGTAAAATTATTATTATTTCGCCGGGACCAATAAATTTGTTCAGATTGGACAGATTTTCGCATTATTCACGTTCCGGATTAAACAAGTTTTACTGTAGAAGCTATTAGTGGAAGTTACTCATTTTGTTGATAGCGCTACTTTAAATCCAAAACTTCATAATTTGCTGTTTGGTTAATGTATATTTGTTTGTTGCTAACGATAATATAAGGAAGAATTATAAAAATAAAGTAGGACCTATACTAAAGTTGGAATTCCTGCATAGATCGAGCCAACAACCTTAACGCAATAAAAGAATTTCATTTACAATATTTGCAACTAAAGTTAAACGAGATTTCGTATGTCCGAAATAAATCAATTTA
The DNA here is from genome assembly GCA_030220185.1 of Diploptera punctata. Taxonomy (NCBI): domain Eukaryota; kingdom Metazoa; phylum Arthropoda; class Insecta; order Blattodea; family Blaberidae; genus Diploptera; species Diploptera punctata. The sequence goes on along the minus strand of JASPKZ010009372.1, from coordinate 1,931,171 downwards.
GCAATAAAAAGAACATTTCAATGAAGCAATTTTGGATTGTGCAGACTGGTGTACTCTCACGGAAGAGATGTACAGTATCAGGGTTGGTCGTGCGATGCGATAACTTATTAGACGCAGGTGTGATGCGGGCTGACTAATTACTGCTGTAAAGGAGAAATGTTCACTTAACATGTGTGCAGCTATTGTTTTACTGGCTATTTCAGAGCCTATTTCTATTTTTTTTTATTCTCAGCATGAAAAAAATAAAAATAATAAATAATAAGAATGAAGATCTATAAAACATCTGTGATGGGTGCGAAGCCTCGACCGTTCGCAATCAAGATGAAAGACATCAACATTGAATGAAATGAAAGTTTTGAGAAGAATAGTCTGATATAGCCTCCAAACCACAAACAAGATATACATATCAGCTATACGCCTGGGGATCCGATATGCTGACCACATGTCACTCTGATACTGGCTGTATGATCGTCCGGGATTAACATGTGGATGTGATGCCAGCAGCCGGCGGTAGGCCAAGGTTCTTCTAAGTGTGTCGCGCCTAACTTTTCCTATTCATACATCCCTATTGTGCTAATATTTTCTTCTAATAATTCTCCTTCTTCAAATCTGGTTAATGTTATTCTCCAATCTATGTACCTCCTAGATATTTTCCCCCTGGTTTTCCTACAAAAGAAGCCTACGTTCCTTTTTCTTTTCACATACCCTGTTCATCGCAAGAGTAGGCCTACATATTACTTAGTGTACAATTGTACACTAAAAAAAACATTTAAAATGTTAAAAAGCATAATAATAGCGCCTCTAGTATTATTAATCACAAGCATCATATATCTCAATCTAATAAGCTCATATTCACAGTAGTGAATTACTAGAGTTTTTTTTCACGTCTAGAAAATACACAGAGTTCTTCATTTATAACCTACCGGGAACATGGCGTTATGCCTATGCGCGGTTAGGTTATAAATGAAGAACCCTGTAGTATTGCTCTTATGGGGCATTTACTTCTAGTAAAAGTGTCATTTTATGCGATATTGATTTATTAGTTAATTAATTTGGAGAAAAAAAACAATTAAGTTAAAACTTTGCCAAGGAACTGGATTACCTATTTATGAAAAAATACCATTATGGGACGTATAATTATCACACAATTATTTAATAAAGTTAGGGGATGAATTCAATTATTGGAACAGTGGCTAGAGCAGATGCCACTGAACCGCCCCATTTCCAACGAAACTTATTTTGTCACGTACAAACGTGGTCAAAAACGAGACACAACTAATATATCACGTGTTTAGAATGTTCTGAAGCTACTGGCATTTCTATATTCACAATCTATAAAATTCCAAATGTTAATTGTTCTTTAGCAATCACATTAGAACGATCAAGAATTAGATTTAGTAGTGGCAGTGAAGACAATTGTGCCATAAAATTATGTTGCTGCTGTACCTATGCTAGGAGAGAAAGAGGAGATATATTTCCATCTCTGTAACTCAGTCTGCGGCAACAGCATTCCCATAATAGCAATACTATTTTATAGACGAGAAAATCCCTATAGAGACACTATGAGAGTGTTGTATTTGGGACACCCTTGCACAAAAGATGAGACAGCGCTCTTGATGAGAGATACAGAGAGAACTAAATGAGGCGTGTACGACTTCTTACGAATCGCAATGTGTTAGGTAACAATGGCGTGGCTTCTCTTTAATGGATGAGGTTCTCTATTCACAATGTATTTCTACACAATTAACGCAACCCCTTTAATGCATTGTTAAAACAATATTTTAACTTTGCTCTACAAAACTTGCTGTTGCTACAAAATATTTCAATTAGTCATAATGAATTTAATGTTCCTTGAAGTAGAAGCGAGTCAGGTTTCGATTCTCAATCCTGTTGGCGTATACAATGCGTTAAAAACATCATCATCCATGCAAGTTTAGGCCGTGTGGCCTTATGGTCTCAAAGAGGAGTTTTCCATCCAGCACTTTTTTGGACGTCCCAGCGATCTTTCCCACAATAATACCCCTCTGGGCCAGCAAACCACTGGGCGAAAAAAATTACATTCGCTTTCAAGTCTCAAACCAAGCCTCGGATGAATGTGTTAAAAACAACACCTATTAAACCCCCTTTGTAACTAAAATTAATGGTAATTTTTCGCAATGTTGAACTTGTCCCCTTTATCCCGCCTACCAATGAATTAACAGCAATAAATAATAATAATAATAATAATAATAATATATAATAATAATAATAATAATAATAATAATAATAATAATAATAATAATAATAATAATACCAACTAAATTGGAAACACCATCTTGAAAGAATGAGTTCAAATCGGATCCCCAAAGCTGTTTATAATTATATACCAAGAGGACGAAGATCACTGGGCCGTCCTATGAAACGCTGGAGGGAAAATTTTCTATAGGATCGTAACAGGCCTTGGCCTAATACTTGGATGGAAGAAGAAGAAGATAATAATAATAATAATAATAATAATAATAATATTTTTTGCGCGATAGTGAGTTTTGTCGTACTTACAGCAATGACGACCATGATTCAAAGTTCAACTTCCTACATTTCGGGGTTGTCAACCTAAATAACTATAGACTGCAATATTACATATTACAAACCTCGCGGAGGAAGTAAAACCACTGCCCTTTTATGTATACTATGTACAATGTATATACAAAAAGTAGTGTTAATATAGATTATACGAAACAAATCACTGCATTTTAAATTAACTGAACTTTATTTCAAACAATATAAAACAATAAATATGTACTTGCCATTTTATCACTAAGTTGGCCTCCTGTTGTTTCAATTAATAAACCTTGCTCACACTGTCAACGTTAGTCAATTATTTATAACGAACGCAAATATTTCCAACAAAGATGTTATTTTACTATTATTATTTTGAAAACAGCATTGCGCAAAAAATAATGTAGGCTACAACGCACATTTGTGAAGTGTTTTACAGAATCTCGGAAATTAAAAATCTTGCTGTCGCTCGGGTATTAAACATTTCCTCGCTTCTGTAAAAACCACCTCCCAACCTAGCATCTTAATATACTATTATTTAAACTGGCAGAGCGAAACAATATGTATAAAAATTAATTATATACTATTATTTTTTTAATGCCCCCAGTTTTTGTCATTTTAGACATTTCTGGTTTCTCTCCTGGCAATGGCGTAATTGTAACCCACTTGTGAGGTTGGGCCGCCTAGAAGGCGGGGTTACGTTGCCCCGATGATATGATGGGCGATGATGATAGTGATGATAATGGTGCGCCAGGAGAGTCCCTAATCCAAAGCTTAATATCAGATGAATATGAATGATGATGATTGCGATGGCCATATGATTTCGGAGATCGTTTGGGCCTTAAAGTTTTCCTGACAGTTGTCTTACAGGTGAGGAAAAACCCCGATAAAAACCTCCCCCAGAAAAACTGTCCCGACCGGGGATCGAACCCGGGCGTGAGAAAGCAGCGCGCTACCTCGAGACCACAGCGGTTGACACTATATACTATTATAACAATCAGTAATGCTTTAGTTCATAGTTACTAGGCAACAAAACTTATATTTTATATATTTTTAAAATAACTTTTCTTGACCGCGTCTTGCAGCGTTGTCTTCTCGACGTTTCATCACCTACTGTGGGCGACATCTTCAGGAGAATATTGCTTCTTTAAATTTTCGTAGTAAACTACTAACTGTTAACTTTTACAGTCAAATCACGCAAGTAAACAGCAGTTTGCTACGAGAATTTAAACAAGCAACATTCTCCTGAAGATGTCACCCACTGTAGGGATGAAACGTCGAGAAGACAACACTGCAAGACATGGCCAAGAATCCCGGAAAGGTATTTTAAAATTATAGCGATAGCTGTGAAAGTCTTAATCAGTTTATTTTTTATAATCTAACTAAACAAAAACATGTTATTAAAACATAAAATACAGGTTCAATAAAACATAAAATACACTTTAATAATAATTTCTTATAACTACATAAATAAACTTTCCTTGACTTCCCTGAAAGTATATTAGTAGCATCTTAGACTGCTTTTAATTTTTTTTTCCTGATGAACCGTGAAAATCACTTTCCCGCTCATTTTTACTTTAATTCACATATGAAACTAGCACCCAAAATTGCAAAATATAACAATGTTTGTTGATTTAACTTTTTTCCCCCTCCAAATCCCACATTATCTTCCTTTAAACATATCGTTCCGCAATAAATAAATGTCATTTACTAAATATACAACATATATTAAAATATTCTGAACGTATATAAAATATTGTAGACAATGCGTTACAAAAGTAGGTTTAGTAACTAGTCGTCTAAATAACTATTATAAACAGCAATTAAACTGCGAACAACATTAAACACTATAAACATAAGAATGAGATTAAAATTTTTAAATATAAATATTTTAAATACTATAGTAGTTACAAATACAAACATAAAAAATTTATGATTTATCATATAACTTTAGATAGCCTATTACTATAAAAAACTTATAATATAGAAGAGCTTTTAAAATCATGTCATTATTTTCCTTTAAAGGGGCTATTAATCGGCAATTACTGATTCATACTCGTGCGTAATTCCAATAACAGTAAAATGAGATAATGAAAGAAGATGAATAATATGGTACAGTATGTTTAATATTTCAGTGACCTAAGGTCTAGTGTGGAAATTACGATTCGCTTTATCAATTATATTGATAGAAGCCAGAGTCATTTAGTTCAGAACATGGAACTAGATTATCACAGTTCCAGAAGTTAGCGTTTGTCAATTGAAAGTTTTAATGCCAACCCAGAGAAACTACGGTATTTATATTTTTTACACATATTTTGATTTAACCAATATCACTCTGAATCATGTGTGTTTAATAAGCATTGGGTTCTTCCTAAATATTTCATATTTAACCTTAATATAAATTAACTTTTCTTGTTCCTCAATTTTTGAGACTTACATGTTGGGCAACAAAATAATACCAAGCACTTATGATTTTTATGATTTACTATCTATCAATTGGAGTCTATTTATCATTACCATATTAGAGTTTATTTTTTACCAATGTCTGTATGGCATTTCAGGTATTCTCTCCTGGCGGAATTGTAACCCACTTCTTATGTTAGAAGGTCACAAAGAGGGATTTTTATGATTTATTATCTATCAATTGGAGTCTATTTATCATTACCATATTAGAGTTTATTTTCTACCAATGTCTGTATGACATGTCCACCGCTGTGGTCTCGAGGTAGCGCTGCCTTGTCACGCAGCGGGCCCGGGTTCGATCCCCGGTCGGGGCAGTTTTTCTGGGTGAGGTTTTTATCGGGGTTTTTCCTCACCTATAAGACAAATGTCAGGAAAACTTTAAGGCCCAAACGGTCCCCGAAATCATATGGCCATCATCCTTATCATTATCATCCTTACCATTATCATTATCATTATCATCCTTCACCGGTGTGGAAAGCAACGGGAAGCTACCACACCTACACAATTCCCTAGTAAAGCTGCAAGCATAGCATGAAAATGCTCTGATTGCAGTGAAGGACCTGCCTTCGGGCAGAATTACTATGGATGGATGTATGACATTTTAGGTATTCTTTCCTGGAGGAATTGTAACCCACTTCTTAAGTTAGAAGGTCACAAAGAGGGATTTTTATGATTTATTATCTATCAATTGGAGTCTATTTATCATTACCATATTAGAGTTTATTTTTTACCAATGTCTGTATGACATTTCAGGTATTCTCTCCTGGCGGAATTGTAACCCACTTCTTAAGTTAGAAGGTCACAAAGAGGGAGTTACATTACTCCGATGATATGATATGTGATGAATGTTGCTGGAAAACTGTGTAGTAAGATATCTTATAGACTGAGCAAACGCACTGGGACAATAGCAAAAGTAGATTAGTAGATCATCATATTCGAACATACGAGCTACACGCTTAGAGGGAGCCATATCCTTTAATGCGAAATACGTGGCTAATTCATTTATAGAAATAAAACAATAAATTATTCAACTCTGAAATTATTGAAAATTAAAGAGTATAGGCGTATGTATTAATAGAAAGCACCTCTCAAAGAAATTGAAGTGTTAGTTTAACATACCAGAGAGTATAAATAGAGCACTCCGATCGCGAAACCAGTTATCGTCAGGTTAGACTCAACCCAGAACTTAACACAACATATATAATGACCACAACTTACAGAAAAGTTTCAATATAACAACTATAAATAACATACCCTCCATCGTATATTTACCTTGTCGTCGTGAAGAGGCTTGCGTGCTTAAATGACCCCGTCAGCTAAGCCGGCGGTAGTATCGCTGGCCGGACAGGTCAAAGGCGATAAGCTAGATGAAAAAAGTACATTGGCCGAAAAAGTGACGGATCCTTCACCGTAAAAATACAACCGTCAAGAAACGCGGATATGAACAGTGAGCTACACAATCCTTATAGGAAACCAGATATAATAACAGTTAAGTCTCGTAGACTGCGATGGGCAGGACATGTGGCACGAATGGAGAATCAAAGAGGGGCATGGAAGCTTCCTGTAGGAAAACCAGAAGGAAAACGCCCAGTTGGTAGACCAAGAAGGTGGATAATAGCGTTACCCATGATTTGAGGAAAGTGGAATATACAGGAGATGTTTGGAAAACATTCATTCAGAATAGGGATGTGTGGAGAGCTTATGTCCGCGCGGCCATGAACCTATGGGTTTGATAGTGTCAGTGAGTTAGTTATAAATAACAAAATATATACGATAAAAACTCGTGGTCTATATTTTATTTCTGCTGTCGACTGTGGTATAAAATTTAATTTAAGCGGTTAATATTCTTGGTATGAGACAAGTAGCCGTGTTTTTATAAGCCCAGTCATATTTCACTGAAAAGCGCATTTACTGAAAAAAATAGCCACTTACATTTATCTTGAAGCTGCGAACTGTGTGTGTCCACTAAACTTTTCCTTCCACATTTATTCCGCTCTAGTTGCTATCAAAATAATATCCCTCAAAAAACATTTTTCTATCCTTAAAAATATCACAGAAAAATCAAGAAATTTCAAGCAACTAAATACCACATCCTTCATGTAGAGGTATGTAGCCATATCACATACGCCCATTGTGGAGAAAACATAGATGCTCCCTTAACGGGAGTATCTTGACGAAGCTCATTTTTAGTTACGTTCCCTACAGATGTCAGTGAGTGACATGTGATCAGCACATGGCCTCAACGACACATCTAGTAGGCAATTAAGGTATTACTTGGATGGGGAAGATAGGTAAAATTTTGCCCAGTTGCATTAATTTAGGCTTAAGATTATTTAACAAGCCAGAAAATCTTCAGACTCGGGAGCCACGGCTATAAGTCTCTGCCGAAGGACTTTTCCCTTGGACTTTTTCATTTTAAATAACCATCGTCCCGGCCGGGGTTGAACCTTGACCCTCAGGACTAGAGGCAAGGAACATTCACTAGACCACAGCGGCAACTTCTTTCAGATTACTCACAATCGAAATTGGAGAGCCATTTACTTCATACGGATTGAAATAAGATCCAACTTTTTCCACGCACAAGCTTATAGGAAAAATATTAGGAAATTCTACAGAAAAGTTGAACAAGACCGATGGATCAATAGATCATAGACATGAAAGGATTATAGACCTAATAAAAAATAACAGTGATTGTGCTGTGGAATACACCTTCTCCGCTCATTTTTAATTTAAATTCACATATGAAACTAGCGCCAAAAATTGCAGAATAAAACAACAATGTTTATTGATTTATCGTTTTGTTTATTTATTTTTTTGAAGCTTGCATTACTCTTTCGGTAAACATATCATTTCCGCAATAAATAAATTCCATTAAATATACAACATATACTAAAATACTCTGAACGTAGATAAAATATTGTAGACAACACATTACAAAATTAGGTTTAGTAAACTCCCTGCTCTTAGAACATCTCGTTACTAAACCTCTGTTTTTGTAACTAGTCGTCTAAGGGTCGGTTTCACCAACAGAGGTAACTGTATTACGCCAGTTTTACCAGTGTATAATGCATAGCTTAAACTGGCGTAATACAGTTACCTCTGTTGGTGAAACCGACCCTATAAAAACTCTAATTAAAAATATACTCGTGTTTTATTGACTAATGTTCATATGCTAGGTATTGCATATTGATCAATCCAATATCAGAACCTGTGTCAGTTTGAACCAATCGCGGTCGACTAGCACTACAATATTACCGAAATGAAATGTGTCATACTGATGTGCAATTGTTTGGAAAGTATCGAACATGACTCGAAAATATTTCTGACTAGTACTGGTAAGAACATATGGGAATAATCCTAAAAAAATATTAAATATAATAATTGAAAAATTAATATTCTTGTATCCAATTAATGTTTTAACTTAATTATGAAGGGTTTGTAAGATACAGAACACAGAAGACCGTTCTGTCAGAACATTGTTATTATACAATAAATTTAATTAAATTGCATAATATAAAATATGTAATTTATTTCCATTTTATCACTATTCTTTATTAAAAATTTCACTCGCTAAATAGTATTTAAATTTCATCCACTAAAGAGTATAGTAAAATACCATGTGCTTTTTATCTTTGGGTAATACAGGAACGCTCCTGTCGTAAATTATTATTGATGAGATGAAAACGCTTGTGGTATTGTCCTTAATAATGTTCGTATATACAATAAACTTATGTAGGCCTAACTGCTAAACATCACATTACAATTATAACTAGCTTTCTGGCTCTATCGAACGCGGAGGTTCATGGCCGGCGGAAATATGTTCTCCTTACTTCCCAAACCTGAGCTAATGTTTTCCAATAATTTCGTGCATAATTTATATCCGTCAAAACATGGTTAATATTATTCTCTTATTTTTTGTCTGCTTATTGTCGCTTTGTTTCTGGTTTCCTACAAAAAGTATCCAGCCCCTCTTTCATTCCCCATTCGTGCCACATATCCTGTCAATCGCAGTCTAAGATATTTAATTGTTCTTATTACATCTGGTTTTTCATAAAGATCGTGTAGCTCACTGTAATGTAGCTTTCGTATCTCTTTGCTCCAAAAATGTTCCTATGAACTTTATTCTCAAATATTCATCATGTTAAAAGTATATAGAAATATAATGTTGTAAGTCGAAATGGTGCTTATTTTAAAAATAACATCTCAATTTGTCTAAGGTATTATCCGTTCACTGCCATAACTATTTTAAGCGCTTGACCAACGAGAGAAGATGAAATAAGTTTGTCGCAAATAATGAAGTGTTTGTTGTGTCTCCTCTCTTTCTGTGTCATCTTTAAGTAAGTACATATACCCGAATGATTTATTTCTTCAGCATTTGACGTAGATTGATTGCCTTGTTATAGAAGACTACTTTTTTTAAAAAAAGAAGAAGAAATGCAAAGTTCATTAAAGTAAGATATCAGATAATTGTAAATATTGACCGAATCAACTTGCTATCCACTCTGGTCCGCAGTTTTAAATAAACATTAGATATTAACATAACTAGAGAGATTTTTTATACCATAACTTATAAAACCCTAATTGGACTTGTCATTGTAGCTTACTTTATATGGAACTAAATCAATGGCAATGTCTAAAGCTGATGAATCTTCACTGCAAACTTTTGAGAGAAAATCTGTAGAAAAAAATATGGTTTAGTAAAATATGGTGTAGCATGGAGAATAAGAACGAATCAAGAGTTAGAACAACTCAATAAGGGCAAATTACTGCAAGGTTTAAATCTTAGCGTTTGATGTGGCTGGGTAATGCCAAACGAATCGCAAAAGAAAGAATGCTTTATAAAATTATCATGGAGAAATGGATGTTTAAGCAAGCGTGGAAGACCAAGGAAGACGTGGTTGTAAACCGCACATGAAGATTTGATACACAATGATAGGATAAGGTGTTTGAGATGATAGAATGGACTGGTATTATGAGAGAGGCTATAAAACTCACCCTAGGCCGAGACGCCTTAGAACAAGAAGAGAGAAACAATATTGCCTGAGCAAGGATTTGAACCCAAAATCTCCAGCTTTACCTACTGGTCCTCTACTTTTGAGGTACTTCCCTGAGTAAGAGTAAATTACTCCTTTCGGTTTTGGTGCAAAGTTTTATTTATTTATTTTTCCTCCTTTAAACTGTTTGTCTGGAAAAAAACAATTTCCATATCAGGTTCATAATTAGCAGACGTTACAGCAGCTAACGACTTCACGCAGAAGAAACACCCTATTAAGTCTTGTAACAGTTTTAGTACTCGAGGGATGAAAGAGCAGGAATTTGTGCTTGTTACAGGAGCTGTACATAAATAGATCAATGGTAGAGACCAAGTACTTCTGGAGGAGATCTTGATTTCAATTTTATGTTAGCTATGACTTACAGACAGCATATTTGAAATGATTTCCAAACCTGAGATTAGACTCTTTTTGGCGTTTCATTAATGTGTTTTGAAGCTCTTCTGTAAATTTTGGTAATGCGCATATATCTAGTCATAACGAGTACATATCTGGATGCTAGATGGTCGGATTCGATTCCGCCCAAAGTTGACTTAAAATTCGAAATTGGAACATCCATCAATATTCTTAAGCATCTTATTTCTGATACCAACCTAAGTTGAGAAGACGGACCCATAAGGTAACTATTTTATAGTTTTTAACCGTACATTATATTAGTGTTATACCAGTCAGCACAAAAAAAAATATATATATTACACAGAGGCTTTCAATTCTCGGTTTTTGTTTAAAAATACAATTAACTACATATATGATTCATGGAACCTACATATTCAATGCCGCAGTCACTTTAACAGGTCCCTATCCTGACTCCAATTCATAACACCATTATCTAATTACTTAAGATCAACTTAGTCCTAGTGTTGCTAATGGTTTTTAAAGGATTTTAAATAACACATTTATAGCTTATTAATATAATAACGAGTAGTCTAAGTAATAATTAATAATTAAGTTATAATTATTATAATATGTACTTAATTTTGTAACAATAAGTCAATATAAGGTTTCGACTAGGCTATTTAAAATAAATATGCTATATATATATATATATATATATATATATGTCCACCGCTGTGGTCTCGAAGTAGCGTGCTGACTTGTCACGCAGTGCGCCCGGGTTCGATTCCTGGTCGGGACAGACTCTGGATGAGGTTTTTTCGGGGTTTTCCCTCACCTGTAAGACAAATGTCAGGAAGCTTAAGGCCCAACGGTCCCGTCAAATCATCCGGCCATCATCATTATCATCCTTATGATCATCCATTACCGGTATGGAAAGCAATGAGAAGCTATCACACCTACAATTCCCTAGTAAAGCTGCAAACCATAGCATGAAAATGCTATGATTGCAGTGAAAGACCTGCCCTGAGGCAGAATTACTATGAATGGATGTATATATATATATATATATATATTCCTCGGAGAATTTTTCTATGATAGTCGAAATACCTATAGTTAAAATTCTCTTTAACAAGCTATTGTTATTTTTTATGGGCTCTTCCTTGGTGTAAAAGGTAACGTGTTCCCACTACAGACTTTAGGAGGTTCTTGGGTAGTGGAGGTTAAGACTCATCTTTCTAGACAATCGCACACGATATAAGCACGACTGTCAGCCTTTCGTGCCCGTCGATTTATCCCCAGAGCATAGGAATGGGAGCTCATTTTCATTGGAGGTTCATTCGATGTCACGACCATGATGCCGCCAGAAGGTTTAGGGCAGATCCTTTGGTTTGTAGCGTATTGTCTTACGCAACGTTATGGCATGCCCACCTTCTGTGTCTTTCTGGCTTGCAGTGCATTATATTAACCAACTACACCACGGGCAGTGGCATACGATGGTTAATATTTCTGGTTAGCATCCCAGAGGTTTCAGTTTTGGTCCCCGGCTATACTACGATTGTTTCCATGAGTAAAGGATCTATAATGAGTCTCATGAGGACAAGTTTATATAAAAATTAGAAAGTACTGTTTCGAAAATTGAAAATAAGGTTGAAGGATCATGTCACGTTAACGATATAAGTATCTGAACTACTTTCCGTTTGCCAGTCACAACCAACTCAATACGTCTAAGACTCTTCGGAGCTGTAGTACACCGATTAATTTTTTTAAAAATTTATTAACTCATTAAACCACTGATCGTTAATTGTTGAAATGGTAAAGAAAATTTGAATTATCCATAAGTAAAGCAATATTAAGAAAATTACATTGATGTGGAAAAGTCTAAGATACTTGAGTCAAATAACGCCAATTTAGGTTTCAGTCATTTATAAAATTGACATTAAGAGAGATAAGCATCTGTGAAACATTTTTATTAGTTAATATTTATTTTTTTCGACATCAGATTACAGATGCACTATATAGATCTACTGGCTCTATCAATTTCTGTAAACCTATCATAAGTGAGTATGGGAGTTAAAGGCATTCATGGCATTATTTGACTCAGGCTTACAAAAAAAATGACAAACTCAGAGCACTGGATATAACAAAATATTCTAGCTGCAATACAACAGCATGCATTAGAGCGCCTACATATAACACATCATTTTATGGTCGGTAATTATTGAGGATAAAGCCACAATATATGAGCCACAACTTCTCCGAAAAATTACTGACATCATAATGAACAGCAATTGGTTGAATAATAATAACTTCATGGCACCAAAGCCCGAAAAGGACCTATTCCTATTATCCGGTCGTCCTATATAAATTTTAGAGGTAGATGATCCTGTAGCCAGTATAGGGGTGACATGTGGTCAGCATGACAGGGTGTCAGAAGTTTTTGATGGTTTTATCAACTGGGCGGTTACTTGATGTAGCTATGCAAATTCCTTAAGAGTTGAATGGGCACCTGTCTCCACACTGACCGAAACTCCATGATAAAGTTTCTACCTCTAAGAAACAAAACAATAATAACAATAACAATAATCTTCATGGTAGGTCGTCGGCATGCTCCGCTCTCAAAATTCATCTTCCCATCGTCTTCTAGGACGTCTCACATCTCTACAGCCTTGAGGTTGGTACAATAGTGCTTGTTTTGTTAGCCTACAAGAGTCCATTCTTAAAATATCCGTCCGGCTATTCCTCTGAGAGATACGAGTAATGCATTTTTTACATGGCTACCAAGCCGTCCGCAAAACCCCCTTCCAGGAGGACCAGGTGATGTGTGATCGAGGTTTTCTTCCTCTAGAGCAGGTACCTTTACATGGTTAAAGAGACTGCTCTTTCCTTTTGCTGGTTTTCTCTTCCGTCTTCTTTGCCGTGAGAACATATTGTTCTTCTTCCGCCTCTGAAGTCGCTAGAAAATCCCGCGTTTGAACTAGTTCGCTTTCCTTCACCTCTTACCAGGCGGCAAGCTAGAAAAGCCAGACTTCTCCGACCTGGTCGCCTGGTTCATTAGGTACTGAGCCCCTCCACCACGTCAAGGTCTAGTCCGTGGGAGGCACCAATAATAATAATAATAATAATAATAATAATAATAATAATAATAATAATAATAATAATAATAATAATAATAATAATAATAATAATAATAACAACAACAACACACTTCTTACTAATGAAGTTTGTGGTCACATTATTCTCAAGAGCTATAAAGAAGTACACTCTTACGTGGTTATGTGCAAAATTTAAACATAGGTAGAATATAAACGTTGGTAGATTGAGATGCAAGGAATACAAAAACACTTAAATTATATATAAATATATATAATTAATTATTTTAAAGTATATATATATATATATCCATCCATAGTAATTCTGCCCGAGGGTAGGTCTTTCACTGCAATCATAGCAATTTCATGCTATGCTTTGCAGCTTTACTAGGGAATTGTAAGTGTGGTAGCTTCCCATTGCTTTCCATACCGGTGAAGGATGATGATGATGATGATAATGATAAGGATGATGATGGTGATGATCATATGATTTTGGGGACCGTTTGGGCCTTAACGTTTTCCAGACATTTGTCTTTGTAGCAGAAATAACTGCACTACTTAATTTTAATATTAAACATGATTATTAAATATGTAGTTACACTATCCAAAAAAGGTTTCGTGAGAATATTTTACTCAATCTGTTACGCTTGAGTAAATAATAAAGACATTTCTGTCCTTTGTATCTCAAGTTTTTGAAGATGTAAGTTAAATGGTTTTACAGCCGGAACGAATTGTTTCTCTAGTAAAACGGTCTCACAGCAGGAAAGGTCCCTTGTCCGGCTCTGGAAGTCATCCTTCCAGAGAGATAAATGACGGTTAGTCTTCGGTGTCAAAGACCACTAGACCGCCTATTGAGATGGCGACAGTAGCCAAAAACTATGTACATCTGTTTTCTGTAAATTAATGACCGATTTCCGGCTTCATTAGCTAACTTATCACCAGCCGTGTGAAAAACATACCCTGGAAATACATGGACCAATGATTTCCCCGAGATTCTGGTTTAAGTATAGTGGGAACCAGGATGTCCAATCAGTGTCCATAAGTAAATATTATTCTGCGAGTAAGGCGTTTTTATATGTGTTAATTATATGTTCAGCCAATGAAAATATTGGTTTTGTAAATTGTGTTTTAAGGACGGAGTATGGATATATTTGAATATCGCGAGAGCAGTCTGCTCCGGGATGGATTCCCGAGAGGAGCAAAATTAACGTAATACTCCCGCGCAGGATTAATTGCTTGGAGTTCCGCGGCAGTGCGGACTCGTATATTTCGCCGGTCGCAGGCAAGCGACCTATTAGACACAAGGTGTTAGGCCAATTACGGCAAGTTTTAAAAGTTAATTTCAAAAGTATCAGTGTGCTTATCGCATTATAGGCGAACCCGTAATATTCAGGTGTTATATCACACTTTAGGTCGAGTGAAGACCAGTATTCATCAGTGTTTCAAAACGCGATAGATTCGCCATAATATTAATAAAATTGTTCCGGTGTCGACCGCCATTAGCTCTTGATATTATTCCGAAGAAAAGATACCGGAATATATCCAAAGATATCCATGCTCTGGATTAGGAACTGTAACAGTGGATCGCCTGTGCTACGTCTTTAGTTAATAAAGATATATCTATAAAAAAGTGTAAGCCTCCTGATTGTACTCAGTGTCCATAGTTCGCTCCTCGCCTTATTCCCACGGCGAAAATCCACAATCCTGAGATATATAGTCCTTGCCCTGCCCAGGCATTACCAGCCCTTTCCTTTTTCCCGTTACATCTTACAAGTGAGGAAAAACTCCGAGAAAAACCTCACCCAGAAAAACTGCCCCTACCGGGGATCGAACCCGGGCCAGCTGCGTGACAAGGCAGCACGCTACCTCGAGACCACAGCGGTGGACAAAGTATATATATATATATATATATATATACTTTAAAATAATTAATATAATTAAAATAATTAATAATACTATAATTGAGTATGTTGGAAACATAAAACAATTACAATCAACGAGAAAATTAAAGTTTTAAATTAATTTAGCAGGTGCCAGACTAATGAAATGGTGGCAGTTGAGTGAGATAGAACAAGTTCAAAACAATAAAATAAAATTACTTCGCCATTCAAGGAAAATAAATTGAAATGGGGACGCCATCCATAGGGAAATAGAGGAAATTAACAGTCGACAGTCCCCAGATTAATCCATTAAAATCATGGACTGAAAGAAAAGCATTCACTCGAAAACATTAATTTCATTGAAGTTCTTTTTTATGTGAAAATCAAAGTATGCTCTACTAACAACTCTCACTTCTCTTCTATATTCTCCCTCTCTCTCTCTCTCTCTCTCTCTCTCTCTCTCTCTCTCTCTCTCTCTCTCTCTCTCTCTCAATATATGGAATCAGATATTCGAGAGTCTATATTGAACCAGTACCCATGTTTTGATACTGTATAGTTCGTTGAAAAAAAAACACTCGTTCATACTCCATATACCAAAATGAGAGCTTCAGGTAAAATTCCCCGTGCTTACTGCGCAAGCTCATTGCTTTAGGAAAACGATTATTAGGCCTACACTTATTTTCTAAATGTGTTAGTACAGTGAAATACCAAAAGCTAACACGAAAATTCTATTAAATCATACTAATGAACTGGGGCTGATAAATTTGAGACAATGACAAAATTCAGGTAGCTAGGAATAATAGTTACTAACAAGAAATTAAACATAGGCTCAACTCTCGAAATGCATGGTTTTATTATCCCAACTTCTCCAAAAATTGTTAAATTGAATGTATATAAAATGGTTATTCTTCGAGTTGTATGATTTCGAAACATTAAGTGAGGACATAATGTTAGAGCATTTAAAAAATAGTTCTTAGGAAAATTATAGACCAAAGAGAAAAGAAAAGACAATGAATGGAGAAGATAACATGATAGTTCGTGACATGATCTCTGTGGGAAACCAGTTGTAATAATAATAATAACAATAATAATAATAATAATAATAGTAATAATACCAATAATAATAATAATAATAATAATAATAATAATCCAGTCTCGTAGTATGTGTTGGACAGGCACGAATGCGAAAGAAACAGGGGCATTGGAAACTTCTTCCAAGAAAACCACAAGGAAAGTACAAAGTAGGTAGGCCAAGAATGAGATGAGATGAGAATGAATCATTAACCATGATTTAAGGGAGATTAATTATACAGGAAATGACTGAAAAACATTAGCTCAGGACATGGATGTATAGACAGCTTAAGTCCGAGTGATAAAAACTTCCAGGTTCGGTATTGTCAATGAGTTGGTAGTTAGTGTAATAATAATAATAATAATAATAATAATAATAATAATAATAATAATAATAATAATACTTTCATTTGCACTTGCAGATTTAATAATTTATTTAAAGTAAGCTAATCCCACTATAAAGCAAATATGCATTAAAACAAACTTCGTAGGCAACTAGCATCGAACCCAGGATCTTTAGAGTACGAGTGTCGGAAATGATTCCTATTTTATTATTTCAACAATGAAGAACCAAAACGTAGTATTTAGGAACAAAATTAGAATGTTCAGGCGATAAAACAGTGGAAATTAAAAATATAATCGCACAAACAAAACAAGCAATAAATGTTTTAAACTCTTTTTTGGTGGAGCAAAAAATATTAAAAAAAATATAAAATTAAAAATATATGAAACCATAGTTCAGAGCAATTTAACTAACATATGGTGCTGAAGATTGGCAAATTTCTACCAGGGAATTGAAAATAATTTTAAGTATAGAAGTTGATGTTTTAAGAAGATCAGCTGGAAAATTTAGAATGGATAGACTACGAAATAAAGAAATAAGGGAAAATAAGGGCGTATAAGAGGAGCCGGACATCATAGACATTATAGAAAAGAAAATATTACACTGGTACGGCCACGTCAAAAGAATGCCAGAGCAAAGATTGCCTAAACTTATTATGGAATGGATCCCAGGAGGAAGACAAGAAGACCATAAAACTATAGAAGTAGTGTAAGGGGCTATGATTATCAGAGGATTGGAGGAAGATCAATGGATGTACAGAGATGAATGGCGTTTAGTTTCCGGAAGACGGCGCAGTTATCATGATACCGGATGATGATGATGTGATATATATTTACATATTTAAAACATACAAAAAAATGATTGTTTTTAAATATCGTATTTAAA
This sequence comes from Diploptera punctata, assembly GCA_030220185.1. NCBI lineage: Eukaryota > Metazoa > Arthropoda > Insecta > Blattodea > Blaberidae > Diploptera > Diploptera punctata. The sequence continues at coordinate 1,913,515 of JASPKZ010009372.1, read as the reverse complement.
ATAAATGGTGATTTTTTAAAACTTTAAATTTATTTATTTTATTTTTTTTAAATTCCATGAAAAGTTTGTGTAAAGAAGTCGGTGCACTGTTATTTGAGATAACGGAATTATATATTTAAATTTAAAATAAATAAGTTTAAAAAAAACTAAAACAACACGCTTTATTAGAAAACCGAACTAAAAAATAAAAAAAATAATTTTAATTTTCAACACGCTTAGGATAAAATTAAAGTGGTCAACAAAAAATCATCTCTAACACATCTAGAATAAAACTAGAGTTATCTACAAAAAAAAAAATTTTAAGTGGGGTGCTTTTTGTAGTTTTTTTTATATTTTCTTCTTAGAGACTTTACTTTTACCAATATCTGTTTATTATCAAATATATTAATTGATATAGAGCACCCCCACGCTTCTGATGGTAAAAATATTTTTTGTAGATAACTTTAGTTTTATTCTAGATGTGTTAGAGATGATTTTTTGTTGACCACTGTAATTTTATCCCAAGCATGTTGGAAATTAAAATTATTTTTTATTTTTTAGTTCGGTTTTCTAATAAAGCGTGTTGTTTTAGTTTTTTAAACTATTATTTATTTTTTATTTTTTAGTTTTAATATTTTACAGAACGAGATAAAAATGTAAATATCTTTAAATTCGATATTATTGTAGTATGAGCTAAAAGTAAAACTCTACTAAAAAAATCCTCCGGGCCGGACTTGAACCAGCGACCTATGGATTACTGAAATTATATACCACTACAGTCCACCGCTCCACCAACTGAGCTCTTACAACAATTGAGTAAGAAGTTGATAAGTCCGCAACCTATTATACCGGTTTTTATTATTTTGATTTTATGCTGATTCTGGCCAGGATTTTAGAAACATTTATGAAATTATTGTATTGTCATTGGTCCTTTACAAGTATACAAAGTTTCAAGTCGATCCAATGATTTTAAGTGGGTGAAAATCGCGTTGAAAGATTCCGTTACATAGATAGATACAGGTCAAGCTAATATAAAGCGTGTAAAAATGACATTTTTAAAACGAAATTTCGCATTTTATAGTAATAAGAGAATTACTATTTTAACATTTTAGCCTTTTATTGAAGTAATTATTACCACTTAAAAATCTATCAGACCCCACATTCTTAAAATGTTGAATATCAAACATTTTTTATTGTTGAGGTTCTCCAATTCATATTTTTCACAGGCCAACACTTATAACAGAACGTGCGCATTAGAATATTTGAATCACTAACATACTGGTCACGTTTATAATATTTTTCACTCGTTGTTTGTAATTTTATCGCTGTCAACTTTACGCAGAGAACTCACTTTACTATCGTTTAGGGAACATTTCTTCTGACACTAGAAATCACTCACTTTTACCTCCGGCATTCGTATTTATATAGCATTTTATGATGAATTTAAGAACCGCAATAAAATTTTTAAGTGTGTTTGAAATGTATAATTTCGATTTCTCATAGGATTTGGACACATTTTACCTTTATTGCGTTGGGAAAAACTACAATCACTATTATGAATCAAGAAAGAAGGACGGAGCAGAGCTAGGAAAATAATAAAGACGTAGAAGTCCAGAGAAGGATTACACGATGCAAGTTTAAGGTCGCACATTTTATCCCGCACAAAGCCGCACTTCTGAATTCGTAATGACCAAGTAAATCCGATTACTCTGAGTGTCAGCATGTCATGCGGCCACGCTCTCTGACTTCATTTCAATAAAATTGTTACAACTAATTTAACCACACTACCCTGATTTATTCCAGGCATCACAATCCAGGATGCGCTTTAAGTCACATCCTTTTTTGGTCGGTAATTATTAAGGATAAAGCAAGGATATTTGAGCCACAACTTCTCCGAAAAATTACTGACATAATAATGAACAACACCAAGGTAAAATCAGCCCTCCACTATAGTTGAGAAACATGGAAAGTTACGGAAGCAACAAATAAAAAGTTGCAGACCTATGTAAACAGATATCTGAAGCATATTTTAAATACAAGATGGCCGGAAATATCAAATTTAGAACTGTGGAGAAAAACCAATCAATCTCCAATATGTCACCAAATAAAACAAAGAAAGTGGAACTGGATAGGCCACACATTGAGAAAACCAGACTGAGCCATCCAGAAAACTGCACTATATTGGAATCCGTAAGCAGTAAGAAAGAGGGAACGACCTGGAAAACTTGGAAGCGATCAGTAGAAGAGGAAAGCAAATTAAAGAGGGAAAAGCTGGAAACAATGAAATGGCTGGCTGGAAGCAGAGTACGCTGGAGGAACTTTACTGCTGTCCTATGTTCCATTTAAGAATTACAGGAAATGTATACATAAAATAAAGTAATGAACACAAATCACATATCATAAGGAATAATTAATTATGAAAATAAAATACTGCGATCTAGTTCACAATAACAATTAATGTAAATTACGTATTGATTTAGTGTTAAATTCAGGGGAAAAGTAATGTAAGTGCACAGATTTAAGTATGAATTCCTTGCGGTGAATACAATAAAAATATATTATTAATTTTGTGTCAGAAATCCATGTTTTTATGTAAACAAATAATACAGAAATTTATTGGTGCATTACAGGTAGATCTTCATATGAAGGGATATATGACATAGTGGTGTAGTATTTTGCAAAAATGAGCAAGTACACAGTTTAAAAAAACTGCACACTGTATTTCAGATATATCAATAATTAATACCATCACTTAGGATAACAAATATCTCCATGATTATCAGTATTATGCTAACTTGATTCCCTTCACACTAACAAATAAAAACTTTCGTCCTCAAAATGAAAAATAAGTGTGTGTGAGTCTGTCTGTCCTTTATGGACTCAAAAACTAATTGGCCGATTTTAATCCCACACCATCATTTAGATACTTTTTCTGGGTCAATCAACGAAGACCAATTTAACATATTTACCCAATAACTATTTTTTTGTATTTCAGCTCACCGACGCCAAGATGATCGGGATAAGTACACAGTGTCCCATTCAAACCTACCACATTTTAATTAATCATAACTTTCAAAGTATGTGGAATTATGATATGAGGTTGGTATTAAAAGAAAGAAAAACTCAAAGAATTTTTGTTTTCATTGTTGCAGTTAATTCATCTGTCGCATGTTGGACAATGATGACATAAAACAAGATGGCGACTCCTCAGCAACGAGCACAAATTTTTTTCTGGTATGCAGAGACGAAGTCAATAATTACAGTGCAAAGAAATTACCGGAGAGAATATGAAGGAAATGCACCTGCTGGGAAGACCATTAAGGCATGGCTTGAGAAGTTTCTGGCGACTGCAAGCGTTAAAAAATAAATTATGAGGTGCTCGTACACGTGTTTCAGAAGAAAAGATTGAAGTAATAGAGCATGATTTCATAGAAGTCCACAAAAATCAGTGTGTAGCAATGTGTGGCAATGAAAATTCTTTGAGTTTCTGTTTCGTTTAATACCGGCCTCATTTCATAATTCCGCACAGACCTACTTTGTTAGTTATGATTAATTAAAATGTGGGAGGTTTGAATGGGACACCCTGTATATTCCCGGGCAACGCCGAATAATTAGCATGTTGCATCTAAAATAATTACGATATAAAATTATTTTTCTTTTCACTTATTCAATTATACATAAAAACACATTTAATTTATTTAGGCGTAGCAGCACACGCTGGGTACTAACTCGGGGCAATTGGGGCTCTAATTATGATGACAGGCCTTATTAAATGATTCCACCTCAATAATTAATATTATTCTAATATACCGTATAATGATCGTCTTTATCACGGCACAACACCTACCAAGTAAGAGTTGAATCGTCCAACCCAGAGATAAATATGTGGTCATTCGAACGGGTATAAATGTCCAGATGCAGTGATGTTTGGCAAAGTATGGATAGAGAGTATCTTTTCACCGATGTTAATTCACCGTCAACTCCACTATACATGATACAATTTTTATGAAACTCAAATTACTGCTCAGAAGAAACTCATCATGATGATGGGCATTTTAGTATAGACTCTGTTGAGCTTGTACCAATATCTCAAAATATTCTTGATTTCTCCAGTGTTATTTAGGTCTTCCTGTCTCTGAACCTTTTAGGTTGATATTGGAATACCTACTTTGGCAAACGACTTGAATTCATTCTGTAAAGGTGATTTAACCAATTTTTATATGTTTGGATATCTTCTACTATGTTATGAATTTTTAGCCTTTCACAATCTCAACATTCCTCTTTTTATCCAATGAGGTGGGAGAATAGCATTAACCATGTCCCTCTTTCATTCCACATTCGTGTCACATGTCCTGCGCATCGCAGTCTACGAGACATAACTTTTCTTATTATATCTGGTTTCATATACATATAATGTAGCTCACTGCCATCAAGTCTTCTCCATTAGCCTGACTGTTCATATCTCTTCGGTCCACACATTTTCCTAAGAACTTTATTATCAAATACTCGTAATCAACACTTAGATGGTAAAAAAATCTCCAATAAAACTACAGGAACAATCTGCAAGTCAGTTTCATACTATTTGTAGACACTTTAATATCTAGGATAATATAGCGTCTATTTATTTATTTATTTTATTTAGCAGGTTTCACAATGTCTCATACCATCTTCCTGCGCCCAATTAATCTTCTGTCATTCTAATCTCCTTCGTCTAACCCTCATTCCCTCAAGTTGCTCAAAACACCATCAATCCACGCTATTTTTGACCGTCCACTTTTTGTTCTACCAGGTGGCACCCATTCTAGCATTCTTCTGGGAATCAGTCTTCTGTCATTAATTTTAAATGACCATACCATTTTAATTGTCTCTTTTAAATCCACAATTGATGTTTGAACATTCATATTTTGTTTAAATACACTGTTTATTATTTTATCTCTTATAGAAATTCCAGCTGGACGCCTCCAAAAATACATTTCTGCACAATTTAATTTAGTTATTGTTCTAAAATTGAATTCCCATTTTCTACCCCGTTATACTCTTTATTTTTGTTTTAAAACTTACATTCTGATCCCATAAAACAACATTTAATTTTGATATCGCAGATTTACCCATTATTTACCCACTCATTAATTTCAGCATCAAGACTTCCAACTGCACTAATTTTTGTTTCTAGATATACATAGGACTATTCGTCACATTCAATTATTTTTCCATGTTGTCTATTATTATTTTCTTTTTACGTTTTTGTAAAATGGTAAATACGATGAAGTGGGTCCTGCTAGAGAAATTCAAATTCAGGGTTTATCCCTTCACGATTGAGAAAACACGACTGACGAAAACACTTCAGTCAGGTTGGCCAGAATCGGGGCCTGTATCCGGAACCAACCCAATACAAGATTCAAACACTACTCGTTAAGCTAACTCACTCGGTAAAGCCAGTTTGAAATATTTGTAGTATACATGGCAGAGAAAAGGTATAAAAGTTATTCTTTTGTCATAGCTTTCTTTTTGAGGGATGTTTTTGTAAGTAAGAAAAAAAAACTATTTCTACACTCTATAGAGCGGTTTTTTGTTGACAAAAGAACGTAGTCATTAAAGCAACTAATTCATTAGGGAGCTTTGAAAAAGAGGATAAAAGAGGCAAAGTTGTCCGTTTGAAACAAGGATCTCAGTCAACAAATTGTGACGCAAGGTTTATGGGTAATTACGTAAAAACAATTTAGCAAGTAACATTATCAAAGTTTGCCGGCGCTTTTAAACGCCCTCAACTTCTCCATCAACAAACTTGCATCAAGTTTGAAAAACAGTCCGCATCTGTTTATCATATTTACTTCACACACTTTAGTTTGTTTCTGCTAATCTAAAGTTTAAACAACTTCAACCCTTAACATAAAATATGTAGTGCATTTGCTAGGATACAAATTAAATTATCAATTAACTTTAACATTTCATGACACTTCTACCGAAATAGAAAGCAATATACAGAAAATGAAGAAAAATTAAAACGAAGAAATTTAATGTAAACCCCTTTCTGAAAATAATCAGTTTATAATCTTGAAAACAAAATAAATACATTTCATTATATGTATGGCACCATAAAACGAAGTATCAAAGGAACTAGAAAGGAGACACTTTTAAAATTCTATAAAATAATGGCGGCTCCAACACTACTATTATATATGGATCGAAACACTGGGTCTTTAACCAAAAACCAGGAACGAAGATTAGAAACGTCAGAAATGAGGTTTCTGAGGAGCGTGGCTGGCTATACAATAACAACAGATTCTTCATTACAAACTACTAGGACGAAGAAAAAGATGGACAGACCAATTCTAGCATGAGATCGGAACAGACCTTTGGGGTCTAATCCTTGATGCTGATGATAATCTTCTATCATCTATATAATTATGACCCTAAAAGTTTCATAAACTTTTTCGTATATAATACATTTCTCCGCTCTAACATCTATTCAATTTATTTTGATTACTTTACTTTTATGAAAAAAAAGCTAATAGGCCTAATTTTAACCCATTAGTGTCTAGTGCCTACTTTTGTAAGCACTTTGAATGTGTAATTCTCCTGTGCAAAATCTTAAGTTGGTAGCTCGTTTGAATGACCAATACGTTATTTGGCTATACTCTTAATTAGTATTGTGTACCGGTATTAACATATTTCATAGTTCACCATTTTTTGTGGCCAGTCTTACTTATAATCGAGCGGTTTGAAAGTCAAGATACCGGCTCCATAAATGGTAAGTTATTTAGAGGAGATTAAAGTAACAAAATTCAACAACTCTTTTTCAGTTACACGTTTATTATATCATAGTGTTTAACATGTTGTCATATCAAGAGCATAAATAATGTAGATGTATATTTATTGAGTGACGTTAAGCTTACGTTTGTAGGGTCTAACCATGGTAAAGACCAGGTTATGCTGACAGACATTTTGTAACATTTTCGACACAAATGGAGACGAGCTCTAATGGGATCGGAGAAAAATAAAGATTTTTAGAAAATGAACAATATTTTCCCAATGCAGACATCCTAATACAGCCACCTGAAAACCATGTTTTCAGCGACATGGATAGTAGTGGCGAGGTTATCGATTTAGATGTAAATCATCTGTTCGGAAATCAGCTAAGAAGACAAGCTGAGTTGTCAGGAAAACTGATTTTCTGAAGTTGGTACCAGGGAACATGGACTTTCAGGTAATTATGAACTATATTTTGTTTATTTAACTCATTTCCCAAATGGGAATCAATGCCCAATCACATTTAAATGACTTTCGTTTTACAACCAATAAGTCGTGTTTCACCTCGCTATTTATCGATTTCTCTTTATCAGCTACTACTTTTGTGATAAAGAAAGCTCCTCCTTTTTAAGATTCTGAACAGGTCAGACCAAATACACTCAATACAGCAAATAATGAACCGATTCCTTGATTTTACTGAGTTGTTTACTAAAAAAAAAATAAATGAGTAACCTATAATGTTGATTATAATATATATATATATATAATTGATGTGTTTCATTATCTCTCCACTAGGATGATTCTTACAAATTGCGATCCATTTAGCAATAAATAATATTATCATGTTACAGCGAATAAACATAGCCTCACATTTCTGATTTGTTTTCAAATATCGCCGTTTACATTAAATATATAAATATTTTAAAATGCCGATAACTATATTTAAATAATGATTTCTGAATAAACAGCTTAATTTTATTCGTTGAATAGTCTTATCAAATGCCTCTCTTGATTTCCAAATCCTCTAGATCAATTCACGAGTCACGATGATTTGGATATCACATTATTTATAATCCTGCTTGTGGCCATAACACTTTCATGGGAGATGTGGACAAAATGGACGAAAGCATTTTCCGATATATGATAAACATCCGAAATAAAAAAGTGACTTTGGCCTCTGACAAGTGGACGGCGTTATGCATCAACAGGATATGCGCCATTATGCAAGTTTCGAGAAAAATACGTTTAAAGTTTAAGTCAATCTTTACTATTTATTGTAGCGCCGAACTAACAATTCGGGATATTACAAATTATTTTCCTTGTTTGATAGTCTAAGAGCGGGAACACTTGGTGCTTAGCTGCAAGATGCAAAATTTAGATTAGCATTTAACGAAGATTTACTTTCATAGACGTTTGTTGCAAAACATAGAATCTCTGAAAGGAGTGATGGCGTTTACATTTTTCTTTAATAAAAAGTAAAGTGATCCCACAACAGGTCCGGAGGCCCTTGGGGTAGTAGGAGGTTAAGGCTCCCACTTTTTCTAGACAATCGGCACTTTATATCAGCCGGGTTGTCAGCCCTGCGTGACGGCGGCCTTTACCCCCAGAACAAGCGTCTGGTACTCATTTCCGTTAGAGGCTGAGTCGACCCCAGGGCCATAGTGCCGTCAGAGGGTTTGGGTCAGTAAGGTGAATATTTAAAGACTTTGAGCTACAAGTGTGCGTTCACTCACTTCATGAGCCAGTGCAACTGTTGGCATGAAAATATCATTCTTTTAAATGGCACTTAGCCGGTTGATGAATAACATCGTCTAAGTTATCTACTGAACATAGCCATGAACAAGGTTTGGCAGCTCTTATTGGCTGTCTCCAAACAAGGAATTCTTTCAAAATTCACAAGAATATAGTATGCACATAACTCTTTACATATTAGACCTTAAGAATGGTCCCAGAGAGATCACCATTGCCTGTAAAGCATAGTGTTAACAATGCTCAAACCTTTCCGATGTGGAAGTTGAGTTTGTCAAATTACACATGCAGCATAAAATACAGTGACGCTGAAATATTGCATACTACCAAACAAAATCAACACCTGGATATGATAGTGCAAGTTTTGGTATCTATTCAAACATAAATACCGCTAACAGGATAGTCATTCACACATGGCGTAGCAGTTAATTAGGCATGGTTTTACCAGGTTAATCGATACGGGTCACTGATCTACAATTTAAAAACATTCATAATCAGATAATAAACAAAATTCAACTCAATGTATCCTTAATCTACGCTTTCATCGTCCACACAAGTACCATATTGTACGATACCGTATTATCCGGAATGTTATTCTGTTATAATGTCAAACTGTTAATATGAATGGAGCGAAAATATTTCAGTTGGCAAAATTTCTGCCGGATCTTTCGAAGAATTTGTAGGGATCCAAGTAACGGTATTACTTTTTTTATTTCCATTTATAAATCGTTTTCTTTTTACTTTCTAATTGTTATACAATATCGTCTACGTGGTGTAATTTACTATACAGTATATGAAACTTGGTGGAATTAAAGGCCTGTAGCGTTCTCTTCCATTCAACCAGGGGAAAAAATGTTAAATTAAAAATCAATATTCAATACTAAAATTCATTGTAAAATCCCGTTGAGGTTATGTATTACGATGTCAAAATATTAAAATACGTACCTGATGTAGCAGTATTTCTCGACTAAATCAACTTCTGTTAAAAAGAAAAAAAACTTTGTCAAGTGGTTAAAACTATGTACGCCTTTCAAAATCAAGTTTCATCTTTTGCATTATATTCAGTACTAAATAGAATGTAGAAGATGAAACTTGATTTTGAAAGGCTGAATAGAACGCAGAAGACGAAACTTGATTTTGAAAGGCCTTCATAGTTTTAACCACTTGAAGTGTTTTAAACAAAAGTTCATTTAGTTGAGGACGACTGCTATATCAGGTACCTATTTTAATATTTTCACATAATAAAAATCAACAATCACAAATACAATATTAGATGGCTAAATCAAATTTAATAGAATGGAAGAGAATACCTTAATGGACTTTACACTGCCAGTTTATATGTATTATTATTATTATTATTATTATTATTATTATTATTATTATTATTATTATTATTATGTAAGACATTCAGTATCTCCTTAACTGGTTTCAGTTTCTAATTTCTTGATATCGTTAACAGATATCCGCCAATGAAATTAGTAGTCATGCTACAAGTCAGTTGTAAACTGGAATACAATCGACAATTTAACATCGAGTGATATGAGGCGAAGGTTTTAACCCACACAGGCTTGTAGTTTAGCGATCAGTAATAATATTTAGGGGGTTTGCAGAGGGTACAAAGCGACATTCACCCTCCAGGCCACGCCAACTATGTGGTAATTAATTAGCATACCCCCGCGAGCATCGTCCATACCTCTCTGTAGGGTGAGTTTCAGAACACCGCACATTGAACGCATTCATCAGGTAAATCTAACAGCAGTATACATTCTACGAATTCCAATTTTACTAAACTATGTCCACATGATGTTTGTTGGCTGAAAATGAAGATGAGGTGTAAATAACTGATTCAATTTCTTTAATAATGTATGCATTAATTTTACCTTCATAAAATATAAAAGGACTTACTATTTTAAATTACTGTTATTGCAAATATTTATAAATTAGATTTTAAATGTTTTATATGCTTTTATAGTAGTTTTTATTTATAAATACCCAAATAATGTCTAATTTAGTGCTCGACAAGCTCTTCAAACATTATGGTAAGGGGAGTGTAGTGTAATTATAATATTATATTCATATCCAATATGTTTAAAAGTATAGCTTAAATTACTACTATTATTATCGTTATTAAGTTTTTTCTTTTACAACTCTATATTATATAGCCTATGCCTATTATGTATTATTAATCAACATATATATAATTAATATTTTTTTAATTTATTTCAGGATTGTTTCTGTTATTTACACAGGTATCCTCAACCAAAATATACAATAATTCATAATTGTTATAATAATTATGTATAATTAAATCCTTAGTGAAGAGGGACAGAAGATCTTACGGTCTTAACTCCATCAGATAAAATAACTAAATAAATAGATAAATAAAAATAAATTATATTCATATCCAATATGTTTAAAAGTATAGCTTAAATTACTACTATTATTATCGTTATTAAGTTTTTTTTTTCTTTTTCAACTCTATTTTATATAGGCTAGGCCTATGCCTATTATGTATTATTAATCAACATGTATATAATTCATATTTTTTTATTTATTTCAGGATTGTTTCTGTTATTTACACAGGTATCCTCAAACAAAATATACAATAATTCATAACTGTTATAATAATTATGTATAATTAAATCCTTAGTGAAGAGGGGCAGAAAATCTTACGGTCTTAACTCCATCAGGTAAAATAACTAAATAAATAGATAAATAAAAATAAATTCTTTCCAATTAGGTAAAGTGATCCAATAGAAGTCATAGGAAACCTTTGGGGTATTAGGAGACAATCGGCACTTGATATTAGCCGGGTTGTCAGCCCTGCGTGACGGTCGCCTTTACTTCCAGAACAAACATCTTTCTCTTAGTGGCTGAGCCAACCCCAGGGCCATAGTGCCACGAGAAGGTTTGGATTAGTTTAAAAATCCTGATGATTACAGGATAACGGCGGCTATAAATATTAGGCTCTGGGTATAATTTGAATATATTGAACATCACATTTTGTACAAGACACTGCACATTGAGAAAGAGAAATAATTACTATTCCTTTTCTCCGGAATATTTGAGTTTTCAACCACACGGAACAAGTTCGTTCATTGTCCACGCAGGAACTAAGGGTCTCTGTTTTTAATGTAATTGCGCCAAACTAATCTAAACGTAGCATAGTAATATTCTATTTGTTAGGCTAAATTCGATGCTGGTTATGTAAAATATGATAATTGGAGTATTTCAAAATTATAAGAAAAAAATTCCACATGCAATTACAATATTTTTACAGCAAACATTTTACTAACAAAGGATCATGAATTTAAAGTGCGAATTTTGACTCATCTGATAGAAAATTACCACATTCGATTTACATGATCTTGAAATATAATGTTTACAAGGAAATACGGACTATCGGACTAACAACGGATTTTATAATTCCATAAAAGGAGTTGTTCCACTTTATTTTATTTCAATAAAATATTTCTTCTTCATTATTGTTTCTATTATTATTATTATTATTATTATTATTATTATTATTATTATTATTATTATTATTATTATTTAATTTATAGTTGATATTTGCTGCTCTCTTTAAAATCTAGAGCTTAAAAATTTGACAATAAGCTTAGGCCTAATATTATTTTCCTGCCGATTAAATAACTTTTACACCCCTGAATTGCAAACAGATTACTCCATGGGAACAGCTAGCGTGTTTTATTATAGAGACAATTGTAAATGTGGGCGGTCGCGTGGTAATGCTGTATTTATTTTCCTTCCTCTGTGAAAATGAACATGACAAGAGAATGTAACATTGTCCTGCCACGGGGGGAAAAGAGAAGGAATATATAAACGAAGAAAGAAAATCAATCAAAACATCTCACTGACACTATCAGGCCAGTAGGTTCACAGCCGAGAGGATATAAGCTCTCCATACATCCCGATTCCAATTACCCCTGTTCTTCAAATCATGGTTAATATTATCCTTCTATTTTATTATTGGCCTCCTTACTGGACGCTTTCCATCTAGTTTCCCAACAAGGTGTTTCAATGCCACACTTCCAATCCCCATTCCTGTCACATGTCCTGCCCATCTCAGTCCTCGAGATTTAAACTGTTCTTACTACATCTGGTGTCCTATAAAGATATGTAGCTCACTGTTATGCTGTCATCTCCATTCGCCTGTCTGATTCATCTCCATTTGATCCAGACATTTTGCTATGAACTTTATTTTCAAATACTCGTAAATTTTCTCTTCCCTTAAAGTAAGAGTCCATGTTTCGCATCCATATAATATAGGTCCCTAACTGGGAGATTAATAACTTTATATATTTTCAGTTTATTCTTTTAAGAGGAGTTGGGATAACAACAGTCCCTGTAATGCGTAATAGCATGCATTCCAGTACTGAGCTTATGTTTAATCTCATTCCAGTTTGTAATTATTGTTCCCAGGTACTTGGATTCAGCTTACTTACTTACTGACTAGCACTATCGAACCAGCAGGTTCATGGCCGCGCGGACATACGCTCTCCATACATCCCTATCCTGAGCTAATGCTTTCCAAACATTCCCTGTATAATCTACTTCCCTCAAATCATAGTTAATGTTATTTTCCCATTTCATTTTTGGTCTACCAACTGGGCGTTTTCCTTCTGGTTTTCCTACAAGAAGCTTCCATGCGCGTCTTTCATTCCCCATATGTGCCACATTCAGCTACTTTTTTCAAAATTTGTTATTAATTATCCATTTAAATTATATAATGCATTTCTACGTGTGATCATATATTTAGTTTTACTGATGTTTATTTCAGGAAATTATGACATAAGATATCATGTTCGTAGGAACATGTCCCTATGCTTCAGCCTTTGCTATGGATTCTCTGAAGTAGCCCCCGCCCTGAGAATAGAATGGGGGACTATTTTACCTCCGGAAAATTTAATCCCAGTGGAACGCATGTCCGCGTTTCTCGACGGTTATATTTTTACAATGAAAGATCGTCATTCTTTCGATCAAGCTACTTTTCTCGTCTGCCTTGCCGACTTCGACATGTCCCTAATACTCTCTGACCATCATAATTAAACATATTGTACATTCGCCTTGTTTAGTATGAATGTATGAGTGAATGGTGTATGGTATCTTAAATGTTCGTGTTCACTCGGAGATGATCCTGACATTGAGCTAATAACTTATCCGGGGAGGTTGTCCATGACCTAGTGTGGTTAAAAAAATGTATGTGCATGATCCAGAGTTTAAAATCATCTCTCGACAGATCTTGTTTCTGAGAGGTCGGTGTGAGGGCTCAAAGAGTTTAATTGAAAAAAAAATAAAAAGCACATACAGTAAATGTGAAAACTGCATTAAGAAAGACTCCTGTAGGAATTACAGAATGGTTTGAAACAAATGTTGGAGTTAGACAAGGGAGTGTGTTATCGCCTATTTTGTTCAACGCCACAATGAATGAAATTGCAAATAAGTTGTAGGAGAAGGCAAAAAACCAGACATAAAAAACCTTCATCTTCACAGACGATGTAATGATAGGGGAAATTAAAAAAATACCATAGATCATATACTTGAACATTGGAAAACAGTTTCAGAAGAATGTGGTTTAAAAATAAATATCGAGAAAACGGCAGTCATGAAAATATGCATAAACCAGAACGATGATTGGGATATTAAGTTATCAGGCATAAATCTACAAAAAGTGGAAAAATTTATATATTTAGGAACGGTGATATATGCACATGGGAAAATACAGACTGAAATCAGTAGAAGAATAGAAAAAAATTTAAAAGTCTATAATCTAACTAAACAATTAATCTGGAGTAAAGATATACCCACCAAGAGTAAAATGGCAATGCATAAAACTTATTTCAAACCAGTTCTAACATATACAGCTGAGACTTGGACATATACAAAGAAGGACTTGAGCAGAATCCAAGCTACAGAAATGAAATTCTTACGTGGAATGGTACATAAAACAAGGAGAGATAGAATAAGGAATGACAAAATCAGGGAGACATTAAGTTTAGAAAAATTGACAACAGACATTAAAAAAAGTAAACTAAAATGGTTTGGACATTTAAAAAGAATGGTAAAGGAAAGACTACCACAAAAACTATTAAATCCCAAGATACAAGAAAACGACCACGAGGTAGACCAGGAGAAAGATGGATTAACCGAGTGAAGAAAAATCTACAAGGGAGAGGATACGTCTGGGAAGAACCAAAAAGAAGCAAAGAATGGGAAAATAGAGATGGTTGGAGGCATATTTGGAATCGACCTTCTGAAAGGAGGGCACGATAAGAAGTGAGTTAAAAATTGCCAGCCCCATGGGCTATTGGTCAGAGTCGCTGACCAATGAGTTCATGAAGTCTATAGTTACCATGGTCTGGAAATTAGGTTAAGTTCAGGTTAAGGAATCTCCTGGGGCTTCATTATTATATATCATCCATCGTATCGTCGGGGTGTCCACCGATATAGTCTCGAGGAAGCGTGCTATCATGTCACGCAGTGGGCCCTAGTACAAGTACCCTCGGGACAAGTTTCCTGGGTGAGGTTTTATTCGGATTTTTCCTCACCTTTAAGACAAATATCAGGAAAAGTTAAGGCCCAAACGGTCCCCGAACGTCATAGGGTCATCATAATCAGCATAATTCATATTCGCCTTAGATTAAGTTTAGGATTAATGACTCTCCTGGCGCACACTATCATCATCACCCATCGTATCATCGGGGTTGTGTAATCCCGCCTTCTAGGCACCTCAACCTGAGAAGTGGGTTACAAGTACGCCAATGCCATAACAGAACACCAGAAATATCGAAATGAAAACTTGGGGCATTGTATAAAAAATATAAGGGTGGTAACATAACTTCCCCGATTACCAAATAAAATCTTCCATTATTTTCCAAGATGAAGAAGAGATGTCGGACGTCCTCGGAAGAGATGGCCTTAGATCTATTAGTGAAGACGGAACAGGCAACTCTTGCCTAAACCAGGAAGTGAAGAAGAAGAAGACATAACTTCCCCTTCCAGTTGCCCCAAACCTAATACATGTATTACAATTCCGAAAATGCCTGGGGAGAAAGCCACAAATGTCATAAAAGACAATGTGGTGGCATTTGACAACAAAAATTACTAAAAACTTAATAGTTTATAGTGACGCATGTATATGGATGTGGACTAATAACGAACAGTAAACAGGATTGAGGAAGTAGAGAAAAGGAAAGAAATATGCGGTGTGGGCAAGTTGGACGATATTTACGGCGTCCCAATTTGTTTGCGTTGGGCGGACTTCCATTTATTATAAGGATGGCTTTGTATAATTAATAGCAGAGTGCACGCAGATCGTGTATCTTGATTCTCGCCACATTTGTACCTCTCACCAGCAGGCTATTGGTATCTATATAACAGGGAAGATAGCTCCCATTTTATCCAATTTATTTTCATTCCCTCTCACCATATAACAGCGATTTAATCCCTTTGTTTGCTAAAAGGTTCAACTCCGCCTATTTCTTCTACAGGGTAATCACCAACACAAAACGATACTCCTTTACCTAAAAAAAAAACCCGCCAGGCACATTTTTTGTTTTGTTATTTTCACAGGGTATTAACTGTAAAGGTCAGATAGCAGTTTCTCTGTACCTTATAGACCAGGGATAGGGTACTTTTTTAACCTATGTTCAGGGACAGTTTGGGCCTTAAAGTTTCCTAATATTCGTCTACCCCGAAAAAAAAAAGCTCACCCAGGAAACTTGTCTTGAATTTGGGCTGCGTGGCATGCAGCACGCTACCTCGAAACCGCAGAACTCTATACTATGTTTAGTAATTACAGACAAAATATATTTTCAATTGACTATTTAAACTCATGCCCCAATTGGGAGTCAATGACTAATCACATTTCAATGAATTTTGATTTACAACCGATCACAGTCGTGTTTCACCTCGATTTTATCAATTTAATTTTATCATATTAAAGAAAGCTCCTCCTTTTTAACATTTTGAATAGGTCAGAACACTATTTTGCAGTGACCGAGTCTCTAAGAAATACGTTGAATATAACAATTTATATATTAAGATGTAAGAATCCTAGAATGCAAGTGGCTCCCAGATTGTATATATAGTGCACGAAAGTAACCAGATACTGTTTGCGGGATATAATAGAAAAACATTTGTAGCAATTGATTATACAAAAAAAACATTCTTTGCACTTTCTTAGACATATTATTTCCCAGGTATTTACGTTCCAGAATAATATAATTGACATATTTATATCATATGACATCAGAAATTAATTAATAACCTATAATGTTGGTTATAAACAGTTTGATGCGTTTCATTTTTTATGCACTAGAGTACTTTATTACAATATTGCGATCCATTGGCAATAAATAATATGATCTGTTTGCAGTGATGGACAAATGAAACATAATAAACGTTTCTCATTTGTTTTCAAACATCGCCGTTTACATTAAATACATAAATATTTGAAAATAACTATATTTAAATTATGATTTGTGTGTAAACAGCTTAATTTTATCCATTAAATAGTCCTATCAAATGCCACTATTGATTTCCAAATTCTCTAGATAAATTTACTTGCCATTTCGTGACATCGCGAATTTATCGATAATTTGTAATTCACTCGTGGCATTACTTATGATAAAATGCACACAAAAGCAGAAAATGTAGAAACCGCCAATGATAATTACAGTAGGTGAAAAATGCAAAAATGTTTCCGAATAATTCTAATTATTATGAACTCAAATAAGTAGACAATACATGTATCTTTATACAAACTATGCCCTATTATTTGGTCGTTTTATTTGAAGAAATCAACGATTCTTTGAAAAATACACATGAAGAAAAGCTAAGTTCGGAAGTAAGTCTAAGAAAAATAAAGAGAATTTGTAACTTAGGTTTGTGTTGGTATCAGCAGCAGGCAGTTTTGACCCCCAGCGATTTCTTTCTGTTTGTGAAACTTTTCTATCTTCCTCTTGGCTGGATATGACAAATCACATTGTGGACCTCTTCGTGATATTATTACTTCTTGTCAGAACAATTGACAGCCACAAAGTCCCTTGTCTTAATACCGCTACTATTGTTTCGTACTTCCCCTTGACAAGAACGCTCCAAGCTTTACTATGTCACAACAAAAACTTGTGGGTGAAACTACTTAGTCATAGAAACCTCATATTCTACAGCTAGTGCATGCAAAAACAATACATTTAATACAAGTGAGCTGCAAACTTGTATAATTTTACAGTTATAAGAACTGAACAAAGTTTCGTAATGAAAACGATGTGACTAATCTAACCCCGTTGTCGTTACTATCTTCATGAAGACTGAATTTGCCTATTGTTGGTTTGAATATATCTTCCCGCCCCACTTTTGCATTTAAATCTCCTAAGACAATTTTCATATGATATCGTGAAAGGCTATCAAATAAGCATTCTAATTCTTCATAGAACTCATCCTTGATCTTGTCATCTTTATCTTCTGTGGGGGCATGTACATTTACAATTATAAAATCATGTCGTTTACCCTTTAGAATTATGTATGATATCCTATCACTAACAAACTTAATATCTCGGATAGCGGATAGGATCCTCCTTCTGACTAAAAAACCCGTTCCAAATGCAGGTCTTTCTGCACCCCCATAGTATAATGAAAAGCTTCCTGATTCCTGACTACCTTCTCCTGGCCACCTAACTTCCTGTAAAGCGACTATATCCAAGGGCGATTTAATGAAAACGATACGTTATTATTTTATAAATAGATAATCTTCTTAATGCAAATATTTATCTTCAACAAAAAAACAATTTGTTATAGACATTGGACAGTTACCTACGATGTTTTCTTTCTACAGGGCAAGTCAAAATGTTGTGCAGGTTTTCAGAAATTTATTATGTGAAATGTAATGAACATATAATATTGTGAGACATATTGTATGAAAGGTAAACTCTCAAAGTTTTTTTTTTAAATATTCACAGATGTTCTATGTGAGCGCCTTTTGTTACACGACAGATGTCAAGCCGATATTCAATCTCCTGCCAAACTTTCTGTAGCAGTCCGCGGTCGATATCAGCAATGGCTGCTGTGATGCGGGCACGCAGTTCATGCAGTGTTGTTGGAAGTGGTGGTACGTAAACATGATCCTTTACAAGACCCCACATGAAGAAATCACACGGGGTTAGATCTGGTGAACGAGGTGGCCAATGAATGAGTTGTTGATCACCCTGAGATGCACGGCCTATCCAGCGTTGTGGTAAAGCCGTATTCAAATGGTCTCGAACACTGCCATGGTAATGTGGAGGGGCACCATCCAACTGCAGAATGAAATCTGGACTATCCGCTTCAAGCTGCGGAAGGAGCCATTGTTTGTAGCATATCAAGGAAAACATGTCCGTTCACAGTACGTTCATGAAATAAAAAGGGCCCATAAACCTTTGCATGGGAAATGGCACAAAAGACATTCACTTTCGGAGAATCGCGTTCATGTTCCAGAGTTGCATGGGGGTTACCAGTTCCCCAAATCCTTACATTGTGTCTATTCACTTTTCCTGAAAGGTGGAAAGTCGCTTCATCACTGTAAACTACCCTCTCATGGAACTCATTCTCTTCCATTAATGCGAGAAAATCAACACAGAAGGACGCTCGCAAAGCATAATCGGCGGGTTTTAAGGCTTGAACCAGTTGCAAGTGGTAGGGTTTCATCTGTAAACGTTTCCGGAGAATCCGCCATACAGTTTTTTGTGGTAGTTGAAGTTCTGTCGCTCCCCGGTAGGTGGATTTCTGTGGACTCCGCACGAAGCATGTGCGAACGCGTTCGACTGTCTCTTCACTCGTCGACGGACGGCCAGTCGATTTTCGTTTACAGATACAGCCTGAATCCCTAAATTGTGTGTACCACTTACGAATGGATCTCCCATCCGGCGGGTCTTTATCGTATCTGGTACGGAAATGTCGTTGAACACTAGTCACAGAGTTGTTTACATGGTAATCAAGCACACAGAAAGACTTCTGATCCCCAGTCAACGCCATTTTCCTTTACTGCTCTGCTGTTGACATCTTGCGGGTGAACGCGGAACTTTAGAAGTGGACAACTAAACTTTGAGAGTTTACCTTTCATACAATATGTCTCACGATATTATATGTTCATTACATTTCACATAATAAATTTCTGAAAACCTGCACAACATTTTGACTTGCCCTGTATATCTTTATCGCCAATGTCATTATTGCCATTATCATGATCAACATTGCCATTACATCGTCATCACCATTATTATCATCACTATCATTATTGTAATTATCATTATTATTATGTTAATACCGTGGAGGAAATTGGTATAAAGCCACTAACTTTAGAGTAGTAAAACAAACTGAAATATTTATGCAAATACCGTATGTGTGTCATAGATTACATATAATTATCTTGGACATAATTTCATACAAGTCTCATTTTGTATTTATTATATATGTAAATAATACGTAAAATCTAAGAAAGCGCTGTCCTAGGGGTGGAAATCGGCATAAAGCCAGGTCAACTTCTGGCTCTTACAGAGACATAAATGTAAACAAAACACTGCAATTACATGGAGACGACGTGTCTGTGAGCATCGTTCATCAGTTACAAGTCAGGAGTACGTACAATGCCACGTGGAAAGCCTCTATCAAATGAAGAGAAATCAAGAGTTAGTGCCTTCAAGGAGATGGGCCTTTCCAATCGACAAATACCTACGAAATTGGGGCTTCAAGATGTGTCATTGATAATTTTGTCAAACTGGGCTCACAATATAAAAAAAAAAGGGAAATATGGACAGACAAGAAAATTGTCTGAGCGCACTAAACGTCTCATCTTACATAAAGCTAAAGGTAAGAGTATGTTTTCTTCTCAAATCCAGGCTGATTTGAAGTTGCCAGTAACAGCCAGACGAGTAAGACAAATTCTGTCAGAAGACAAGAACCTAAAATTAAAAAAAAAAAAAACCTCTGAACGATGCACATAAGAAAGTTAGAATGACTTTTGCTGAAGAACACATGTCCTGGACCTCAGAATGGAATAAAGTAATGTTCAGTGATGAGAAGTTTAATCTGGACGGGCTGATGGCCTTCAGTATTACTGGCACGGAATTTAACTTTTTTTCCTCAACATTTTCTAGGTCTAGCCGGGATACCTCGGCGATATTCAGATTACCCAGATGCCTACACAGCATGAAATGTTGTATCATCTATCGGGTCAATAATTTCGTCTCCGTACTGAAGAGCAAGTTAGAATGAGTAGAAACTTCTGTGGTGGAGGCGTTATGATTTGGGCAGCATTCTGTTTTAAAGGATGATAAAAAATAGCATGGATACGCATCGAGATGAATTCTGAGTCCTACCTGAGGAGCTTCTGGAGTCCTAATTGATACGAATGTATGAGGAATTTGGCGAAGATCTAATTTTTCAGCCAGATAATGCTTCCATTCACGTGTCTGCCAAATCAAAGGAGTGGTTCAGGAAGAAAGAAATACCTCTTTTGACGTGGCCAGGCAGAAGTTCTGATTTAAATCCGATTGAGAACTTATGGGGGATCATGGCAAGGCGTGTGTATCGCAATGGACGGCAATTTGGGACAGTGACTGAGCAGAAAAATGTTATTCAGGAAGAGTGGGCTTCAATCTCAGTGGAAGAAATGAACACCCTCATCAAGTCAATGCCAAAGAGAATCTTCCAAGTAATTAACAACAATGGAGGTTCAACTAAATTTTAGAACTTTGTTGTAAACTTTGCGCTCAGTCTTTTTTGTTTAATCTGGGAAATACACAAAGTGCCTTTATACAAATTTCCACGCATATGTGAGAGTGGTTTCAGTTTTCATGTACTTTTTTGGACGGAAATGGATAATTAATTTTGACATTATTTGTGTGTGTTTTATACTCAATCACCTCCTAAGTTAATATAGAAAAATGCCAAAGAAAGAGTAAATAAACTTGTGTTAACACTTTTAACAAGTGCCTTTATACCAATTTCCTCCACTGTATTATTGTTATTATTAGTCTATATTAAATGTGCATGAATAAAAAATCACGAATTACAATTCTGAAAGGAAATCAGCCCTACGGACAAAATAATGTAGCGGCTGATTACCCTGAACTGAATACGGAGATCGGTAGCATATTATTTTAGTACGCTCTTTAACAGCTCAGGACTTTAGTGTCAAATGGAGGTGTGAAACAGCCGAAAAATATGCTCAGAAGCATCTTATTTCAGACCTGTGGTTATTTTACGTGCCGTATATCTATTGGACAGGATATACAGCTTTACTTCACTTCCGAAGGATTCCATATGTAGGATTTTTACGTCCTGTAAGAAATTAATCGAACATGAACGGATTTAAATTCTTGAAACAGGAATCCAGAGGTGAGTAGGGCAACCAGTACAGCGAGACCAATCGAAAAAAAAGTAGGAAGTATAAAAAAGAAGAGGAGATGTATAGAATTAAAAAGAACAAAACAAGAAGAGTTACTAAATTTAAGTTTTATAAACATTGGCAGTTCCTGCAATACTTTATGGAAGCGAAACTTGGGTAATGACAAAAAAATTACAAAGTAGACATAAAAATGAACTTCCTTAGAAGAACAAAAGACTGCACAAGATTGGGTCGGATAAAGAATGAATATATAAGAACACAGTTAAATATATAACCTCTGAATGAAAAAAAAATCAAAGAATAGAGAGATAAATGGTTTAGATATGTAGAAAGAATGAATGTAATAAGATTACCAAAAGCACAGCATTTAACTACAAGCCAAGAGGATCAAGGAATGTAGGAAGGTCAGTGAAAAGGTGGACAGAACAACTGTGAGGCGGAACAGTTTGCGAAGCCCGTGAAGTGAAGAAGAAAAAGAAGAAGAATTCTAAAATCCTTGTGTGTAAACATTTTCATGATTAAAAAAAGAGAGAGGGAGGAACGTACAGTAGAGTCAATGAAGAACAAGGGCTGCAATAATCATTTTAGAACGAGCTAAGCTTCTGGAGATCTTTATTCCATCTTCAGCCAAATCCGATTTGTCTTGTAAACGTAGAGGAGTGACGCATTAAATTAGACGTGACCAATAGGTTTTAGTCGAAGATGGGAGGAAGGCCACCCGAAACTTTTTCATAAGTAATGCCACGAGTGATTTCCAAATTATCGATAAATTCACGACTCACGAAGTGAGGAGTGAATTTATCTACAGAATTTGGAAATCAAGAGTGGCATTTGTTAGGACTATTTAACGAATAAAATTAAGCTGTTTACTTACAAATCATTATTTAACTATAGTTATTTTAAAATATTTATATATTTAATGTAAACGGCGATGTTTGAAAACAAATGAGAAACGATAGGTGCGCTTCATCTGCTTCCTTTGTTTATCACTGCAACCTGATCATATTATTTATTGCCAAAGGAACGCAATATTGTAAGAATGCTCTCTAGTGGAGAAAAAATGAAACACACCAAACTGTATATTAATACATTTCTGATCGTTTGTGATGTCGTATGATGTAAATATGACAATTATATTTTTCTGGATTATTACCTGGGGAAAAGAAATACATTTAAGAAAGTGCAAACAGTGGTTTCTTTTTTTGGTGGTATAATCAATTGCTACAAATGTTTTTATATATGTGTTGACATTCATGTACTATATATACAATATGGTAGCCGTATTTCTCACAGGCTCAGTCACTGCAAAATAATGGCCAGACCTGTTCAGAATATTAAAAAGGAGGAGCTTTCTTTAATATGGTAATTATAACGCTGATAAATATTTCGTGAAACACGACTCTGATTGGTTGTAAAACAGAAATCATTGAAACATGATTGGTCATTGACGGGGCATGAGTTAAATAGTTACGTAAATTACTAAAATGTGGAGTTTTAGTGTAAATGCGACTGATATATTTAGTATTTTGATGATCTTATTAAATTATGCTGTTGTTCAATGTCATGGTCTATTATAAATTCATTTTCCATTATAGTTGCATTTATTTACAACACAATCTTTTTAAGCATATTTTCCAAAACGAAAGTAAAATTACATTTAAACAAATTAAGTTACAGATATACCGAATTTTGTATATAGGATGTAACTAAATTCCTATAACAGATTGAGGACATATAGTTGGGACCAAGACGGACCGTCTTACGTTTAGCATAGGAATTCAAAACGTACCGTTTTTCCGCTAAACGGAAAATACCACAACACATGTTGCTTTCTGACGCCTGCTGCTTGTCGCCTGGGTCCACAAGAAGGGCTCGATATGACGACCACCCATATCAACACAGACATCGTAATTCCATACCATGTTCTAGTACTTGCGATCACCAACCCTTAGTTCTGCAACATCCGCCGCAGCCATAACCCGCGTCAAGTAGGCCTTCTTCGGATGCCACAGGGAATCGTAAAATATTGAATTTCATGTGTCCCCACAGGCCAAATAGGGAGAACGTTCAGGGTGTTTGGCACCGAAAATACGCGAGAGTTTAATGTGTGTTGTGGTATTTTGCGTGCGTCTTTAAGGACATGAGTTCCTATGCTAAACGTCTTGCTCCCTACTACACGTCCTCAAAGTCTGTAATGGACATTTAGTTACATCCTGTATGTATGTACATATGTTAGTGTAAAGAAAACCTCAACTTTTAAAATAACTTCAGCTATATTTCACAAAATACATTTTTATTATTATTAGTGTTGAAAATCAGTTTAGCTTTTTCGTGAAGTTTTATTGGGTTGTAAAAGTTTTCTGGCATTAATTTAGGGTAAATTGGTTTAAGATTACTGGAGTTGTAATTACACGGCGCTCCCCGGAGTTATGAACTGGAAGTTAGCCAGCGCTTGGTTTAACGCCAAGGAAATGGGAAACACGTCATGAATCAAGCGAATTTTCCAACCAACACACTTGAAGTCCTAGCACAGAAACTCCAAAATACATTTAATAAATTCGGAAGCATACCCGCCATTTTGAAAGGGTTTCCTGGTTTCTATTCCCACAGCAGATAAAATTATACCATTAAATGTAAAAATGTCATATGAGCAGTATGTATATAGATGTTTCTTGTCAATAATATGATAACGTCTTCGTTTTTTAGAAATTATTGTTTTTCATCAAATATCAATCGGGAATCAAAACCATGGCCGCTGCGAGAAAGAAGTCGATGCTACTCCTTAGCCAGTTCCACCACGCACAACTATGGATTACTTATTTTATTCTGATGAATTCTGTACAATTAAATTATTTTTGATTGGTGTATTATATTGTCGGCCTCTGGTTCCGAGGGTCGCGGGTTCAAACCCGGCTGGGGTGGATGGATTTTTTTAGGACGGAGAAATCCAAGGAGCAAGTCCTCCAGAAGGAGCTTTAAGCCGTGGGTCACCAGGCTCGTAAAATATCCTTAAGCCTGAATAAAGAGACATCTAAGCAACATTTTCAACGTCCATTACCTTAGTTGCCTGTTAGATGTCTCATCGGATCGGTGTGTTGACCGTATGCCATCCAATACATCTACGAGCAAATAAGGTAACTAAAAAAAATAACTTGGTCTATTAACTCCTAACAAAGGAGAGGCTGTGGCTCAACAATGGGCTACGCCATTATGGAATAGAGATGTATTATAATATTATCGTTATTATCATTATTATTACTATTATCATCATCGTCAATGATCGATCCCCGTTCGTCCCACTGCGGGACATGAGTGCATCCCTAGTGGGAAGATTCTAAACCAAAATATTTTATCTACGTGCATAAGCGAAGGTCATGTGATTATCGAGGGGAAATTTAGTAGGAAACCTATTACTCGGATGGATGAAGGTCGGTTAAATTTTGCTCAGAGGTTTTTCTTATTCGGATTTGAGGTTCTTTCACGAGAGCCCGAAAATATTCAGACTCGGGACCTAAGGCTTAAAGTCCTTCCCGGAGGACTTGTCCCTTGGATTTTTCCATCCTAAAAATCTATAGACGCCGGCCGCGACCCTCGGGACTGGAGGAAAAGAACATAACCACTAGACCACTGCGGCCGTTATCATCATTACCATAATCAATTAATACGAAAATTCTCTAATGTAGGTCCCACAATAATTTTAATTGTTATATTATTCACCAGTTCTCTAAATTCAATTCCAGATCCCTCCTTAGTACATATGTTGAGAAGGAATATGGTATGAGTACTGTTGATTGCGATTCGTTTGTCGGATGGGAAAGTACCTATTATTCGTGCCACAGTTCATCGGATGTGAGAGAAATTTGGGCTGGGAGTGTATTTTGTATACAACACCTATTTAGTTTGCATGGAAGTTCCTATCAAGGCGAGTCCCTCAATTATTTTTTTACTAAAATACTGCCGGGCGAAGACTACTTCAGGAGATCCAAGGACTGCGATGGGAAGGGTATGTTGCTCGATTACGAATGAAAGAGGAGCACGGAAACTTCACGTAGGAAAACAAAAGGGGAAAGTGTCCAGTAGAAGAAATAAGTTGCAGAATAACATTAACCATGTATTGAGAAAGGTGAACTATACAGGGAATGGCTGGAGAATATTAGCTCAGGATAGAGATGTGTGGACAGCTAATGTCTGCGCGGTATGAATCTCCGGGTTCCGTAGTGCCAGCGAGATTTATCCATATAGTGCGGAACACGAAGGAGTTTGATCCCAAACACACGCAAGCACAGACATTATGTAACTTATAAAAATGAGGAATAAGTAGGCTATATATATAGTATTTTATAATGCCGCGCCGTAGCCGAGCGGTTAAGGTAGGATTCCTTGAAGCAGAGCTAAGGGACTTGCGCTGGTTCGAGTCACCATGGGGGGAGAAATTTTCTCATGGAATTTTAGCCAGTATGGGACCGGTGCCCATCCAGCATCGTGAGGCATTTAGGTAGCTACAATAAGTAGCGGCTCCAGGTTGAGAAAACCACCAACAAAGGCTGGGGAACTCAACATGCTGACCACATTTCACCCCTACACTGGCTACATGATCGTCTAATTATGTGATTAACACATGTGGATGTGAGGCTAGCAAAAGGCTAGTAGGTCAAGGGTCTTAAGGGTCTTCTAGGTCTGTCGCGCAATGTAGTTTTGGAGAGTATTTTATGGTCTTGGGGAGTTCGGGTTTATTTAAATTTCCTTGTAGCAGGTATCCGGCCTGCTGCCGAATAAGTCTGCCACCTCAAAGCACTTGAACATGCTTCCTTCCGTGCAAACCCCAGTATTTTAAAACATCTTAATTTTGCATACTTTATAATTCAATGTAACCTACCCGTAAGTTCTATTTTTATGTACGCCTATAATTGACCTTTATTTTGTTTATACCTATTTGTTGTGGTTGACAAATTTTAACTTAGCGAAAATAAATATTATTATTAGTCCTGGGCAGGACATGTGGCACGAATGGAAAATAAAAGTGGGGCATGTAAGCCTCTTGTAGGAAAACCAGAGGGAAAACGCCCTGTTGGTATACCAAGAATTAGATGATTTAAGCGAAGTAGATTATACGGGGGATGATAGTGCCAGTGGGTTATTATTGTTATTATTATTATTATTATTATGACTAGGATAATTATTTTAATATTATTATCATCACCGGTATGATTATTATTCTTATAAGTTACGTGTGATATAAGAAAAGTTGCTAGCTAATGGATTGTCAGACTGTTTATACGGACAATATTGAAGTACTGTACGTGCTAGAGACCGAGGGATCTGACATGTATCATATATTCAAGTGTGTTTGAGCACAGAGCAAACATTTTGAGGTCTCTTGCGATATCAAATTTAATCTAATGCGCACACAGTCTGTCATGGATGTTACACTTCGAATACAGACATTGGTAGACTTGTTATACTATCTAAAATCAACCACTGAGTTTGTAGGATATGAATATTACGTTTTATAAAGAAATTATATATATATATATATATATATATATATATATATATGAGAAAAAACAAAGTCAGGTAATATAGACAAAAGTTACGTTATGGATTGAAAATGTATAACATGACTACAGTATATTTATAATAAACAGTGATACCTTTAAGAAATTAATATTATATGACCTATACAGACAAATTCAGTAGAATTTTCAGGACGAAAGAATTCTAAGTACGGTATGGGTTCATTCGGAAGCGAATTCAGATCTAAAAAACCTGACTGAAAAAATAGCTCTGAGCAAAATTTGTTAGTTATTTCCCGCCAGGTTTGAATTGGGAACTAATGATTTTAACTGTTAACAAATAAATCATTGAATAATGAAATACTTTTTTTTTTCAGGTATTCCCAATTGTAAGACCACAATTGGGCTGGACACATTATTCGTATGGACAGCAGAATGATTTCAAAAAGAATTTACAATGAGCAACCTCTATTGGCCAGAAACGTTGGAAGACCTAAATTAAGATGGGAGGATAGACATTAAGATTAAAAAAAAAACTAGAAGAATGAAGCTCAGAACAGGAAAGTCTGGCATAAGCTCCTGAAGGCAGCCAAGGCCCACATGGTGCTGTAGCGCCATTGATGATGATGATGATGACCATAATGTCTCAGAAAAAATATTATTGACCTCACAACTGTTAATTTATCATAATTCACATTATTATATAATGCTTCAATATGTACTGTTATGAACGGATGTATCAGAAATGCGGCCATATGCTGCGAGATTAATATTGAAGGGGAACATTTATTCACGGAAATAGCAAGATCGACATGATGAAAATAGACGAAACTCATCTTTAACGGATAAGCAGCCCTTTTCGACCTGGATTTTTCTTTTAATTTAATTTTTTCATCAATTTAATTTAGATACGATTATCCAAAGCGACGTAGTAGTTAGTAGTTTAAAATATGATACTATATTTGTGGACATGTATTATTTATAGACTATTTAACTGATGCCCCAAATGGGAGTCAATGACTAATCACGATTCAATTAATTTTGTTTTACACTCATTCTTTATCGAATTATCTATACCACCTCCTGCCTTTATGATAAAGAAAACTCCTCCTTTTTAATATTCTGAACAGGCAAGAACATTATTATGCAGTCATTGACTCTCCAACAAATACATTGAATATAGCAAATAATGAACAGATTCCTTCGAACTACACATTTGATAATTGTGTGTTCAATAACCGTGTTTTTAAATAATGGTTTTACTGAGTTGTTTACTAAAAAAATAAATTAATAACCTATAACGTTGGTTATAATATACAGTTTGATGTGTTTCATTTTTTCTGGACTAGCGAGAATTCTTACAACATTGCGATACTATTTAACAATAAATAATATGACCAAGTTGCCAGGGATAAACAAATAAAACATAGACACATTTCTGATTTGTTTTCAAACATCGCATTTTACATGGAGGGGAAAAAAAATATATATATAAGAAGAAAAATGCGCTCAAGTTGAGCATTGGTTTTGAGTTTAGTTTTTACTGTAGTCTGTTATCGATTTTGTTCTATTTGCACACGTTGAGATACGGTATTTTATCTTTCTCCCACATAGCAGGCATTTCCAATCTTCTGTCGGCTCGTGGACTTTCTTGTTCGCACAAATTTTATGGTGAAAATCATGTATTGCGAGTCTTGTTATGACGTGTCTCTGGGTGTTACACCCTCTGGTTCAACTATCATCTAGCATGGCTGATGTGGTGTAGAACTCTAGGTCTATGTCTCTCTTCTTGTGTTCCCTGATGTTAATTAGTTCCTGATAGGGTCCTGTTGATGTAATCTGATGCCATCTATAAAATAGGCCTCTCTCATGAGCTCGTAAACCAGGCGTGATGGTGCTGTTTTTCCAACTCCTAATATCCGTTTCATGTACATGCCAATTTTAAGTTTCCCCCACATGATCTCTATTTGCATTAAATATATATGTTAAAATATAGGTAACTATATTTAAATAGTGATTTTTGGGTAAACAGCTTAATTTTATTCGTTAAACAGTCCTAACAAATGCCACTCATGATTTCCAAATGACCTACATAAATTGGAAATCACTCGTGGCATTACTTATGATAAATAGATGTATTAAACAAAAACTTATTCACGTTTGTTATAAATGTTTCGCAACCAATAATTTCGCTTGAATTCGAATTAATTCGTAAAAATAACAAGTCCTAGTCGTTAATGAATGTCACGAATTCTCTTGTATAGCGTGAAATGTAACAGATTGGTTGATAATATCGTATACGTGGTTAAAATAACCAAACATTAGCAATGAATGTGCTAATTAGATGAAGCGAACTAACAGGGTGTTATTCAGAATCACGGCCCAAGCCATGTATGTGCTATCCGCTCTTAAAGTGATCCTCGTCAAAACAAAACCATGTGACCTACTCGTTTTTCATTGGTCATTGACACCGACGTACGATGTGGAAGCAATAAGTATGCGAAAAGAGTAGTTTCTTTCATTAAAATAAAAATATGTCCTCTGACTATACTTGTTATTCTTCGTGAATAAAAATAATACTAATCAAAACATAGAAAATATTCTAAAATATATATAATCAACATTTACAACTTAAAATAATTTATTACAAATAGATGATGCATTTGAGTCATGCTTTAGTCAATTCTGATGTGACAACATGGCTGAAAGTGTCGAGTCTTCTGTTGCCGTGTCGCTATCTAAATTTGTAAAACACAAGTCTGACAAGCCTTTGACTAGTAGTCAAAAAAGTTATTTTAAATGTATTTCACAAGTTTAGTGAAAAGTATCCGGATCTTCCAGTAAAAGGTAATGCGAATTTAACATGAGTTTACCGGTGTGTAGTGTACAAGTATTAATAGTGCTCGGAAAAAAAAAACAACACGTGGTAAGGTTGTAACTCCCGGTAAAAAAAAAGTTTTTTGATAAGTGTGATGGATTTGTGGTAAACGCATTTCGAGTAACAGTGCATAATTTCTTTTTCAAAACTGAATTATACATCACATGTCTTATACACTTCACACGTGCTCCCTGTCAATATGACAGTAATTGTGGCGCGAATGGCGAAAGGATACAATTGGCGATTGTTTTTTATGTTAGGATCACTCTAAGAGCGGATAAGGTATAGTCAACATTTTTAAACCTTCTCCTAGTGACAAGCCGTTTCAAATTAATGTCGATTCCTTGAATATATTATATTCTATAGAAATTCTGCTCGAGGACAGGTCTTTCACTGCATCATAGCATTTTCATGCTATGCTTTGCAGTTTTACTAAGGAATTATATGTGTGGTAGCTTCCCGTTGCTTTCCACACCGGCGAGCGATAATGATAAGGATTATGGCCGGATGATTTTCGGGGACCGTTAGACCCTAAGCGTCCTCAAATTTGTCTTACAGGTGAGGAAAAACTCCGATAAAAACCTCACCCAGGAGCCCGACCCGGAATCGAACCCGGGCCCACTGCGTGACAAGACAGCACGCTATCTCGAGACCATAGAGGTGAACTTGAATATATATATAAAATTGCTAAGTACTCTTAAAAAACTGGAATATTCATTTCAATTAGGCAACTTCAAATCATATTTCAAGAAGCTCTCTATTTTCTAATCATAACATCAGCACAGAATAAGACAAATATTTAAGTACTACATAGGCCTATACTGCATCACATTATATCACAGTACTCTTTTTTGTCCCCTGTATCTCTTGCTCATTATTAGAATTCAAACCTGATTGAAATTGGTATAAATTAATTCTAACCTAACAAACTTAACTAACTCACCGGCATAATCGAAACCAGACGATCTTGGACGCACGGATGTAAGCTTTCCGGTACATCCCTATCCTGAGCTCATGTTTTCCAATCATTCCTTGTATAATTCACCTCCTCAAATCATGAATGTTATTCTCCCACCTCATTCTAGAACTACCTACTACTAATAATTATTATTATTATTCGAGGTACACAAAGAAATGAAAAAGGCTCAATTCTGCAAATGCATGTTGGTGTGCATTGCAGGAGCTCTTGTCGTCCCAACTTCTCTAAAAAGTGTTAAACTGAATATATATATATATATATATATATATATATATATATATAATACTGTTATTCTCCCAGTTACATGGATTCGAAACGTGTGCTCCTACCATAAGGGAGAAGAAAAGAATACGAATTATTGAAAATAAAGATTTTAGGGAAAAAATTGGACCAAAGGGAGATGAACAGACAAGCGAATGGAAAATTATTCATAACAGTGAACTACATGATCTTTATGGGAAACCAGATGTAATATGAACAGTTAAGTTTTGTAGACTGCGATGCAGAGGACATTTGCTACGAATGGGTAATAGAAGACGGGCATGGAAACTACGAGTAGGAAAATCAGACGGAAAGCGTCGAGTAGCAGGCCAAGAATGAGGTGGGAGAATAACATTAACCATGATTTAAGGGAAGTAGAATATGCAGAGTGTGACTGGAAAACATTACCTCAGGATAGAGACGTATGGAGAGCTTATGTCGGCGCGGCCATTAATCTATGGGTTCGTTAGTGCCAGTGAGTTATTATTATTATTATTATTATTATTATTATTATTATTATTATTATTATTATTATCGATCTCTCGATCGAACAGCTTGTTTCATGGAAGCTAGAATGTAATATTTGAACTTAAGAGCCACTTTATGCAAAGCTAGGGCGTTGAAGATTGGAGCTTAACTTAGAATGCATGTGTAAAGGTTTTGGCAGGAGTTTTGCTTTTTTATCGGGAGTCTGGGTAAACATGGGAGAGAAGGTGGGGTTGGAAAATCTGGAGCGCTGTTGTTACAGTAGTAAAGAAAACATCCTTCAAGTTCTCTCACTGCTCTGACATGTAACTGATTTGGTACTGTATAAACAAGACTCCAGAACCTTGTATTCCACGAGATGTGTTGATAACACCCACTGGCATTCTTGTAAGCAACAATGAACTAATTATGTCGCATTGGCCATGAACATACGGGTTAGATTGTGCCAATGAGTTAGTAAGTTAGTTACTATATTACCTGTATTAATAACAAACTTTAATTAAAGACTTCCGTAAATCTACACATACAGATGTTGTACAACCAGCTTGCTCTTTTCGTCTTATTATTATAACTTTTAACGAAATTACTTCTAAGGTAAATTGTTTTATTTTATATAAAACGTGTCCACAAATATAATATCATACATTAAACTATTACTACGTCGCTTTGGATAATCGTATCTAAATGAAATTGGTGACAATCAAAAGAGAAACTCAAAACGTTTTGTGCATGTTAACAATGTCAACAATGGAGAATAATGGACAACAATACAGAACTAAACTAAACTAAATTTAATCATGTTTTTTTTTGTGGTCGATATGGGTTTATTGTTGGATATTTAGTAGACAGGTTAAATGTGAATGTTTGCTGTGCTTTTGAAATTGTGTTATTAAAGAAATTATGAAATAAGTTTTAAGGAGTTTTGGCGAACCCTCAAGAACGTAGTTGGCGTGTTTTGGAATATCACATCACGCAGAGTCCGGTGCTGGTCCAGCGTGCTTTTAGGCGAAGGTTTCAACATCAGGCTCCTACACACAAGTCAATTTTGAAGTGGTGCCGTGATTTTGTGGATCGTGGCTGCATATGTATTCAAAAGGAAGGTCATTTAGGGAGATCATCTGTCGATGCAGGAATTGTGGATCAAGTGCGGGAGGGGAGGCATTTGTGCGTAGTCCCAATAAATCTGTCCGTAGAGCTAGTCAACAGTCAAATATCTCTAAATCCACCGTATCTAAGATCCTACTTACACGACTGAAGTTCCACCCCTACAAACTCCAATTGGTGCATAAGTTGAAATCTGATGACGATGTAAAGCGATTAGATTTCTCTGAGCATTTCATGGCACTAATGGAGGATAATGAAAAACTGTCAGAAAAAAATAATTTTCAGTGATGAGGCTACTTAGCACGTTAGTGGGAAAGTAAACAGTGAGAAAATGCTATGAGCTTATTTACAATAAACCGCATACGAGTCTCAAGGGAGTCACCTCGTCTGACTGGTTTATTTATTTATTTATTTCATTCTTAATATACAGTCACCGTCTCATACGCATGGCTAGCGAGAGCGGCTTCCCCGACTGGGATCCCAGGATCGAATCTCACGTTCCAGAGGGATTTTGGTGGTGAGCCATACCGCAATTTTTTCGGCTTTACTCAGGGTTTTCCATATTCCCGAATTTAATCCCACCAACATTCTCCATGTCGGCCGCGGTGGTTTAGTGGTTATGTTCCTTACTTCTGGTCCCGAGGGTCGCGGATTCATACCCGTCCGGGGTCGATGGAAAAATTCAAGGAACAAATCCTCCGGGAGGGGCTTTAAGCCGTGGGTCCCGAGTCTGAAGATTTTCAGGCTCGTAAAAGATCCTTAAGCCTGAATAAAGAGATCGATATAATTATTTATTCTAGATTATGAAGTTCATATCTATTTGTTATTTAAGATTCACTTTCTTAGGGCTGTCTAGAATTATATTAGTTTTTTTAAGTATTTATTTTATTATGAATGAATTAATTTATTTTATCGAATGGGAGGTATGTGCGATTAATACAAGTAGTATTGTGATAACCTTTTTATTTGACTGTAAGCAAAATCTATCGATATCAGCATCCTAGAAATACCTTAGTTGCCTACTAGACGTCTCATTGAGTCGATATATTGGCCGCATGACTTAATCACACCTATGATCAACTAAGTAATTAAATTACTTAGTGTAGTAACTCCTAACAAAGGAGAGGCTATGGCTTAACATTGGGCTGCCCCTTGTAGATAATCGAACTTTCTCCATTAACATTTCCCTCCCTTCATGCCATTTCAATTGTCATTCATTTATTGCATATTACCCTTTATTTCATCTCAAGTAATTTTCTGGGTAATCCACAGGTGAGGAACATTTATGTCATTGGGATCTACCCACCAGGGAGCTTCTTCATGATTCCGAGGCAGAGCATTAAAAGGGGCAGAAGCAACCAAGGAGAGTGCTGTATCTCCCCTCGCGGTCACGGACCCAACCCAATAATGGCGGAATGTGTCACTATAGCAGAACCTGATGTGTCGGACTTTGAAGGCGACCTACAACTTACATAACACCATTGAATATACTTTCATTCAATTCATCCCATAGTAATGGGAAATCGCAACAGATCATTCAGGTCGCGGTATAGGCAAGAATAAATAAGTCTCTTTAATACGTACAGTTATGTCGAATCTAGAATCCTTGGATATATCCACCAAACTCTGGATTTTTAATGTCTTGTTTGGCTTGTGTTTTCTGTAGAAGTTCTGATTTAACTAGAATTATATTACAAAATAAGTTTAGTGATGAAAGGGGTCCTAATAATTAATTTTCGGTTAAAAATTAGCGTTGGTGACTGAGGAAAACCAGAAAATAAGCCGCTATATTAGTCTAACCTCGGATTGAATCCGTGTTTCTCGAATACGGGTATCAAACGCAGTCATATACGCCATCTCAGCTTGTAAATTTTATATTTAATCCTATCTCAGCAAATTAATTAAATGATGAAATTAAAGAATATTTTAAAATAAACATAAGTGGCTTTCAAATGCGCTTTCTAACGCTTGAGCAAGCGCCTTCACGCTTCGTTGTAGAACATTCTAGCGGTAGAAAAAGAGTAGCAAATTAAAAACGTCACGAAGGCGGAAATATAGTCAACAGCAGCGAATAAACAGAAAAAACCTTTAATTATAGAAAGTCTAGAGTACACCCCCATGTGCACTCGCCACAAGCTAAAATGTTGCTTGTTAGGTTTTTATCTCCCACAGACCAAGATCCGTTGGGATGAATGTTTAGACAACGTACGCGAAAACCTTATTC
Source organism: Diploptera punctata (assembly GCA_030220185.1). Taxonomy (NCBI): domain Eukaryota; kingdom Metazoa; phylum Arthropoda; class Insecta; order Blattodea; family Blaberidae; genus Diploptera; species Diploptera punctata. The sequence continues at coordinate 1,878,190 of JASPKZ010009372.1, read as the reverse complement.
TACAAATTTGCATTATAGCGCTGAATAAATACTGAATAAACTGGATTTATAACGAGATGGAGAGAGGTAAGGCAAATATTGTAAAATTTTAATTTGCGATTTTATCTGAATATCTCGGAACACGAGTCTTGGTCATTATGTGATTTTTATTTTCCGCAATGAAGTAAATTAATGCATAATATTCCTACTGGAGATGCATCAGGGCCTGCAACGTCTACAGCGTCTTAACTCATCCTGCTGATGATGGAAGTTAACTTCCGAAAGGCCTACAGCTAATATTTTATATACACCATTTTACAAAGTTGAGGACGACGGCACCTGCCAACAGATGCATTTTAATTTGTAATGTTTATCTTATAATATAAACTATGTAATAGTCATGTAAGCAACAAGGGAAGTAAGTAGAACATTACTAATCGAGGACGTGTTTGAGCCCAATTAGCGAGGGATAGCAAATAAGTTCGAGACTAGTAATGTACTTTCTTCCCGAATTGTGTATATAATTCTGTTTACTTCTATACTGATAATTTATGTTTAATTTCTATATTTCGTGTGAATTTATATCTTGGTTTGAAGAGTTCAATTGTTTGATAGCAAGGGAATGTTGATAAAACAACTGCAAGTGTTTATTGTCTGAATTAGTGGCAGACATTTTAAATAACAGTTTCAGACTGCATATTAATTACATATATGATTAATTGTGATGTAGATGAAGCGGCTAATGATACGATTCATTTTCTTTTACCAGCAAAGTCGAAAAATAGATATGAAAAGTATACAGAATATTTAAGGTCTGGTGTAAATTAAAAAAAAACTGTAGTACTTAAATTAGAGAAACATATCGAAATAAATAAGAAAAATACTAATAAAAATCAAACAAATTTTGTGGCTAATGTTAATAATTGTAACATCTGTTCAATCACTATAAATTTGAATTATCAAAATGAGAAATAAGTGTGATGCAATTAAATTGCATGTTATTACTCAACAAAACTTTAAGTAGGCAACATTTTTCATTATTAATTAAGTTAATTACTTTTCTTCCCTAGGGAAGTAAGTTGAGCTATTACATGCCGTTGTCAATAGATACCAAGGCCTGTCAGGTAAATCCAACTTACTTCCCTAAAAACGGAATGATAATTAGGACATTGTTAGTATAGGAGTGTACAAAGATTACTATAGTAAACTATGTAGTTTCTCCAATACACTAAGTTATAGTGTTCGGTATAGCATTTCTTATGTATTTTCCTTGACTTCATTATATTATGGTTATTAATTATAGGCTATAATAGAAAATACTAAAATTGACTCCTTTTGACAAGAGGAAAAAGGACGACTTGAAAGAGTGGAATTTTATGTAAAGAGAGAAGAGAGAAGAGAGAGAGAGAGAGAGAGAGAGAGAGAGAGAGAGAGAGAGAGAGAGAGAGAGTTTGAAAATTGAGACTGTAACAATAAGCGAGACTGGATATGGCGTAGCGAGACATTTTAATTGGCCACAGGAAGATGTGAACACTGAAAAAAAAAAAAAAAAAAAAAAAACTAATCAATAAATTAATTAAGGCGTATTACATGAAAAAGAGGGATTAAAAAGGTGTTTATTAAAATATTTTCGTCACGCCAAAGTTGGAGTTCAGCTTACATCAGAGTCACATCAGAATAGTAAAATTATATTCTGAGCCTATAGAGCTTCCTGGGGGTCCTCACCTGTAAGACAAATGTCAGGAAGCTTTGATGTCCAAACGATCCCCAAACATCATCTGGTCATCATCATCATCCTAGGTGTGGAAAGCAACAGGAACCATACCTATAATTTCCTAGTAAAGCTGCAAAGCATAGCATAAAAGTACTATGATTGCAGTGAAAGACCTGCCCTAGGGCAGAACACTATAAATAAAAATGCATTATAAAAGTGTCGTCACGATTATTTCTTTGCTGCTTTTCAATTCGTTTTCAAATAACCTGTTTCCATAACCAATGAAAAGCGAGCAGGTCACATGGTTTTGTTTTGACGAGGATCACTTTAAGAGCGGACAGGGTATAGTTCATTAGTGGAGCGTATACTATTGTATGGTGCAGAAACGTGGGCATTAAGCAGAGAGTAGACACAAACTATTGGTGACTATTGAACTTTTGAAGGAGGGCTTCTAGAAATCCAAGAATACACAAAATTATAAATACTAATATCAGAGAAATAGTGGATGTTCAAAAAGATGTTCTACAAGTTATTGAAGAAAGAAGACTGAAATGGTTTCACCATGTAGAGGATGTCAAATGACAGGATACCTAAGATGATATTAAATTTTGAAACGGAGGACAACAGAAAAAAGGAGACAAAAAGAACAGTGCATTCGAGTGCATAGGAGTATGGTGTCGAGAGGATTAACAGAGAGTAATGCAGAGAATAAGGATTTATTGAGGAGTAAAATTTACAATAGATTTTAGGAAAACTACTGAATTGTAAATTCCTAATACTGTAAAGAAAAAAGGAAATAAGGTGCATTAAGATAGATTGAGAGAAATATTTAGGAAAATAATTTTACATATGTAAAGAATAAATGAAAGTGCATGGACAACCCTGATTCCTTGCGGTTGATTTGGTTTTTCACCAGAGCTGAAAGTAAACTTTACGATCTAAGGGAACAGTAGAATAACTTAACAGACAAAAGGAATAGAAAACAAACGTTTTCTTTTTCTGCTTACGACCGTTTCATTGCCGCATATATATTTTTTACAACACCGTAACCTTCTTTTAAGAATAAAAAATCTTGGAATTTTATTAATGCATTAAAAAAACAACCTTGGTTTATCTACGCATTAACAAATAAAACCTATGCCATTTAGTTTGCTATAAAATTTAAAATTTGTTAATGATAAACATATCTCGATTACCATTATTTATCATTATTCACAACTTTTTCTAAAATACTGTACATACTAGAGTGTGTGCATAAATCACAAAACAGAGGGTAAATCAAGACTATTTTAGAAGGTACATTTAACATGTTCTTCTTCTTCACGGTTTAGGCTTATTTTCTAGCCTGTTCCGGCTCCAAATTGCTGCTCTTTCCATATTTTCCTTGGTCTTCCCAAACTTCTTCTTTAATATAAAAGAATAAATCACCATTTGACAAATTTCTCTTGGTTTCAGAGAGAAAAGAGTTACTTTATTACTTGATAGCATATCCTATATAAAATGACATTCAGTAAAATGTATTTAATTTACATATATGAGAAGTAGTAGCACGAATGGAGAATGAAAGAGGAGCAAAGAAACTACTTGTAGGAAAATCAGAGGGAAAACGCCCAGTTGGTAAACCAAGGATGAGGTGGGGAATAATATTAACCACAATTTGATGGAAGTACGAGTGGATTATACAGGTGGTGATTAGGAAACATTAGCTCAGGATAGGTATGTATGGAGAGCTTATCTCCGCGCGGCCATCAACGTACGGTTTAATAGTGCCAGTGAGTTAGTTAGTTAGAAAAGTTAATTTATGTACAGCCTATATGTAGATATATGTTAAAGATCTATGATAATACTCAATAATTTATTTAAAATACGAAATTAAAACCTTGCAGAAATCTAAGCATTTTATTCGCCTAATGATACTTCCCTTCATTTTCTGTTTTACTTCTAGGAATCATCCCTTAAAATTAATAACGAACTTCCCGCGTGCATGTTTAGGTTTAACTTTTCAGCGAGGAAATAAAAATAAATAATACGATAACTTTTCGAAGAATTTAGTAACTCAGAATTAATCTACTAAGCATAATTCAATCCAACTAATTTTCTTGGAATAAATAATATACATATCATAAAGTAAGGAGGCTTTAACTCACTGAGGCGGCGTCATGTCATGTTAAAATAGCTTTATATATATATATATATATATATATATATATATCTACTTTGTAGCAAAAATGAAGTTTCAATATATATTATCAACCGCAAAAATGAACACTTACTTTTTTACATGGACTAAAATCACACCATTGAATTGAAGTCGCCACAGTTTACGATTCGTAGACACACATAAGGGTATAGGTGGACTGACATAGAAAAAGGGACATTGAATCTATGAAAAAGGGGACAGAGATATAGAACAAAACGAAGAAATATACTAAGAAAGAAAAATATAATTAATAATACGAAGAGTAAAAAATAAAGACGAAGAAGAAAAGAAATAGAGAGAAAAAATATAAATGAAATGAGAGAGAAAGCGACAGAAGGAAAGATAATGAATGGGAAAAAGAAAAAAAAGAAAGTTAAAGAATAAGAGGAAGAAACTGAACTCGACAGCAGTTGTATTGGAATTTAATGAAGTTGGCTTTATTGATAATCCATGTCGTGAAATTAATTAAGGATTCTCGATACAATTGTGCTGCACGGAAGTGATTCAACTGCCAGCAAATGCGTTACAGTACTGCATGCATATTTATGTCACACTATTCAGATATGCAGAATGCTCCAATGCGAGGAAAAGAAATATTATATTCCTTTATCTTTTAAAAATAAAAAAAAAATAGTTACATGGTATTAGGAAGTTAGGGCAGTACTCTATAAGCCGGAAGATCGCGAGTTCAGTCCCGAGAGGGTCAGGATTTTTTAAACTGATCTAAACCTGGTCCTGTTATTGATTCAACCACTAATAGAAATGAGTACCAGACATTTGTTCTGGGGGTAAAGGCGGCCATCACTCAACGTGACAACCCAGCTGGTATTTTGTGTTGATATTCTAAAAAGGTATGTCATATTCTTGAAGCCATTAAATATCAAAACCAAAATTGGTATATTTGCGGGGATCTCAAAGTCATTACACTTCTATTAGATATGCAGGATGTATTAATTAAACATCCTTGTTTTCTGTGTCTTCGGGTCAACCGTATACTCAACAATACTACGCAGGCAAGTTACGGCTAGGAAGAGAAGAATTCAATTCTGGGCAACATATTTTTATAATATAACATATTTTAAATATATTTCTCCTTGAATTACACATTAAATTGGGACGATGAATATATTTGTGGGAGCTGTGGGCAAAACAAGTGATAGTTCAAATATCTGAAAAAAATGATCCCTGGTTTAAGTGATGCAAAATTCATTGGTCTTCAGAATTTAAAAGAGTGATGAGTGACCAAAGCGTTTTTAGAATTGTTAACTCCAAATTAACTTGCAGCGTGGTAATACTTTAAAAATGTTGTGAATGGATTCCTCGTTATCAAGAGGCAGGGGGGGAGATGGTAAAGATCTAGCGCAGAACGCCCTTCAAAACTACAACAATTTAAGATTCAGGAGTCCCTCAAAATTCACTTCCTGTATTCTCATTTCAACGTTTTCCTCAAAACTTTTTTGGGTGCAGTAAATGAAGAACAAGGGGGACGCTTTTATCAGGATCCTTTAAGAAAGAAAAGCATTATAAAGGCAGGTGAGATCCGACCATAATAAAATAATTCATTATATCTGCTGGTTCCACAAGAGCCAAAGCAATTTGCAGCGAATCCTACCATCTACTAAAATACTATGAGCAGCCATTTATATAAATTTATATTAAATATTTATTTCCAATATATATTAGCCATAATGCTAATAACAAAAACACACGTTCATGTTTAAACAGTCTGCATTAGACACTAACATTGTGAAACGCTTTAGTATCAAACTTTTCCGAAACGTTAAAAAGTTAAGAACTGAAAATCTGAAGGTGCATTAATATATATATATATATATATATATATATATATATATATATTAGCACGATTGAACGTTCTGTCGCATTTACAGCAATGGCGACCATGATTGAAAGTTCAAATTTCTTAAATTTCGGGGTTGTCAACCTATAAATAACTAAACTATACTGTAATATTACAAATTACCTACCTAGTGCGGGAAGTACAACCATTGCCCTTTATGTACACTGCATACAATGTATATACAAAAATATATCCAAAAGGTAGTGTTAATATACATTATACGAAACAAATCGCTGCATTTTAAATGAACTGAACATTATTTGAAACAATATAAAACAATACATTCGTACTTGCCGCCATTGTATCCCTAATTCGTGTCACGGCCTGCTTTAGTCTCAACTACATTATTTTCGACAATTACCGTATGAACATAGGCCAGACTGTTAACGTTAGTCAGTTATTATTTTACTATTATTTATTATTTTGAAAACACTATCGTACAAAAAATAAGTATAACGCACGTTTGTGAAGTGTTTTACAGAATCTCGGAAATTAAAAACCTGGCTATCGCTCGGTTTTAATCATTTTCTCGCTTCTGTAAAAACCACTTCCCAATCTCGCATTGTAATATACTATTACATTTTCGGATTCAGCATGGTCAATACAAGAATAATCACAATGTTTCATTTCTGTACAATCTTCAAAACTGAAATTTGTTAATTAGTGTTATTCCATGACAGATACATCACTACCAATTGTAAACGTCCGCACTATTGCCATCTAAAACATACTAAAACATTTAAATTTAACCATGATATACACACAACTGTTTTCAAGTATATTTTAATTATATAACATATTTACATGACACTTTCTTCATTTCGTAACTATATTAATTGATAATATGTAAGAGGCCTATTGCAATAACTTGCATTTAATTAAAAAATGAAGTTATACCTCGGTAACTATAGAACTAAAAAAAGAGAAGAAAAAAAAAACACGGGCCATTCACTATTGCTAAAGTATCTCCGACAATTTATATTATGTATATTTTCCTAACACAAGGATAGAAATACACAGTATGGCTTCTTGTAGTCTCATCTAAGCAACCGAGGGGCCGAAAGGCCAAGCATCCTGCCTTACTGCCATAATCCACTCAATTTAATACAGCATTTCACATAACAAACGAATGCATTATCTTTCTTCACACCTATATAAAAGTGGTTTGTTTTACATATTATAAGTGGAAACATTTATTCCTGTGATGAAACGGGGTGTTTCAAGTATTTAGCAAGTTACAGAAACGTATAGGCTTGTGCTAATTTTTCAAATATTAATAGAAATAAAGCGATGTCTTACCCGCATTTTTATGTTAAATACCTAAATAGGTATGTTGAAATCTATGTTCTATATCTTAATATAGTTATGCATATACTCATAGTTACACTTTATATGGAAACTTATTATGGGACAATGAACCTTCGGTTTTTATAATACTAATTCACAGAGGAAGAAAAAACATAATCAATAATAATAATAACAATAATAATTTCCAGGGCTAAATTCAATTTTTGTTACGAACTTTAAAATATGCTCATTAACATTTCACTAGAAAAGGCTATATCAAAATAAACCTTAGGCTTTTCTGACAGAAAATAAGATCTAATAAGACATAGCAAATGTCAGCCGAGGGACTTAACTAGAAGTACTGAAAATGAAGCCGGATTCTTAAGAATTAGTACTCATATTGTATGATATAGGGTGCGGTTTTTTCATCTCTTATCTTCCCTTAAAAACTTCATTGTGTTTAAACTGTAAGATGGCAGCGCCGGGCGTCCAACTAGTATAAATTTGAAGAGAAAAATAAATGCCTAAATCATAACTGTAGTCTAGCTGCTTTGTAATGGGACTTTCCAGCCTCACTATTCCCACAGCTGATTTTTGTATATGTGGTTCTTACTACACGTCCGTTCTGCCTATAAACATTTCAAGGTAGTTTTCTATATGAGCTCATTGATATTTCCCTTATCAGATTAACAGAACCACTATATAAAACTAGGCGTAAAATATATAAACATTTATTGTTCGATTTCCCCTTATTATCAAAATAAGAAATAAATTGGATTCAATGGGCTGCGGAACAAATAACGGAAGTGTATGCGAGTAAGAAAGAAATTAGGACTGGAAGTAAATATCAATAAAACTAAATATGTGGTCACACGTAGAAATTCATTATATAATGGAAATGGACAGCTAATGACAAATGAGGGAAATTTTGAGGAAGTGACTGAATTCAAATACCTCGGAACAATAATCACAAATAGGAATGAAATGCACAAAGAAATTAAACATATGCTCAATTCTGGAAATGCGTGCTATTATGCATTGCAGCGACTCTTGATGTCCCAACTCCTTTCAAAAAAAGTTAAACTGAAAATATATAAAACTATTATTTTACCAGTTATATTATATGGATGCGAAACATGGACTATTAATTTAAGGGAGGAAAGGAGATTACAAGTATTTGAGAATAAAGTACTTAGGAAAATTTTTGGACCAAAGAGAGATGAACAGACAGGTGAATGGAGAAGATTACATAACAATGAACTACATGGTCTTTATAGGAAGCCAGATATAATAAGAACAATTAAGTCTCGTAGACTGCGATGGGCAGGACATATTGCACGTATGGGGAATGAAAGACTTGCATGGAAGCTTCTTGTGGGAAAGCCAGAGAGAAAACGCCCAGTTGGTAGACCAAGAATGAGGTGGGAGAATAACATTAACTACGATTTGAGGGAAGTAGATTATATAGGGAATGATTGGAAAGCATTAGCTCAGGATAGGGATGTATGGAGAGCTTATGTCCGCGCGGCCATGATCCTACGGGTACGATAGTGCCAGTGAGTAAGTAAGTAATTAAGTATGCGAGGAAGAACGCATCTTTACGTATAGCACAAATATATTTTTTGTTGCGTATAGGCTTATACATTTTTGTGGACACGGTGTACTAAAATTAAATGGCAGTTCAGTTATGATGCATATTTTACTCTATTGCTAATTCAGGTTTTCTGTTTTTTACGTGCCTTAAACTGTAACAAAGGAGTCAGAGACTTTGCTTTTCCAGTAAAAATCAGTGTTTTAAAACGCCCTGGGACTTAAAGCTGCGAAACTCGGAGCCACCGAACCACCTGAACTCAGTGACCAAGATGAATGGAATTCCCTGTGGGTATATGACACATGTTGTTCAGACAGCTTGTATGTGCTTTGAGGTGTACACATATGATCTATATTATTAGTAAAATTGATATGGGTAGCAACGGGGTGGACATTATTCTAATGCATGCTATATGATTGCAAGTGTAATTTGTGATTGTCATATGGCAGAATTTTCACAAAGGAACATTTCCATACATCACATGCAATGGGTTAAAAACAGTAATAACACCAATAAATTATAATCATGGCCTGAAGCTAACAAAAAATCATCAGGGAGCTCTGTAATTGACATTTATATCTTAATTAATTTCCAGATTTGAGTTGAAGCCACAGTTTAAAAAAAACTCTACTTTGTGAATCTTTGAATTCTGCTTGTGTAATCTGTGAATACCTTTTATTTTTTCATTCGTCGTATATTTTAATACCAAAATTAATATAAAATTATAGAATATTCACCTGAAAGGTCCGTCTCATCCAACTTAATTATCATTTAACTGTAGCGCTTTCGGGACTTGTCCCATCATCGGCAGGATTCTTATAAAAAGTTGATTATTTTAATACCAACTGTTGTGGTCTAATGATAACGATGCTCTCATATGCAGGAGATCCCTGTTCAAACTCCGATCAGGGCAAATCTCCGGGGAAGAGGTTTATTTCGAGTTTTCCCTCATCAGTAACACAAATGTCAGGAAAAGTTAAGGCTCGTCCCCGAACACCAAATGGGCATCATAATCAATAATATCAAATCATATCCACCTAATTTATAATAAACGTGTTAGTTTATTGTGTGTCTTGTCTTAAACGTTCCTGTTGTCTTGGAACGTAGCCCTGGCACAGAGCTGATCACTCATCCAGAAAAAACGCTGCATATCCCCTTTTGTGGTAAAAAAAGTATTGTATTATCAAGAGCTTAAAATCCTCTCCCGTGTTCATTTAAGGTTCGGGTGACGTGAAACATTTAAAAGCACCTAAAAAATGAAACATAAAATAAGAAAGAGACAAATAAATAAATAAATAAATAAATAAATAATATATTTTAGTAACATATTGTAATACGTTATCACATACCTCTCAACAGACAAAAAAAACCGAAATTACACTAAATATATTTAAATTTAAATTATGTAAGTAAATTCGAAACAAATATTATCAACGAGAATAAGGCTCTAGTATATTAAAAATCGTGATCTTCATGGTAGGTCGTCGGCCTGTTCCGCTTTCAGAATTCATATTCCCATCGTCTTCTAGGACAGGCCACATCTATATAGCCTTGAGGTTGGTACAACAGTGCTTGTTTTGTTAGCCTAGAAGAGCCCATTCTTAAAATATGTTCATGCCATTTTTGTTTATAGTTTTGTATTTTTTCATTTAGATTAAAAAGGTTGAGTTCTTGCCTAATTGTTTCACTAGGAATGTGGTCTCTTAGAGTATATCCTGCAACGTATGAGGAACTTCATCTCTGATGTTTCTAGTAATCTTCTGTGTGATCTATTCATGGCCCAATTCAATGCTTATATTTATTTAAACATGGTATTCTGTGATAATTTTATAAATCCTTATTAATTAATTTGTGATTAATTCACATAAAATGACATCGTTGTCTTTTGGAATTCACAAATCGACTGTCAAACTACAGTATATTTTTATCCCAGAATGAATATCATGGAACACATTCTAACGGATATATATATATATATATATATATATATATATATATATATATACTCGTATTCCACCGCTGTGGTCTCGAGGTAGCGTGCTGTCCTGACTTGCAGCAGGTCCGGGTTCGATTCCCAGTCGAGACAGGCTCCTGGGTGAGTTTTTTTTTCGGGGGTTTTCCTCACCCGTAAGACAAATTTCAGGAAGCTTTGGGCCCAACGGTCCCCGAAAATTATCCGGCCATCATCAACATCATCATCTTGCTTCACCGGTGTGGAAAGTAACGGGAAGCTACCACACGTATAATTCCATAGTAAAGCTGCAAAGCACAGCATGAAAATGCTGTGATTGCAGTGAAACACCTGCCCCGGGCAGAATCACTATGGATATATATACATATATAATATATGGATATATATATGGATATATATATGGATATATATATATATATATGGATATATATATATGATATATATATGGATATATATATATATATATATGGATATATATATATATATATATATACTATCCATATATATTATATATATGGATATATATATATATATATATATATATTTGATATCTATATATATATAATATATATATATATTATATTATATGGATATATATATATATGGATATATATATATATGGATAGTCTATATATATCTATCTAGGGATTATATAGGTATATATCTATATATCTATATATGTATATATATATCGTATATATATATCATCGTATATCTCTTTGAATCATATCTATCTCTAGTCTCGCTCTATTATCTCTGTCCTCTCTCTCTTATCGGTCTCCTTCTCTCTCTCTCTCTCTCTTATCTATCTATATTTCTCTGCTATCTCTCTGCTCTCTCGTCTCTTCTCTCTCTCTCGTCTCTCTCTCTCTCTCTCTTTCTATATGCTCTCCTCCTACTATTTCACTCTCTCTCGTTTCCTCTCATCGATCTCTGTCTCTCTCTCTTTCTGCTGTCTCTCTCTTCTTCTGCTCTCTCTCTCTCTCTAGCTCTCTCGTCTCTCTCTCTCTTCTCTCTCTCTATCTCTCTCTCTCTCTCTCGTCTCTCTCGTGGTCTCTCTCTCTCTCTCTCTCATCTATATATATATATTGTTAGTCACGGTATTAATGAACCACTAAAAACTTTACCTACTTAGGAACAACAATAAAATGAAAAAGTATTTATTTCCATTTCTTCTAATTCGTATTTTATAATATATATTTGTAAAATAATCGTAAACGTGGTTACATTTATTCATCTTTCCGCAAATTATACTAACTCCAACTGCATGAATGTAGAAAACTGCATTCCTTTATTTACTGGGACTATCGTAACCGGAGGTTCATGATCGCACAGACATGAACTCTCCATATATCCCTATCCTGAGCTAATATTTTACAACCATCGCCTGTATAATTTACTTCTTATTATTTTCCCACTTCATTTTTAGCCTAATGTTTCCCCCTAGTTTTCCGACAAGGCTTTTTCAAGACCTTCTATAAATTATTATTCGTTCCACATGCCCTGCCCATAGCAGAATACAAGTCTTAACTGTTATTATTACATCTGGTTTCCCATAAATATCATGTAGCGCACTGTCAGTAGTCTTCTCCATTCATTATTGTTTGTCTCTCTTTGGTCCAACGAATTTCTAAGATCAATATTCTCAATACTTGTAAACTTTTCTCCTCCCATAAAGTAAGAATCCATATAACTCCAAAAATAACAGATTTTAACTTTTTTGAAAGAAGTTTGGATGACACGATTCCCATGCGTTTCCATATTGAACCTGTTAATTAATTTCTGCGCCTCAGTTCTATTTGTAATAATTGTTCCTTGATATTTGAATTCAACGATTTCTTCAAAATTTTCTTCATTTCCCCGTCATTTCTATTATATAATATATTTCTACATGTAACCGCATATTTTATTAATATTTACTTCCCCAATTTCATGATAGTAACTCAAAAGAATGTGCAATTAGCCTTTAATATCTCCTTGCTATCGTCTAATAATACTATATAATCAGCATATGACAAAAGCTTAGGCCTATTAATACATTAAATTATACGCCTTCTTTATCCTCTAGACTTTGATGGCATGATCTAATATAAAACTGAATAGTAGAAGAGATAATGCATCTTATTTTAACACTTGTGACTTACAAAAATAAATGAAAACGCTTGCCTACACGCACCCTACTCTTTATGACATTTAGACACATTCGAATAAGTCTAAGTTTTTGGAAATTCCGAAGTCCAGCAGGATACTAAACAAGTTCTCCATCTTAATTGAAACGAACGTGGAAGTCTACATATCGGCCGATTGATGTACAGTGCCATTATATTCTAAAATCTGTCTTATATTAAAAATGATCTACTGTTGACCTATTTATTCTAAGTCCACATTGATGAACACCTATTACGTCCTTAATATAGGGAGTAAGTCTGGATACTAATATATTTGTTACAACAATGTACGAAGTTGAAAGTAATGAGATGTCCCTGTAGTTTCTGCAATCAATTTTATCTCATTCCTTATAGATTGACATGATAAATCAATTCTTACCATTCATTTGGAAGAGCCTCTTTTCCCGAATAATACTAATAAGCAAGCAACCGATGTACATATCTTGTTCATAATTGTTTTCTCCCTGACTGTATCAGCTCTTCTGGGGATCGCATTTGAACCCGATTCTATACATATTTGATTTCTCTATCGCCATTTCAACCTTTAATGTGCTTGGACTAACATTTGTGCTGTCTGTAAATCATTATTTTCAATATCCCGTTCCACATGTACATCATGTGTGGGAGAGAATGCGTAACTGATATTGCTGCTAACAGAGGGCAGCATTGTATGAGGAAGGGAAAATAATCTGTTACATAATATTCATTATGCTTGACCACAATTTTATGAATTCACATCACCTATAACTAAAATGTATTTATAAATAATGCATTCTATTTTCTAAGAAATAATGTTTTACTTAATCTCTTCTGCATCAGACAAGTAATCATCGGAAAATTATGAAAATTTCGAGGGGCTGGTCCTATATTCACCGCTATCCATTTTTGACCACAATATTGCTACGTTCAGTAGCAGGTGTGACAATTTTGGGCAGAAAAAGAAACGAAGATATTAGAAAAGGGTTGCCATTAATATAGGTGCTTCGGCCATCGCTCATCTTCCATTCTTAAAAACAAGTCCTAACCACTTTAATTCCTTCTCCTCAATTCTTTCAATTATGTTTACTTCTGCTTCATTATGCTACTTATTTTCCTTACTCGTGACATGTACTAATTTTGACTTTCTGGCACTTATGCGTAAATAATCCATTTCTAGAGCTATTAGTCTATTCTTTTAGTACTTACTGATTGTCCATACCTCTCATCCATAGGCCTACATTGCAACAGATTCCACCAATATATTTTTTTGTGTCTTTCCAAATATGCTTATCCCCCCATATGGAATTTAACGATGATATTATTTTGCTACTCAATTCAATTCTATGCTCTATGTTCTCTTTGCCTATACCTTCAATGTTATCCATAATTATTCCCAAATATTTAGTTTGTTTCACTTGCTTTATTTGAATTTCTTCTTCCAACATTAAATTATCTCTTTCATTGCTATTTATTGCCAAATATTCCGTTTTTTTGTAAATTTACTGTGAGACCCCATGATTCATATGTGTTTTTCAACCTTTTTATCATGAATTCCATATCAAATTTGTCTTGCGCTAAAACCAGTTGATTTTTAGCAAATTGTAATGTCAGCAAAAATCTGTTTCCTATTGGGATACCAATACCTTTGCAGCTTTGTTTCCATTTCATTAACATAAATTCTACATACATTTTAAATAAAATTGGTGATAAATTGCACCTTGTTTCAATCCCTTTGAGATTTTTATAGGATTAGATATTATATTTCCAATTTTAACATAAGCCGTGTTATCTTTATAAACTTTTTTAATTTAACAAATAGAATCGATAATATGAGAAACAACTAGTATGAACATGTTAAAAGAATGCCTACAGATAGAATCCCTCAGCTGTTATTAAAGTACAATAGAACACAGAAGTGTTGAACGCCCATTTACTAGATGGGAAGATTCATTAAATCCCATTTGATGTGAAAACATGTCAAAAGGTCTAATTACATGAAGTAGAAGAAGTATTGCACACACAATAAGGGAGTTTTCCGCGTATTTGGTTCACTTTACTTGACCACGGATAGCCTATCTCCATTAGTAGTCTGACAGAATGAAATTTACCGCTAATGGTTTCATGAGTCCGTAATTAATTTATTTCATGCAATGGTTGGCAGTATATTAAAATAATTTACTTCTGGCGCAAAGATCGGCCATTTTTAAAAATTGGCGCTTAGTTCACTCTCGCCTTTTAATAGCTAACTCAAGTCTTTTTCATATTTTAGTACATTCCTGGAATGTTAAATCATATCTCCATTTTCATTTCTAATTACATTTGTTCTAGCTTAAAACCCTTTCATTTATTTCCTATTATCATATTCGCCTAATAAGATTAAGTTTAATTTAAAGCCTCTCCTGGTGCAACGTTACCATCATCATCATTATCACCACTTTTAATATCATCGGGGATGCGTAACCCCGTCATTCAGGCGTTACAATCTCAGAAGTGGGTTACAAGTACGCCGTACCAGAAGAGAATACCAGAAATGTCGTAATGATAACCTGATCGCACTGATTTAAAAAAATGGATCTGTTTTGCACGGAGAATCTAATGACATCTTGAACTCGATTCCGACAAAAAAAAAAGACTTACTTCGTCCTTTCCTTGTTTCCTTCACAAGCACACAGAAGTACACACTATAAACAGGATTCAGAAATTTAAAAAACATCCCGACTTTTATATTACTTTGATTTATGCCCGCGAGTTTTTGTTCATTCTGTATGTCAGATCATAACTTACGTTTATGAATTCTGTTATGTTTCAATAAATTTGTCATTTTTTGCCAAGTTAACAGGTAGATGAGGATATAAAATAAGATGCGATCGTGGAGTGAGAGCAAGTTGGTGAACCACCTCTGGCTGGTTAGTACCTTCACTGGAATCTTTGTTCCGCTGTACAAAGCTCACAGCTAGATGGAGAGGCAAGATATCAATGCAAATGCATTCATGGAGCAAGGCGCAACTTAGTTAACAAGATAACTTTGAGCAAATCTTGTTAAGTATTGTCCTGGCCAACATCAAAGTGTGGCCAACATTTACACATAAATTAATTATTTATTCATCGCATTGTTTTATAATCTAGCTAAAGTTTCGTGAACTTTAATTTGTTGTCGACGATACCATTCGCGATTAACATACAACCGAAAGCATTTCGTCTCCATGTAATAAAAAAGCTGGTCCCATGTTCACCTCTCTTTGGTCCAAAATGCTTCCCAATTACTTTATTCTCAAATATTTGTAATATTTTCTCCTCCCTTAAAGTAAGAGTCCGTGTTTCCCATCCATATAACTGGGAGAAGAACAGTTTTATTTTTTTTTCAGTTGAATGGCTAGAGAGAGAGAGAGAGAGAGAGAGAGAAGAGAGAGAGAGAGAGAGAGAGAGAGAGAGGGAGAGAGAGAGAGAAAGAGAAAGAGAGAGAGAGAGGAGAGGAGAGAAAGAGAGATAACAGAGAGAGAGAGAGAGAGAGAGAGAGAGAGAGAGAGAAGTTGGGATGACAAGAACCCCTGTAATGCACTGCCAGAAGTGAGCCTATGTTTAATAATTTATTTCTGCACCGAATTCTTGTTTGTAATTTTTAGAGCTCGGAAGTTAAGGACCTATAAGATGCGTATAAAAGACCTTTAAAAAAGACCTAATGAATCCTACAAAAGACCTAAAAACTGGAATAAGGACGTAAAAGTGTTGGGAGTTGCTACGGTAACGAGTGAATAGACAACCTCGCTGCATACACTTATGCTGAAGGTAATTTCCACAAAATGGCAAGTTCTTAGAAAGATTGAAATTGAAATACACTGGAATAAACGCCAGATATAGATAACGGCCACATAGCCAGGAATATTTTAATATTATGAAATATAATAGTTCAGTCGGTCAGTTGGCTGGTGGTTAAAAAACATGAGACATTTTGTGAAGGTTTAATAGTTTCTCGCATAACAAAACTGTTTGGAATGTGAAAAGTCTTTAGAAAGAAAAACTAGAAGTTAGAATTGAGACTGAACTCTGGAGATTCTTGAATATTATAAATGGTATAAATATAGTCAAAGGAAAGAAAAGTTGTAAACAAGGCCGCTAAGATCTTCTTTTCCCTTTCGAGGATTAGGTCAATGCGACCTGTTCCGGTCTCAAGTCCATCGTTTCCTTGGTCGTCCCAAAGATCTTTTTCCATATGGTTTGTAGGTGTTGATCGTTTTGGGTAAACTTGTATTGTCCATTCGGTCTAAATGTTCTTTCCATTGGTATTTGTGCTCTTCTAGTTTATCGAGTATTGAAAATATCCCCAGTTCATTTCGTATTGATTCATTGTGTAATGTAAGATATTAAAAAACCAATAAGCCAAAGTTGAAAAAGGACAAATAAAGCCCACCATTTCTGGCCTACAATGATCCTCGTCTTCAGACATAAAAAAAAAAAAGATTTTTCCTAAACTTCCGAGCGCTACTACCGGTAATTATTGTTCCTAGGTATTTGAATTCAGCAACTTCTTCAAAATTTCGGATTTAATTAGAGTAGTAAATATATACTAATATGTATGAATTAAACAACCCATACAAAAAGACTCTGGATCTGTCTGCATGTAGTGTTAAAGTAATGTGAACTATATCAAGCAAATATCCAGTCAATGTGCTAGCCTAATACTGCATTAATCACTGCATACATAGGCCTACACAGTTATGAATTATAGCCTATTATTTCTTGTAACAGTGGAGTAAATACAGACTTATTCAAATCACCGAAGAAGCTTGTTAAATTTTAAAATTGGTAATTAAGTTTGTCATGGATTATTCATATGTTGATGGAATTTGCATTCGGACTATTAGAGTATGTCACTGCACTGTTTCTCTTTTCGCTCATTTTATAACAACACGAAGTACTGAAATGCTATTAGTACGAGATCCGGCTGCAAGATTACTACGTTCAACGAGTGTATGAACAAAATCAATTTTTTTCATAAAATTGTGAATGACTGAGTACATTTTTGCCGAGTTGCCTATTAAAATTCGGCCGCCAGTATGTTTAATTAAAATATAGGCTAATTTATTTATTTATTCGAAATAATTTGATTTACTTGTTATTAACATAAATTATAATCCAGTTCGCAGAAATCGATGTATAGTGCTTGAATAGTTTAGTTTGCCATTGCACACTTGGCCGTAAACCTCCTCGCGGCTATAGCACGTTGTGACACCAATCAGCCTATTCAGTAATTCACAATTTTATGAAAAAAATTTGTTTATACACTCGATGAACGTAGTAATCTTACAGCCGGATTTTGGACTATATGTCGTTGAAACAAAAGTTGTTCCATTGACTCCATTTACATTAAAATAAATCAATAATCAATTGATTTGGCGTTTACTTGATGAAAATCCTTTTTTATGTTAATTAAATAAAAAACTGTTAAAGTTTTATTTAATTAACATTAATAAATCAAAGTCTATCATAAATTCACCGAAACGCCGTGTTCAATATATAGCTATTTATTTGTAACAAAAAAAATCAATACAATTCGTACATCATAGTTTTACAATGAAAGCTTCATTTTAAAATTCAACAATATCAAAGCCATGAAGATAATAATAGTTCTGTAAAAAACTAATCTGAAGTTATATCAGAATAAAAGGATATACGACTCTTATATGTTTTACTGAGTTTCATTTGTTTGCTTTGTAACATGAAATCAAAGAGATGAACAAGGATTTTATTGTTTTGCGAAATAAGAAGTGAACTCTTTAAATGTGTGGAACGGATTCCAATTCCACAGGGAAACTGTGTCGTTGGCAGACAAACAAAGCAAATGTGGCTTTAAGATAAATTGAGATTGATGTCAGAGCAAAGGATTCTTTTATTGGAGTCTAAAACATGATCGTGATAAACTGAACGCCTCATTGAATAAACTTTCTCATATACTACCATCAAGTTATTCTCTCTTTTTTCCAATTTCATAAGAAAAATGAGACTGCAATATTGTGGGTTTTCTATTTTCTCTTTTGACAATTTTTATATCTGAAAATGTTACAGTAGGCCTACATAAACCACTTAAATTTTCCACTGACGAATTAAATCCTTTACTTATAACATGCGACTAAACTAATTAGGATATAGGCCTACTATATACTCTTCTCATCGATAAGTTTCATTCTAATGCAGATCCCCAAAACCATCGTTTCTCAATCTGTGGTTTCAAAGGGTTCGCCAAAACGTTTCCGTAATGGTGAGTTTTGAGGTTAGGTCTATTTTTGTTTCCTTCATTTCTGCAGCATTGTAATAAATAATAATAATAATAATAATTATTATTATTTTCAAATTAAATAAGCCCTTATAATGCTCCTTGTTGCATACATGTAACATCAGGAATATATCACATTATTTCCACAATAAATTCATATTTACCGATAATGTCTGATTTTATAGCTATGTAACAACATTAGGAATGCATTTCTTTTCGCTACAATTAGGCCTACACGTTGTGTAACTTTTAAGCCGTACCTAGAGTAACTTTAGGTTTTAACCTTAAGGGTTAAGTTAATTTAAGGATATTAAACCTTTTGCTTAGAATTAAATTTTATGAATGTCTACTGTCCGCATATTTAAGTCAGTGGTTCACCCAACTCAGATCGTTGTGAAAGGGGTTCGCGAGTCGAAAAAGGTTGGGAACCGCTGCCCTAAACTAAACTCCACGGTGCGACACAGGCCTAGAATATCTAAGTCTACCAGCCAGTTGCTGGTATCACATTCACATATGTCTATTATAGATGTGGACTATCATCTAGTTAGAATAGGAGTGACATGTGGTCAGCATGTCAATTCCCCCAGTAGCTGTTGCTGATGATCTCAACCTGAAGACGCTGCTTCACCCTTAAAAGAGGTGAAAGAGAGTGAAAAAATAAGATGTCAAATGTGGCCCAGGTTAGAGTTTTCGGGGATGATAAGCTGATCGATGATGGTCCCGATACCATTTAACCTCAAGTTTGACCACAGAAACCCTATGGACATGAGAAGTGATGGAAAATAAAATGTCTTAAGTTGGCCGAGATTAGCGTTTAAAACATGGTTCTCGGAGGTCGATTATCTGATTCGTGACACACTCAATGATTTTATGCGCAAGTTTGACCCTCGCACCCATAATATGAAGGAGATAAGTAAGGTCATCATCATAGTACATTTACGAATTTAGGTCATTTGTTGACCTGTTTCGGTCTCAAGAGAAACACCACCCAGAAGTCTTTTGAGTGGACGTCCTGGTCTTCTTCTTCTTCCTGCAGGTTGATATCTTAGGGTAAGTAAGGTGAAAAATTAAATTTTGAAAATTGGCCAACCCATAGTTTTCGGGGTCTCTAAGTTCATTGGCCACATACCCTAAGACATTTAAAGTAAGCTCGACCCTTAACTAGTCTAGGGGATGAGAAGGGGTGAAAAATATTGTCCAAAATAGCTTATATCAGTGACCAATCGATAGTTTTCGGGGTTGCTATGGTTACTTATGAGAGTTCAGATGCAACATAAGCACAAGTTTGACATTTAGCACCCCTAAGGGGAAATGACGTGGTGAGAAGTGATGAAAAAGTCTAAAATTGCTGTAATAAATTAGTGTCTAATCTATAGTAGTCTTCAAGGTCGCTAAGCTCATTGGTCACACTCCCGATGATATTTAAGTCAAAGTTTGATCCTTAGAATCGTTAGCGGGATGAACGGGGGGGGGTGATATGGCGAAATAGTCATAAAAACCGATATTATTGTTAAATTCATAGTTTATGAGGTTACTGCAATTAATAGTAACACTCATAATGACGTTTAAATCCAAGTTCAGATTTTGTTTGTATAAGAGGATGAGAAGGGGTTAAAATAAAATGTCTAAATTGACGAGAACTGTTTCGATTTATAGTTTTCGGAGTCAGTAATCTGACTTGTGAAAAGTAGTATGGGATAAATCCCTACGAACCGGGTAATCAGCTACTGTATCACATTACGAAAGTATCAGTGAAAAACATAAGCGATTTCAACAATTTAAGCCGTGTATCCCACGTCATAGATTTATGAAAAGAACCTGAAGAATCAATAAGAAGCGTCGAGCAAAATTTGTCAACCATTTCCCGCCCAAATTTGAATAGCTGATTGTTAAAGAATGTCGTAAAATTAAATGCTGTCTTATTTTTTAAAGAAAAGAGTGATCATGTTGTACATGGTTTCGAAACAGATTCGGATAGTATAAACATTTGACTGTCATTTATGAACAAATTCAATCATTCAATTTTTTCATGAGGCCAAAATTTACTTCTGATTTGTCTTTGTGTGATGCTATTTTTTCATTTCCTACTACCTTCTTCAGCTGATAAGTTCCACTGTAATTCAACATTTAGAAATCTCCCTCTTTCTCTTCTTTCCCCTGGCCCATTCTTGCTAGACTGCCTTATCCAGTTCCATCAGTGACATATCCCATAAAATTATATATATATATATATATATATATATATCCCAAATTTGGCATCAACCATAGTAGAAGACTGAGATAAAAAATACAAGTATTAAAAAAAAACTATAGTGGTGTACGAGAGTTTTTCTATATATCTCAGTAACAAGAAATATACAAACTTATTAATACTAACTTGAACATTTCATTGGGCCATTGAGGCAAAGACCATTAAGAAGTTCTAAGCATAGGTGGGAGGATAATATTTGGAAGAACCTTAGGGACCTGGATAGCGGAGATATGGCATTTATTTCTCTAATAAATAAATAAATAAATAAATAAATAAATAAATATAAAAGGAAAACATATTCCTGATATTTTATACTTTTTTATATTGGGTCAGAGCCAATGCATTATATTTGTGATGACAAGACTTTTAGAAAAACTGGAAGAAACATAAGATGCAAAGAAAGTAATAATTTACAAATCGGATAAGGATGTTGAAAACGTTTTAAAATTCAACGTTAATAAAGTAAAATTTATATTTGGATATTCATTTATAAAATTTATTAGTGAAGTCATTAGGTCGAGCGGAACCAATGCTAATGCGAGGTGCCACCTGGCGAATTAGAATAATATTAATGACTGTATTTACGGTCGAGGACAAGTTTCTGGACAGTTGCCCATCAAGCAACCGAGAAAAGCTAACATCAACACCAATATTAAAATTAATTATAAGAGAGAACTGAGATAGCATTATATTGCTTAAAAAATATATCTATTCATGATTAACTCAACTTGGTTTACTTTTCTTCTAAGTCATAGGCCTATAAACTTAAATGGAACCTAAATTTATTATTAAATATAAAGATAAAAAGAAAGGAAAATAGGAAAAGCAACAAATTATCAGTTTATGCTGATGATGTAGTATTATTAGGCAATGAGATACTAAGGCCCAACACTCACACTCTATTGAGTAACACTAAGAAACTGGGACTGGAAATAAACATAAATAAAACTAAATATATATTCACACATAGAAATACATTGTATAAATTATTATTATAAACAGGAATGGGATGAACAAAGAAATTAAATAGGCTTAATTCTGGAAACGCATGCTATTATACATTACAGGGACTTGTCGCAATTTCTCTGGGGAAAAAAAAAAAATAAATTCCCAGCTGTATTATATGGATGCGAAACATGTACTCTTACTTTAAGGGAGGAGAAAAAAATACTATTATGAAGTAATAAATTTATTTGATGTTTACTTGATGAAAATCAATTATTCACTATTCGTCTGAAGAAGGTACAAAGTACTGAAACAGCTGTAACGAGTTTGTATTAAAATAAATATGAAAATCGTATAAAACTTAAACAGTTTTATTTTATTTAATCTCTAGACTATTACGAAGTTCTTAGGAAAATTTTTGGACTAAAGGGAGATGAACAGATAGGGAAATTGAGATGATTGTAATATAACAATGAGCTACAGGATTTTTATGGGAAACCAGGAGTAATAAGAACAATCTTTGTTCTTAATTGACTTAATTATTAAGTCTCGTAGACTGCGATGGGCAAGACATATGGCACGAATGGGAAATGAGAGGTGCATGGGAACTACTTGTAGGAAAACTAGAGGGAGAGCGCCCAGTAGGTAGGCCAAGAATGAGGTGAGAGAATAACAACCATGATGAAGGAAGTAGATTATTACAGGAGATGATAAATGTATACTTATTTTGAAATTAGAAAATAATGAAATTATCAGCGCAGAAAAATGCAAATATTTAGGAATTTATTAAAGAAGACGGAAACTACGAGGAAACTGAATGTGGAATTTGAAAAAAAACGGAAATTAAAAAAGGGGTTTAAACTCAATCTTAAGGGAGAATAAACATACGGTAAGGAAAAATATAAAATAAATATTGTCCAAAGTTTTATAGTATATGGAGCTGGACTATTAAGTGTAAAATAGTTATTAAGAATG